>JARHVA010002423.1:665000-1220000 GCA_037957365.1 Torreya grandis
ATGATATCCTTTTATCCAAAATGTAAATTGGATAATTAGTAGCCTATCCATAATAATATTATAGTAATATAATTACCATTTTATTACTAGCTTATATATACAATATACATCTTTTTTTTTCTTTTAAAATCTTTTTACCTTTGGGCATATATTGATATTCTCAAATATCAATGATAACAACTAATGTTTCCAGACATTGCAATGATGTTTTTATTAGTATATATATAATAATAATAAATAAATATCATCCACATAGATTTATATTCCCATAGTCATAAACTGTTGGGGATTGGAGGAGCCAAACACAAAATCAATTTATGCACAAAGAAACTAAAGATACATAGATAAATTATTTTAATACAAATAATATGCTACTATGATTTATCTTATTAATTATTCAAGTCACATTACATATTTATAGGAATAGCATCCTATAACTTCTCCCCTATTTTCCCTCACTTGAATCCCACTAATTAAGCAAACCTATTATGATATATTGTTCTAATGAATAAAAATAATATTCTAACTTACCATATTAACTTATATGGTTATAACCAACTAATTACTATTTACTAACCTATTACTATTTACCTCTTGATAAATATCAACCTATTGTTATTTACCATCCCTTAAATACTAAAACTAACACAATTTAAAAGCTAAATTCCTAACATTCCCCCCATAATTTTTACATGGCACAAAAACATTCACAATCTTATCTGCAATATGCTCACCCATTTTAGCATGCCCTATTTGGCTCATGACCTTGATATAAAGATATCCTCAATCCTCCCATGGTTTTATAGGTTTACCAAAAACCTTGACTTGAACAAAACAAACATAATTGTATGCCATCATAAACTCTTAGGTTTACATACTACTGACACAATCTTGCTACACATGACCATTATATGTGAAGGAATGCATCTTGCATTTACATTACATGAACACAAAAAATGTGTCACTAAGGGTTATATCCATAAATAAGTAAGGAAATCATAATATCTCTATAGTAGCTGTTCTCCTAACTATTGCCAAAACACTATTCATATCTTGTGATTTTCTAGATCTCTACCACAAACCCTTTCAAGATCCATGAACTAACTTACATTGGTGATTTTGTCCTTTCACAATATCTTTAGCTCAGGGAATCATGTTTTTAATTTCACACAAATTACATATCATGAACATACATTATTCTTCTATTCTTATTAAAAATACACACAATACAAATGAAAAAACACACCACATAAAATGTCACCAAATCATTGGTGCAGCCCCATCATTTGTGATTAATGAGAGGCCACTAAAAGACCTCCATCCTCCATGTATCCTCCACCCTCTAGTGGATTGTTTCTCACTTAGAAAATATGTTGGTGAAGCTCAGTTGCATGTTGCTTTGACTAAAATGGGGTCCGCCCCACACAACTGACATGCTCACTAGATTCAAGTATGCCTAAAAATACATCCATAAGGTAATTTTTTTTACAACTTAAACTTTTGACTCTAGACAAAGACTTAACACCGACACAAGGAATTTTTGACAATGATGACTCACTAAAAATACATACAAGACTCATTATTGAAATTTTGACACTTTTGAGACTTTTAACAAATTTTTGTACATAAAAAAAACCTTTAACTCATAAAAGACACTCATTTTTATTTATACTTTTGACAATAATACAAAATCTAAAAATCCTGACTATAATGACTCATTTTATTGAGATAATACCTCCCCATAGAGCATGGAACAATTAAAAAATATTTGATAAAAATATCTGACTAATGTCTACAAATTAATAATACACCAAAAAAGAACAATGACTTGTAATAATATAATATACTATTGGCCAACTTATGCAACATATCTATCTATTTGACATGAAGACTAATCAAAATCCCTAAAAGACCTTTAAATACATATACTATTAATTGACACAAATGTTGACAGTGACTCATGTAAAATTGACTACAAAAACTAAAAGATAATACTTTAAATAAACTAATAACTCATAATAAAACTCCTTAAAATAAACCTAGATGCAGAATAAACTAATACACAAAATAAACAACTTTTGAATATGGATTACAAATTAACTCACAAATATACTTTGACAAAACTTAATCAACAAGATATGAAGATTGATTGGCAATTTTAAAGATATGAGATACAAAAGTGATCTAAATGTGATATCTAAGCTAAGAGAAATGAAAACATAGCTAGGTCAAGGATCATAATTCCTGGTGTGGATGGCCAAGGAAGATGGTGTTGTTATTATAATGGTATATTTTCTATGCTAAGCTTCATCATGGATATTTGTAGAGTTGCTATATATGAAAGTATCTTCTCTTCACAATCTATATTTCTTTAAAAAATAAGCATGAAATGCAATTCACAAAAACTTATATTAAGTATGATGTTGTGTTTGAAGAAGACCCACTAAGAGCACAATATGTGGAAAAAGAAAGTTTGTCCAAATACTATAGTCATGTTTCTATAGTAAAACACCAAATCCATGATAGAGGCGTCAGAACTAAACCCATTTGTATTTAATATTCCTAGTTTTATAAAATACTACTTTTTAAGAGATCTAACACTAGTCCATGTATCAATCACACATACTTAAATACATGAAAAAACAAATTCTAAACTACTCTACAAGTTCCTCTCAGAGTATATATATATACTCTGAGAGGAACTTGTAGAGTAGTATATATATATATATATATATATATATATATATATATCATTCACAGGGGAAAATCATATTATAAACAACCCCTTACAATTTATCAAGCTCCCATTATAGATGAGATCTGGCGCAACTATGATACCATTATTGGGGATCGGAGGAGCCAAACACAAAATCAATTCATGCATAGAGAAGCCAAAGATACATAGACAAATTATTTCAATATAAATAATATAATGCTATGACTTCTCTTATTAATTATTTGGGTCACATTACATATTTATAGGAATATCATCCTATAACTTCTCTCCTATTTTCTCTCATCCAAATCCCACTAATAAAGCAAACATATTATGACATATTATTATAAAAAATGATGATATATCATAGCAATAATAATCTAACTTACTATATTAACCTATACGGTTATAACCAACTAATTACTATTTATTAACCTATTACTATTTACCTCTCGATAAATATCAACCTATTACTATTTACCATCCCATAAATAATGAAACTAACATAATGTAAAATCTAAACTCCTAACATAAAAAACATGAATACAGTAACATAATATAGTTATACTATAATATTATGAACTAAATATACATAAAATATACACAATGCAATCCTACACATGATTTAATCCATATATAAGTATTAAAACTAAACTAACACTTACTAATACAAAAAATCTAATATCTAAAGCAAATAACATTAAAAACATTCTAACTCTAATAATCCACACAATGCATATAAAGTGTATTAACTCATGTGGTGTGTGCATGGGTTTTATTAGTTCCTCTATCATCCCTCAACATCTCCATCTATGTCACCCTATCCGATGATGCTCTTCCTCCATCATGCTCTAAAGGATGAACTCTCCTGAATCCAACTCACGATAATAAGGTAGGTAGATTGATACATCATGATATATATCATAAAATAATTATTTAACAATAAATATAACATAATCATTATGTATAAAATTCAATATATATCTAACTCATAATAATGAATTCATGAAATCCAAGTAACATACAATTGTCCCATAATAACATATGACTTATAATTTAGTTAAAAAGTAACAAATAAATTTAAAAACCATAATAATCCATGGATAATTAGGTAAATTAGTTTAGTGAGAAATTGGGTTATAATAATATGGGAAGTAATACCTAGTTGCATATAGATTGCAATTATCTTGCACCAACAACCAAGTTGAATATGAGGCCTCTATCCTATGCCTATAGTTTTCATTAGGGAATGATGTCAAGTAGCTATAGATAATTTTGTGATTCTGATTTGGTGGTCAAATATATCATAAGAAAATATCAATGCAAGATAGCATATCAAATAAATACAAACATGGAGCTTGGGGCTTAATCGAGTCCTTTGAGGCTTTCAACTTTAGATTTATTTCAAGAGAATTAAACCAAGTGGAAAATTAATTAGCATCTTTACCTATCAAATTAACACCACTTTAAGAGTCTAAGATATATAAATTTTCTATGGAGTTGGTTCCTTGCCCCTTGATCCTTAATAATGTAGAGAATTTCTAGGTCTTTGAGGATGATCAACAGATTGTCCAATTCATAAAACATTCTAGGGATTTTGAAGACCAAATTATAGATGAGAAGGACTTTGTATTTTTGTAATTAGAATATTTTGGGGATGATGGTATCATGTAGCTCAAGGAAAATAGAATCCCCATGGGGATGGTGTCCTTAGATAGAATATTTGATATAGACTCATAAACTGAAAAGCAAAAAATAACTAAAGGCTAATCAATCTATTTTTTTCAAAGATAATTTGGGGAAAAAAGAATAGCCTCATTATGTTAATATCATCCTATCTTGTTTTAAAGGTGAGAAATAAAATTTTAAATATATATTGATGAAATACAAAGACTTAAGTACTTAGACATATAGAGACTTGAGGACTTTAGATCCTAGGGTAATTACTCACACTATTCCTATGAAACAAGGGAGCATACCCTTTAGTCAATGCCAAAGACAAATAAAAACCATTCTAGAACCTCTCATCTAGATTGAATTTTAGATGTTACTAGATGCCATGAACATATTTCCCATCAAACATTATTCTTGGGTAGTGAACTTGGTACCAGTCAGGAAGAAGAATGGTGAGATGAGACTATGCATTGACTTTATAAACATGAATATATCCTCAAAGAAAGATAATTATCCTCTACCTTCCCTAGATGAGGTAATATAAATATTATCAGGTCTGGTATGATGTCCTTCTTGGACAATTTCTCAAGATACAACTTAGTGCTAGTCGAAGTAAAAGATTGAATGAAAATAACCTTCACCACAAAATAGGGAACCTATGCTTATAAAAGGATGCCTTTTAACATCATCAATGTCAAATTAACCTTACAATGAGCCATGGATTATGCATTACAATGACTTATTAGTAAGTGGTTCATCATCTATATGGATGAACTCACTATATTTTCTAAAAATAGAACATATCATGCAAATCACCTGTAAAAAGTGTTTGATAGGTGTAGAAGATACAAAATATCCCTAAACCCAAAGAAGAATATCTTTGTGCTCATAAAAATAAAGTTTATTGGCCTTATCATCACCAAGGATGGGATTTAAATTGATTTAGAATGGATTTAGGCCATTTCAAAGCTAACACCTCCTAATAATACAAAAGAATTGAAATCATTCTTTGGTAAAATCAATTTTGTGTGTAAATTCATTTCTAGGTTTTTAGAAATTATCAAGCCACTGAATGCCATGCTAAAAAAGGATGCCGAGATGGGGTGGACAATTGAGGCTAAGAGTTCCTTCTACGACATCAAGATGGCTATTACTCAGTCTCTAGTATTGATTAGCCCTAACTTCACCAAGGATTTCTTTATGCATTCCTTTATTTTAGAACATATCATTACTATAGTACTCACCCAAAAGTAAATTAAAATGAACACCTAATTGCTTTTATGAGTAATAATTTAAAAGATTTAAATTGAAGTATTCAATGATAGACAAACAAATCTATGTATTGGTCAAAGCTATAAAGAATTTTAGACACTATATCTCAAGGAAAAAAATTTATGCCATAGTCTTAGACTCAATAGTTAACCTCACCCTTAGTCAAAATGAGTTGGGTGAAAGAAGAGGCAAATGGATGATAAAGCTATAAGATTTTTATCTAGAGATTAGACCAACCAATATGGTGAGAGGCCAAGGAATATTCCATATCATGACTAAAATAGATCCATACATTTAGATTGAACAAGTTCATGAAGTTGAAGTGGTTAGAGGTGAGTGGTATGCTTAGATCATTCATTGTCTACTCATGGGAACATGCCCACTAAGTAAAATAGAGAAAAAAAGGTGAGATTTAAAGCTCAAGACCACCCACTACATGATAAAATGGGGAGTCCTTTACTGAAAAACTATGAGGGCATCTACCTAAGATGCATCTCAAGAGAATAAGCTATGGATATCTTGGACAACCTACACCAAAAAATAGGCAGTGGTCACCCTTTTGAGACCACAAAAACCCATCATATCTTAAGAATGGGGTATTATTAGCCCACTATTTTTAGAGACACCCACAACCATGTTAGGACCTACCATGATTGCCAAGTCTTTGGGAAGAGATAGGTTAATATTGCCATACCACTACACCTTGTCATTGAGGGTAATCCTTTTACTAAATGGGGTCTTGACTTCATTAGAGTAATTAATCTCAATTCCTTAGTAAGGCATAAGTTCATCCTTACAACCATTTATTATTTCAATGAGTGGATAAAAGTGGTGGACACCAAGAAATCTAGAACTTAGGATGTAATTAAGTTTCTAGAGGAGGATATACTGACTAGGTCTAGTACTCCCATATATTTATTCAATGATAATGGCCCAACTTTTCAATCTACTAAATTCACTGAGTAGACATACAATAATCAAATAATAATCATGTCTTCTTCAAACTATTACCCATAAAGGAATGGATTAGATAAATCTAAAAATAAGAACTTGATGGATGTCATTAATAAGTTATCCCAACACAAACCAAGAGAATGGAATATACTATTGAAATATGTATTTGGGTAGATAGAACAAGATATAAATTGGCCTTCAAGACTTCACCTTTCCTATTAGTATATAGATGGAAACTATTTTCCCTATGTCTCTCAAACTCCCAACTTATTATTTTATGTAAGACTACATGGAAGAGGATCCAAGGATTCAATTTATATTATTGGACATAGTCTAGCTTGAGGATGCAAGGACTAAAGCATTTAAAAACTTTAGTAAGCACTAGGACATTGTTAAAAAGTGGTTTGAGAAAAGATCTAAGATCAATGCCTTTCAAATTTCAAACCTAGATTTCCTATGGGATAAAGTTCATGAGAAGAAATTCCAGCATGATAAGTTCACTCCCTTATGTATTAGACCATATCAAGTGTTTAAGATCTTATATAATAATCATTTCTATTTGAAGTACCTTGAAGGTAATAATTTAGCCTTCCAGTTAATGGGCAGTTTTTAAAACACTAATTCATGGTTGTTCCCATTGAGGATGTCTTTGTGTAACATGAAATGCTAAAGTAGAGGTAAAATTAGAATATATTTTACTAATTTCATAGTTAAATTTCCTATTTTATATCTTTTGTTGTCATTAGGGTAGTTTTCATGCTTTATAGATTAGTCTTTCCTGCTTTAAGCATTTTGTTTCATAATATTAGTTCCCTATTATCTAGAGCAGGTGCCTTTTATTTTAGAACAGCCTGATTAACTCATTTCCTAATGATCAAAATGATATATGATATACTATGCTTCTTATAAATTCTTTACCTTACATACTAAATCCATAAGGATGGGTTCCAAACGGAGAGTAAATGAAGAAAGAGCCTAAATAGAGTACATAAATTGGTTTATATACAAGTTTTTTACACCCTATATTTGAGACTTCTAGGATTCAAGTATGCAATAAGAAATGGACCATGGTCATATCACACTTTAATAATTTTATTAGGTATATAAAATTTGATCTCATTATTGCATGCAAATTAAGAAAAAAAATTCATTCCTTGGGTCAAACACCCTTTCCATGCTAATACTTATTTTGAGGTAATAAACATCGATACAGATGTTACTAGTAGGGAGATTATAGCAACTTGAGTTTTGTTTCTCCTATAAACCAACTCATATTGGTTCTTAACCCTCTCTTCCATTTGTATTCTAAAAAAATATAACCAATGCATCCTAAAGAGTGATTGAATAAACCTAAACAAAAATATAAAGGTGATCAAATACTCACATGATGAAATAAGATCAATGTATCATGCATCATAAAAGTTTACTAAATAATAGAGGGTAGAATCAAAGATATCTTTATTAGGGCTATAAATGCTTGGTTGGTAGTAGAGCAATCCCTAAGCTCCCTAAGTTTTTTATTTATGATTCAAAGAAACCATTGTGAAACCTAAAGTTTATTCCAAGTCTTTTCTAAAATTTTCAAAAAAATATAAAATAAAATCACTTCATCACACAAAATTCCAAGGTATGAGCAAGGCTAGTATGTTGCGTGAATTTTTCAGAGCCTCTTTCATGTTTTTGGTTTAATTATATTTCTATGGTATGATCTGTGTTAATTTTATAGTTACTAACCAAAGATTATGGGTGATTTAATACTCTAGAGTATTCCCACTATGAGTCACCATTTGTTGTGCCCCAACACTCCCCCCCCCCACCCAATTTAATTTTTTTAAATAGGGACCCACTTTGATAAGTAACCTTTATTTTTAAGGATCAATGGGATAGCCTAAGTTTCTTAAATATAAGACTTACATGTCAACACTTTTACTATTACAAACCAAATCTATGTTTAAGCTTGTCTCGAGATATATCTCTAGTCTTTGATTTATTTCATACATGTTTATCAAGGTTTTAAGATTACAATGGTTCATGAAGTTTGCTTATTTATCTAAAAACATGTTATATTTTACATCTTTCAAACTAATCAACTTACATATTTTCCAAAGTGTTGTTGATTTATGTTCTCTATTACACAGTTTTTTATTTACTTATAATTTTACCTATATTTCACCCAAAAACCTACCAAGTTGTTGAAGTCTATCACATGGCATTCACTCACTCTCCTAGAGCCTGGGGAGAAACTGAAGTATGCATTATACTTTAGTGTTATACAAGTTTTATTTTGCTTAGTGATAGCTTGCTAGCATATATCTTTTTCAACACTTAGAAATTTATAAAAAATACTCTTAGGTGAAGGGAATCATGATATTTTACCAAGTTTCATAATTTTGCTGACCCAATGACTAGCAAATTGAAGTTTTAGTGTATGAAATCTCTAAGCTAGTGGAGCAGTGACATCCATCCACATGTCATGATCTTATAAGCCTGATGCTATAAAATAATTCTAAGAAGTTTCTAAGTCTCCCAAGAAATAAGATCATCAAGATGTTTCCATGTGTCATCATCCTTCTCACCTAGAGCCTACAAAGGAAAGAGGACACAACACTCTTAGGAGAGCATAATCATGAGATGTTTCCAAGTGTCATGATCCTATGAGCCCAAGGTAGTAAGGAAGTAGATAAAAATAAAGAAGAATCTTGAGAAGAAATAAAACATTAAATTATACCATGTTTCCCTAAAATGACATGGGGATTGGGTATTATCAAGATAATTCTTTTAAAGGAAGCCTTAAATCAAAAAGTTTCAAATAAAGATGAAGAAGCACTTAGATTAAAATAAAGAGAAGCCACCTAGTAATATGGACCACAAAAAGGGATGACATTTCATAAGGAAAATTCAAAATATGAAAATATAAGAAAGCAAAGGAATCCAAGGTCATTGATGCCATTAATCTTCATGAATTGGCCAACTAAATGCATTCAATTCATTAGAGTTAATGAATCTAAAGGCAATATATGTAATCTATAAAGTTAATTACAATTACATTAGCATATAACTAATAGATACAAGTGTGAATTAAAGATCTATTCTGACCAAGTAATCCCATAATTTTAAATAAATAGAGCTCTTAGGTGCATAAAAATGGGCTCTACTTCACATCTTTCACCTCCCCCCTCTACATATTATAAGTAGTACATATATACAAGGTTCAATGAAGTCAACCTCAACTGTAAATTCAAGCATTATTCAACCTCAAAGGGTCACATCCAAAGGTGTTTCCTTAGTGAATGAGTATCTCTAAAACCAATGTTTACCATTTGCAGCTATTACACACTCATGAACAAACACAGTTAAGTTGTCTAGGGAAAGTAGTATAGGAAACTCAATAGTCTCAAATTAATCTTTCCCTCTTTAGTGGAGCTATTGCACACCCTTAATTGAGAGATTATAGCTTAGACTAGGAAGTTATCTAGAGTAGACACAACACACACCTAGAATACTATACCAAAAAGAGACACTCTTGCACACCTTAGAATATAGATGTAGTTTAAACTAATTGCTTAAAATCAATGAAATTTACTAACTTTAAATATATCTTAAAAATTTATGATTAGTATACATCAAATAAAATAATAAATATTATCCATATCTTTTTGACACTTCAAAATTATTGAATTGACATAGATAAAGAAGTTAAAAATATTAACATAGAAAAGGGAAGAGAAAAAACCAATGCAGTTACACAAAAATCAATGACTTGATTTCTTCTTATATTGATCAAAATTATAATCCCTTGAAAGAGGATTTTACATGTATTTAAAGACTTGGGGAAGGGGTTGCCTCATCCTCTAAGTTTATTAAAGCTTTTTATTACATTTAAGAATAAATAGAACTTAAGTTCTACTTTTCAAAACTACATGTTACAATTCATAGATTAAAATAGTCATACAACATGTGCATGATAGAAAAATACTTCAATTAATTATAACATGAATGCAATGAATGATAACTAGTTGTAGTTAGTTTAAATAAAATATTCATGTAACATGGCATACAAAATTGATATTAAAATATCTTTGGTTTTCTCACAATTGGATTATAGGTAACTAAACTAGTATATGGAGGCAGTGTTAAAGCTAACACATTGGTTGAACTAGAATATGGAGCAGAGATATACTTATTCTTCACCTCTATCTCTTGGTAGTGTTTATATCTGATATATTTTTATGATCTTATTATGCTCATATCTAAAATAGATGGTCTATTCACCCTGTTCACCTATGTTATTAATCTTACATGCTTAACTTTTGTAGCTCTGAAGCCTATCCTAAAGGATATCCACTTCTATGGCCTTCCTTAAAAAACTCAACTTAGCCTCAATTTCTTCCAAAGTTAACCTTAAAAACTCTTTTTAAATTTGATTGAGGCTTTCTAAAGTAGTTGATCAAAAATATACTTTACCACCAATTTTCCAGTGCCATCTCATGCATTCATCAACTTCAATTCATTCAAAATTTGTATTTTTTGCTTCTCTTATTTAGTTATCTTTGAGACTAAGGAATCAATAGATGTTATCCTCTCCATTACTTCTTAGGCCTAAATGACCACTAAATTCAATGAATTTTTTGCTTCCAAGGGTGACATTAAGTCTAGATGGCTAAAAGTCTTATTTGGGGTATATAAAATAAAAACTTTCAACTTGGTCTCGTCTTATTTTAGATCTTTAAATAATTTGGCCATTTGAGTTAAATGAGGGGCCAATTATGTCCTGAAGGAGTTAATAGTGTCTAGTATCTTATACAGCCTTAAGGCTACATTTTGAACATCTTACTCAATATTAGAGGGAACATGAATGGCATATTATCATTCTATAATGTTCTCCAATTCTTTCTCCATCTCTTTCCTCACCTACTTAGTACCCTCATGGATTGCTAACAAGGCTCTAGTATGGGTCTCCATATTATGACTTAAAGTTCTTAATGAAAGGGGACTAACCCATTCCTATATTATGTCTTTTGGAAAGAGAATATACTTATTCTTTTTCCTTTAGAATCAAGATTCACCCAATATTGTCCTTTACCTTTTTTTTATTCACCATTTGCACAAATCTAGTAGACTTATCAAATAATGAACTCACAGTGGGTAGCTCAGTAATCTTCAAGTTTAACCTCTTAAAAGTTGATGCTCCTAATTCTTTGGCCTAGTCTAGAAGTATAAATTATGTTGGGTCTATTGGTTGTGCCTATATTTGGGTATCCTATGTAGGCTCAGTCACAGGAGATGGATTTGACATGGAAGGCCATATTATTTTTGACCAGTCTACATTCCCTAATTGTAACATTGGGTGGATAGTGTAAATAAGCTTCTTCCTTATAGTTTTCTCAATGGATACCATTATTATGGTTTGAATTACTCATAATGAAGGCATGGGTGAAATCAAATAAGTAGATTATATTAGTAATTGAGTGTTGGGTTGGCTGGTACTAATAGTAAAAAAGGTGGCAACCAAAGGAATGGTTGTATAAATGGGTGAGGAGATAGGTCTAGATGATGATAGGGACATATAAATAAAATAAATGAAAAATAACAATGTAATAATAGGAGAGTGGCTTAAGGAAGCATTAATAATAAAACCCTTACTTGATTGGTCACTACTAAGGGGTGCTTTTGCTTTAAGTCCTTGCAAGCTTAGACTTTGGCCTATTATAGTTCCTCTTCATCTATTTCAGCCACTAGCTCACTTTCAATTGAGGGTTATATTTGCTCATTTTCTCCCTCTATAGACTAAACCTGAGGCCTTCCTTCCTTGGAATTACTCTTGTAATATATAGTTATTTTTCCATTTGGAGGAACAACCACTTATTGGGTAAAAATAATGACTCTCATATTGGATTTTGTGGTTGTTAAAGTTACATCAATGAGTGTGAGGTCTTCTAAGTTAGATGAGTCTATACATATAGGATCCTTTTCTTATCCAATAAATATACCCTCTTCATGAACTATATCTACCTAAAATTTTTGCTTTATTTACCTCAATTTAATTGTAGGTGCTTGAACTTGAGGAGTTTATTCTTCTATTTGTGTTGCAATAACTAAAGTTTCCCCTTCACCCTGTTCTTGCTTTAAAGTCATCATCATAGTGGGTAGATTTTGGGGTCTTATATTTAATCATGTAATTTTTGGAGAGGCCTATTATTTAAATTTTTTGAATTAGTCCATCCTCTTGATGGTGAGATCCTATATTGTGCTTGATCAATTTTGATAGAAGTATCACTCTGGATTACCTTGAGTAAATACTCATTTACTCCATTTTTCCTATCCCTTTTTAATACTTGGGCATCATATTTTACATTGAGGAATAAGAAATCATGATCATAGGGCTCATGAACATACTGAATGCCCAAATTATAAATATGTTGTTATACCTTGCCATGGGGGTCCCAATCTCTATAGAGCAAGGTGGCTAATATATAGGCTCTCCTGGCCTTTCTAACTTCCCCAAAATGTCTATGGAAGGTGTAACACATCCTTCCAAATGTGAGATGAGAGCCATGAAATGTGATGTTATTACTTATTATCAAATATTCATCAATCCCCTTCCATAATGGATAAGTAATTTCTTTCTTAGCCATCTTATTAGGGACATATTTTAGGAGGCATAAAGGATCAACCTTGTGCCCAATGATCATTATCATGGTGTAATCTATATATAATTAGTAGTCACCCATAGACATGAGTGAATTGGCAATATTTTTAGATATTTTGGCATGGGTTCCTCATGAATTAACCTCCAAACTTGGGGATATAATTCTTATGTAATCCTTAATATATTTATTGTATATGTATAGCTATGAGCAAATGAATAGACATCACAAATCTTATTTTTGATATAATCAGGATTTAGATCCCAAATAGACCCATTATGTTTGTAGACAATATTCATGATAACATCAATAAGGTAGGATATCATGCAAAACTTACCCCCTTATAGCCACTTATCTTTATGTAGCATTAGTTCATTTAACTGTGTGTTGATAATCTCTCCCAATGCAAAAGTGTGTTTTGAGGTGAGCAATAGGTCGATAAATGGTACACATTTCAAGTGAAGGAATCATATGTTTGGGTGACCATACAAGAATTTTAGTAGTGACATACCAATGAAAATTCTAATATGAAATTTGGTAATGGGCACAAGATTCTTGTCCTTGAGTGAAAAGGTTTTTCAGGGAGAAGACATTTGCTCACTATCTTCTCTACATTGTTACTTTTCCTCCAAAGGGTTACACTATGTAAATAAAAGGTGAAATCTAGGATTGGAAAGTGTAAACACCTTTGAAATGATTCCCTTAATATATAGGCAAATATGGTTTTATGATCGATGTAGTGGAGGAAACTTCCCATGGTAATATTTTCTTCAAAAAACAAGTCACATAATAGGTCAATGCATGGCATGAACTCAGTTTTAATAGTGGCATAGTGATGTGCCTAACATTTAAAGGGAAATAGGTCAGATTATACCTACCATTATTCTAAGGAGATGTCTTCCTCATAGGTGAATGCATTAATGCCTTCTACAACTTCCCATTGTTACATGATGATTTCTCACTAAGTTGATTTACCTAATTATCTATGGATTAATATGGTTGTTAAATTGATTTTTTAATTTTTAACTAAATCATAAGTCATATGATGTTATGGGATAGTTGTATGCTACTTAGATTTTATGATTTCATTGCTATGAGTTGGCTATATTGTGAATTTTATATAGAATGATTATGTTAAATTTGTCATTACTTTATGACATATATCATGACGTATTGGACTAAATACCTTCTTCTCATGAGTTAGATGTAGAAGCTTCATCCCTAAAAGCATGATGGAGGGATAACATCATCAGAAGGGGTGATGTAGATGGAGATGGAAAAGGATGACAGAGGAACTAATAAAATCATGCACACAACACATTAGATTTTATATGTTATGTTAGTACATTTTTAAATTTAATTACTGTTAAACATTATATTTTTCATCTTAGTACATAAATATGGAATAAATATTGTATGTGATTTTATTGAGTATATTTTATGTAGACTTAGTGCATAATGTGAAATATGATTATATTAGATTATTTTAGTTAAATTTATTTATGATTATGAGAACATAAATCTATGAAGATGATATCTAATTAATATTATATATAGATTAATAAAATGTCTTTACAATGTTTTATAACATTAAGCTTGATATTATTGATATTCAAGAATATCAATATATGCCTTAAGCTATTAAGATAATGAAAGACATAGATAGCTTATATAAACTAGTAATAACACAAATGATTATATTGTTATGATTAAAATAAATAATGATCTATTCTATAATTTTGATATAAGAATATAATTAATGTTGTGGTAGTCATATTACCATAAAAAGAAAGGAAATAATTACCTTTACTAATTATTGAAGGAGATTGAATTATCCTAAATACGTTCCTAAGATCTAAGTCTAAGTTTTGTAAACATGCATGGACTACGTTAAGATTAAAAGTATACTTATCATTTTTTAAAATGATTAAAAGTGGACTTTTGATTAGAGTACTCAGACATGTAACGTAGATTAACATACACAACTTTGAAATGAATATAATAATGACTAAATAAAGGAGGAAAGTTCAAGTAAAGTGAAATTAGGGATTTTTCAAGTATTTTTAATGGAAGTTAAATGGTTATAATCACTATTGGAATGGAAAACAATGGATTATGCATGGTGACTATGAGTTGGGAGAGTTTTCATGCAAGAATCGATGGGCGAGTAGAATAGAATAAGAAGTGAGTTGAGAGGAGAATGGGGTATGGTGAAGAAGAGAAGGAAAATACAAATAAAGAAGGAGAAAGAATTCAATTTCATTTTATCTTAGTTTAGAAGTGACTTACAAGGTTGGTGAATTAATTACTTTCATTTTCTTGTAGAATTACTATTTATGGTTTGGATTATTAGGGTTTTGAGCTATATTAAATTTTGTATTATGAATATAGGATTAGTCTTGTGGATGGATTGACCATCCATAGAACTAAGCCATATAAATTATAAAAGCCATACGACTAAAAAAAATTATACTTGGTGTTAAGCCATTAGAGTAAATTGAGTTAGTTGTTTTGAAATTAGAATGCCCAATTTTAAATTAGAACCTAGGGCAGATGAGATTATTGAATATATGTATAAATTGAGTTTTGAAACACTAGAGGTATATACATGTTTGAAATATATTCAATAGAAATATATATTTATATATTAATAAATATAAAAATGACCTATTTTCGTATATACCTAAATACATACATACATAAACATATGTATATGTATAAGGATATATATAGGTCTTGAGTGTTTTATAACAACAAGGTATAAGTTAAATAGGTTTGAAAATGGTTTAATTTTAAAGTATTTATACTATCATTACATTTCTATACATACATAATGGGTATTGATGTATCGATTGTCAACTTGAAATCAAACTATGTAATTTTGATAGATAAAAATATGAATAAAATTAGTATATTTATACATATATATGGATTTGGGGTATTTAGGAAAGTTTAGATACAAGGTACACACACACACACACACACACACCTATCACTTGTGTGTGCTCAATGTGTGAATGGGACATATATCAATATATATGTATATAAAATAAGATATATTTGTTGCACGAAATTTAGAGCATAGTTAATTATGTTGAAGCCATAATTGTAAGTTTTTAACATTAAAAAATGAATTATGTTATATGTTATATAATGAGTATACATATATATTTTATGGATTGAATTATTGTAGCTTTAAATAAAGTTTATAAATTCAATTAATGATATAAATTTATAATAATCAAGGTGAACACAATATGAAATGAATTGTGTAGTATGGTTAAAAATTGGAAACATATGGAATAGAGTATGTTTTTATAGTAAAAAAAGGGAAGGCTATATCATTTATATGTTATTAGACAATGGAACTAAGGATAAATTCATAGTGTAAATTCCCTCTAAATGTATTAAATAATAAAGGTAGTTGTATAAAGGCATGGATGGATGATTGTGAATAATTTACCTCTTTAGTAATGTTTACTAATGAGTAAGGTCTATTGTTGATGTTTTAAAAATTGATTTGAATCTTGAGTTTCACTTAGAACCTCAGTAAGGATATAAATCTCTAGTGGATAAACACAACATAGTGTTGATCTTATGATTATTATATTCTATTTTCTAATAATATTTACATAGTCAAGGAACTTATTTATAAAGGAAAAATAGGGTATTAGATTTGGAACACTTTTGGGGTTAAAATTATGTGCACCAAATTTTAGGTTCAAGCAATATTATCAAAACTAGAAATAAAACCTAAAACTTAATGGCACCAATAGGAATGGATAGAATAAGTAAATCAGAATAAATGAAACATTCTTACCATCCTTTTTACCTCTTCATGCCTCCATTCCATGAATTTCACTTGAATGACTTGATATCAAAATTTGGAATGTTGGATTACTTTAAAAACTCTTGATAATGGCTTCTAATGCTTAGTGAGATGGATAATGGCTTAGATGAGAGGTAGAAGGATATTATGGATGCAATGAGAGTGGACATAACTTGATGTATTGATAGATGATTTCTAATTAGTCTTGGCCATTACCCAAGCATGGCCTTTTATAGGAAAATGTAGGGAATTTTAAATTATTTCGAAGTCTCTAGTTTAGAGACTTCTAGAGATTTAGAGGAGCTTCTCCAAATACTAGAGGCTTCTCAATAGGTTTAGGGGATAATGAGGGGGATTATATATGGATTAATGAGGTTTAGAGTTCATAGGGATATAGGAATGGCTTGATGGTAGGTGGATAAATTAAATTGTCAAGTGGGTTTAAGGAGTAGGTTAGTAGTTAATAGGCTCTATTATAGGTTTAATGGGGAGATTAATTGGTTTTTAGGATGGGTTAAAGGTTTATGGGGTATAATAATGGGGTGGGGGTTATTAGGTAATTAGTTATTTTGGTTAGGACATATAGGAGTTAGACTAAATTAGTAAAAAATAGTATAATTAGTGGGGCAAGCATACTTTAGTGCATAAATTTTGCCCCTCTTTGAAAGGTTGTTACTAGTGGAATAAAGTGAAAGGATTAATGTTAGTTTAAATAAAAACCTTGATGTTAGATGATGTCAATTGTTAGTGGGATATGATGTCCCCTTAAGGGAGCATGCAGGGAGAAAAATCAACTTGGATAGTCACTTGAATAAAAATCTTGGGGTGGGATAAGACTCGTATCTAGATAAGGTCGGGGTGCTCTAATTGACAAAATAGATGCCCCAAAAATGATGATGAAGTATCTCAAGTGATGTTTCTAGATAAATGATGAATGTCTAGAAAGTGCCTTGATTGAAAAATTAACATTGATTAAATGAGATGGGTTTGAGCTAATGGATAAGTACCATAGAAAAGATACATGCTAGAGGAAAGATTAAAGGGGGATAATAGTGATAAGGGATATTTATTGGTGATAAAGAGATACTTGTTGTAGGATTTGGGGATTAAAAATGACATATAATGGCCAAATGACCAAGCTAAGATTGAGATGATGATGAGAGGTAATGGTGACCGAGCTATCCCTAGGTATAAAAAGTGGGACCAAGTGCTACCTACATAGTCTGATAAGACCTCAAAATGATGTAGTTTTGGATGTAGTATAAGATGGATGATAAGGGGTTGGACATGTCCTGCCTTAGACAATGTTTAGAATATGGCTAAAGTTGATTGAATTAGGATGTGTGGATAATTTGATCATATTGGGATCAGGGGATGTTATTAAGGGGTTGGTAGGGGGTCATATAGGATAAAAGAGCAAAAATATGGTCATTTTCACTTATTATCTTTTGAGATTTTGATCTCTAAGGTGAAACCATGGACCAACTACCTCAATCTTCCCATCATGATGAGAGAGTTTAGGAGAACCAAAGAGATGCTAATGCTAGACCTGTGGTGAGTAATGAACACTCTAGCTTAGTATTTTTGTGATTTTAGTTAGTTTTTATATATTTATGTGGATTTTATATAAAAAAGACACTACCTATCTTAGTTTGGTAACATCATGACTAGTAGTATTACCCTTAATCATGATATTTCCATTGCGAGTTACAAGATTATAGGGGTGAATTATGGTATTGAAATATTGTAGGTAACAAACTATGATATTACAATACCATAATAGGGGAATTATGGTATTGAAATATTGTGACTATAAAGTTACGAGTTTGTAATACTACTATTATCAAGTCATAAGTTTGAAATCCTATTATTATCAAGTCATGGGTTTGTCAAAATTGTGAATATGATGACTTCACCAATATTGATATTGCAAGGGGTATGAAAAATGACTAAGTGATGAGTTAGATGATTAAGTTAGATGGATTTAGGGCTTTAGGCTAGTGATTGAGGTTCATTGGTTAGGTGAATAGGTGATTTGGATAAGTTAGATGAATAAGATGAAGTTAGCGGTCGAGTGGGTAAATTTTAGGTTGATATTCATATTTAGGGTTATAGGGATATAGGGTAATTTGGGTAGGAGTGATAAGATATGGGTTAAAATAGGGTGATAATATTTATGAGATTTTAGATATGAGTGTTTTAGATAGATTAAGTGTAGGGATGTGGAGGGTGAGGCTATATGAGTGAGGATAAAGTTTTAATGATGGGGATAATGATAGGTGGATGGTAGTTGGTGTAGGAGGATTTAGGTGTGTTGGCATCATGACTGCAACATCCATAAGTTTTACATGAGATGTGGTGGGTGACACTAAAGGAGATTAGGGTATTAGAGCTGGTGGGATTACATGATGTGGTGATGATGCTTTTGATTTTCATAGACCAAGATCTAATCATAGTGTTAGTGGAATGATGGCACTTAAAGATGAGTACCTTCCACTTTGTTATTGGGGAGATGATAGTGATGTTTGAGGATGTGTATAGTATATTTCATCTACCCATGCATGAAGATATGATCTATTGGTGGTCATCCATGTTGGCTTAGATATTATAGAAATTGGGTAGGAGTTTATAGATAGGGATGCAAGATCGATACATTGATATTGATAGGTGCCGGCATGAGGGTACATTGGATAGATTAACATTAGTAGTCATGGCTCTTTTTTTGGAATTTTATTACTAAATAAGAGTGGATAATGGTTTCATCTCTGCTTATAAGATGTAGTTATAGACATGATCCATTATCAATGAGTATTTACCTAGGGACCGGTTTTCTTAACACATTTTTATAAGGAGCTATACCTGGGTGCATATAGAAGTGCTTAGAGTTTTAGACCATCACTATTGCTATAGATCTAGAGATGGGAGCACATTATTATATAATGACCATTAGGTAGACTTATAGGGCTTAAGTCTAGGCAACCTATAGTCTTTTGATGGCATGTGATATTAAGATTATATCTTTGTTATGTTAAAGAGATCCAATATTATAGAGAGGCTTTTGATAGTTTACACCTTGAGCACATTACATGGATGCCCTATAGAGGGATCATATTTGACTGGGCTAATGAGGCATGGACATAATATATGCTTACAATGTGTTATGTGATTAGAAAATGAGATTATATTATTGAGAGATACTATCTAGATTGTGTACAACATCAATTCAATTTTATTTAAGATGTGCTAGGCTCAAAGCATTTATTTGCATGCAGTGAGTGGGAAAGGCCATAGTGGGGGAGACTTATAGATAGGGTAGATGCTCACATAGAGTATGAGAATATTGCACCCATTTAATGTAATTTTTACACACCCATTCCATATCCTAGTATTATAGTAGCATACCTAACATGGTAGAATCCTTGAATACTAATTAGATTGACACAACTTTAGATACCAATTAGATTGACACAACCCTAGGTGGTGATTAGGAGAGGTGTAGTGAAGAGAGTGCTTCAAGTATGGGTTAGGATATAGAGGAGGGTGAGGTAGAGGAGATAAATTCCTACACATGGGAGATAAGAGGGAGGGTATGATGGATTGGATGCTATGGAGGTAGATAGATGATATGGTGATCAGGTAGCAATAATAATAGTATAGGTGGGGTCTCAGGTCTAGATATAGGCAATACCATATGTGTAGGGATTAGCCCATCCATAGACATAGGTAAGTGGAAATAATGGTGGTATAGGTCCATTTAGACCATCAAGGATAAAGGAGAATGAGTCCTTGATTATCTGAATGCAAGGTGAGATTCAAGTATGCTTATTAGAGAGTGTAGGGATTACATGTAAGTGAGACTAGCTGTAGGCCCATATTCAAAGTATGATTACATAGGGGGTAGTCAATTGGTACAAGAACAAGGATATATTGATACATTATAGGCACAAATTACTCATAAGGATGGGTAATTAGCTTAGTTATAGACACAAGTTACTACCTTTTAGTCATAGGTGATTCTATGGGATATATAGCTCACCTAGGCTCAGGGACAAGTCACCACCTTATAGGGTTAGGTTACAAGTTTACAAGGGTAGGTGGCATATTTTTAGGCTCATATTTAGAAATTTAGTGGATAGGTATCAATGATAGAGAGAGCTAGAGATGAGGCTGATGAGGCCCTAAGATGGTAGGGTATGATGGGGGTGATAGAGCGTATTGTGTTGCTTACACATGAGGCCCAATATTACTAGATGTTATACGAGGATAAAATTTGAAAGGGTCAGTGTGTTGGATCCTTGCATGCTATCTAGTCATCTATTTGACATCCTTTTAGAGGAGGTCAAGGACCATCAGGACCACTAGAGCTATCAGGGCCACTTCCATGATTATGTATATATACATGTATAGGATATTTTGTATCATTAGCTCATTCTTTTCCCATGGGATCCATGTATTTATATGATATATTTTGACATGGATTCCATGTGGATATTATATTATTGACATTTGATATATATGATGAGTATTTATGTTGATAGATGTATGGATGCTATTTATTGTTGTTATGGTTATGGATATGAGATGCATTTATGATTCATATGATGATAACATTGATTATATTTACATGTTATGATTAGGTTTATATGTTATATATTTTATTCTTATTGATGTCATGATGTATATATTGGTGTATATTATGGATGGATCTTAGCATTTTATTGGTGATGGGATGATAGATATGTTCTAACTTTGTTTTGACTATCATAGATGATGTTGTATATGGGATATTGCTTTAATTTTTTTGGATGTTATCATATGAGATGATGTATATATGATTATATGTTTATAATGGTGATGTGATAATCTTGCCTTCTAAATAAATTAATCCCCAATTTTGTTCATTTCATCCTTAATGTTTATTGTAGAAATCCTCTTGCACCATAGAGGTAGGGTGGTAATGGGATGGGTTTAGGTTCAAAGTTTGGGTGAAGGTATATGTGGTGGGGATTGGTTAGGATGGGATTGGTTTAGGAAGCTATCAAGATGTGAATATATGCAATTCCTTTTTTAATATTAGATCATGTAGCTATATGTCAAGGACATGAAAAGTCCAAGATACATTAGTGCAGATGTGTGGGGAAATCTATTCAAGAGATGACCCTTCCCAAACACAAATTTAGAAGTCACTCATTCCATCCTCATTCCCATGAAAACTAACAAAACATACTAATATATACATAAGTATTTAGTACACACACATATTTAAAACAAACACATAATCATACAAGGCAAGCAAAGAAAACATAGAGCAATAATGATAATATTTGATGGAGTTTATTTTCATGAGTGGTGAAATGATTACTAATGGTGTTATATAATGGATCTAGTGATGATGGGAGGCCATATATAGGATATGTAGTTCCTGAAAGTTTGTCCATGATGAAAATCCAACTAGGTTATGACATGGGGGTCATGATGACCCTTCAGGAATTGATAATATAGTGTTTTCTTAAAGCCCTAGGAAAGATAAATTTATTTTATTATGACCCTCCATAATGAGATTAATAATGGGAAGGTGTGGACCCAAGGCTTAGTGACAGAAATGAGTGTTGATGGGATGTTGAGTTGAGGCTAAAAAGGAGACATGCCTATCAAAGAAGATTTACAAAGGTATGATAGGAATGATGTAGATGCAGATGGGATTTGGGGTTATGTGTACCAAGTATGGATAAATGACTTCAGATATCCCTCCACCAAATATCTTTGACTAGATATGTCTTGTCCTCTTGTTGAAGTAGTTATGTTGAATTGTTGTTCAAGACCTTATGATAGATTCCCACTATTGAGAAAAGGGTTAGGGTTATTTTACCATGAAAATGGGAATTAGTTTTCATCATGTTACTTGTCCAAGGTGTTAGCAAACTAGTTTTCACCATTAGACATATTTAATTTTTGTTTTTTATTGATTAGGAGACATGATTGGTAGATGGGATAGATATGGGGTGTCCCATAGATAGAGGATGATGAAACCTGAATCAAGGGTAGAAACATTTTAGGTGCATGATATTCATGATATCATCCATCTCTTCTCTATTTAGCATGGCTAGTTTATATGCTTCTAATCTAAACTTGACAATAATGACATAGGGACTTAACTAATTAGATTTAAACTTCCCTTTCTTATATAATTTTTCATTGGTGTTTTTTTATTCTCCTTTAGGACTAAGTCACCAATTTTAAACACCTTATCTTGAATCTTCTTATGGTATTGGCCCTTGAGTTTATTATGATATGCTTGAAGATGATCCAAGCCTTCTGAAACTTTTCATCAAGGAGTTCCAATTCTTTTAGACATTATTGCCTGAGATTATGATCAATAATAATGCCTCTTAATGATAGTTGAAGAGATGGTACTTATACTTCTATTGGTAAAATTGATTTGATCCCATAAACCAAGGCATAAGGAGTTTCCCCAGTGTGTGTGTGTGAACACTTATATGATAAGACCATAATGTTGGATACATTTGAGTGTACCAATTTCTTCCTACCTAATTAACTATCTTCTTCAAAATCTTGATAAGGGTCTTATTGGTTGCTTCTTCTTGTCCATTACCCTAGGGATAATATGGGGAAGAAAAATGTTGTGTGATGTGATATTTTTAACATAGGGCCTCAACTTTTTGATTCTTAAATGATTTTCCATTATCTAAAATAATGATAGTAGGTATACCAAAATATAATATGATCTGATTGAGAATAAAATTGGAAATATGGAGGCCTATTATATAAGTAAGTGGCATTGCTTCTACCCATTTGGTAAAATACTCCATAGCCATGATAATGAATTTATGACTATCTAATGAAGTAGGGTTGATCTTGCCAAATAAATCAAGGCCCCATATGGAAAATGGACATGGAATCATAATAGGTTGTAAATGTTGTGATGGGGCATGAATAAGGTTCCCATGTTGCTGACAAGCCACACATTTTTGCACATATTGGCAAGAATCTTGTTCTATTATTAGTTAGTAATATCCAGTTTGGAGGAGTTTTTTGACTAAGGCCATTCCATTGATGTGCCCTCCATATAGACCATCATGAAATTATTTGATTACCTATGATGCCTCTTTTGATGTCAAATATATCAATAGGGTTTCATTGTAGCCTCATTGATAAAGTGTGCTACCAAGGATTGTGTAACAAGAAGTGCAATGGATAAAGGCTTTACATTGGTGGTGGTTGAGGTTAGGGGGAGGATGTTATTATGGAGGTACCTATAAATGTCATGGTACCATGGGATATTGGGATCATTAATTGAAAAATTTGAAATAGATTCATTGAATAATAATCTAGAATAATTATATGCTCAATTAAAAAATTGCCTTCCAAAATGTCTTTAGGGAGGCCAATGAGTGAGACAATATTAGGCATGGAATTAACTAATTTATTGCTTCCTCATAAAACTTGTTCAAATGTTATAGATTAAAAATTTATCTTTAATTGATCCAATAGTTGTTTATAAGGAAGTAATTTTTCATCCTTCATTTGGAATTCATCATTGACCTATTTGATAATCAATTGTGAGTCATCAAATACTTATAGTTACTAGATGTTCTGTTGAATAACTAGGTGAAGTCTAACTATTAAGACTTCATAGTATGATATGTTATTGTTTCATGAAAAGGAAAGGTGAAAATATTTTGGAATAAGGTCACCATTTAGAGTGACCAAGAGAATGCCTACCCCAAACCCATGCATGGTGAATGATCCATCAAAGTATAGTTTCCTGATATTAGATTATAAAGTATTCATTATGGATTTGTCCATGAAATTGGTTAAAATTGGCTCAGTCACTTCTAATGGTTCCTATTTTAGTTGATCCATGATAACTTATCCTTTTATATATTTTTGATTAACATACTCAATTTTAAATTCACTTAACAACATTATCCATTTTGCCATTTGGCCTATAAGAGCTGATTTGGACAATAAGTATTTCAAGGGATCAACTTTTGTAATGAGTTTTACTTGATTATTAATCATGTAATGTCAAATATTTTGTGATGAAAAAACTATGGAAAAACATGCCTTTTCAATGGGAGTATACTTCAACTAATAAGAGATCAACGGGTGACTGAGATATTATATGGCTTACTCCTTACCCTAATCATTATGTTGTTTTAGGAGAGCACCAATGAGATATGGTGTTACTAAAATTTATAGGAGCAAAGGATTTGTTGAGACTAGTGGAAAAAATATAGGTGGATTTGCCAAATATTTTTAAAGACTTTCAAAGGCTTGTTGGCATTTTGAATTCTAATGAAAGGTAGTTCCCTTTTTTAGTAGGTGAGTAAAGGGGTGGCACTTATCTGCAAGTTGAGAGATGAAACATCATATGGATTGAATATTTACCTAAAGACTTTATATATATATAATATTATGAGGTGGGGGAATTTATGTGATTATTTTGACCTTTTTTTATATACTTTGATGCCTCTTCTTGAAACTATGAATCCTAATAATTTTCCTGAGGTGACTCCAAATACACATTTCTTGAGATTCAACCTAACTTTATACTCTTCAAATATTTAAAAAATCCTTCTTAGAACTACATGGTGTTTTGATCTTATATGGGACTTCCAAATATATTATCCACATAAACCTTAACAATGTCATGTATCATGTCATGAAAGATAATGGTCATAGCCCATTGATAGGTTTCCCTTGCATTTTTAAGACCAAATGGCATGAATTGGTAGCAAAATGATCCCCATGGAGTAATAAAATCCATTTTATGCTAGTCCTCAGGTGAAATTTTGATTTGATTATAACCTAAGAAGCCATCCATGAGGGAGAGTATTTTATATCCTATTGTCGATTCTATAATCATATCAATGTTTGGGAGTGGGAAGTAATCTTTAGGACATGCCTTATTGATATCCCATAAGTCTATACAAATTATGATTCCAACTTATGTTTTAGACATAGGAATAATATTAGAGATCCAATTTGAATAATCTATTGGGTGGATAAAACTAGCTTCCAAGATTTTTTTCAATTCCTCTTTGACTAATAATGCCACTTGGGATGCATCTTTCATAGTTTATATTTTATGGTTTTCACATTTGGATGCACAATTAAGTGGTATACTACCAATGAAGGGTCTAACCTTATAATTATAGCATATCTCCATGTGAATATGTTGATAAATTCTTTTAGCAACTCAATAATGACTTTTATTCCTCTATTTTGAGAGATTTCCCTAGTTTCACTATTTTGGGATGTTTATCGATCCCAATATTAACTTATATTATGTCCTCAATAAGTGAGGGTGATTGATCTTGAAAATAAGGGGGTAATGATATTTTTGGAATGTTAGAAGTGAAGCAATCTAGAATTTTAGTATCAATATCAAAATAATCATTTGATGTGAATGAGCTATATGGAAGTTCCTGTGGCTCTTTAGAAGGCTCTTCTTTAGAGTTTTCTTCATAATTTTGATCATGGGATTTTTGTTGTTCCCTAAAATATGTATATTGACAAATATTGATAGAAAAAAACTTTTATGATCACTAAATAACATGAAATCTCTAGCTCCTATGTATTCCAAAATGGCCTCACCATTTTGAAATATGTCAAAGGAGGGCTACTATTTTGATTCCCAATCTATAAAGGAATGGATAAATGAGGGAAATGTTATTGGTGGAGATGGTGGTTTGGGTAAAATGTTAGTGGTAGTGAGATCCTCAAAGTAGCTATAGATAGAACCTATTTCAATATCCTTGTCAGGGAGAGATGGCCTCATGGTTAAAAGAGAATCCACAATGATACTAGTTAGGTCATCATCATATAGTTTATGCCCTAATAAAAAATATTATGGATGTTCTTGAACCATGATATGTTCAAGTCAGCCTTGCTCTTGTTTACCCAATCCTTTTCCTTTATACTATATGTTCTCCATTATTTTCTAGACTTTGGGATAGTGTCATTTAGGAGAGATGAGGGCCTTATCATCTAGAATAAGCCAAAAATCATCCCCATCTTCAATGTATTCATTAGACAAAAATCTAATGCTTGAAAAAGTTGTCAACCCAAAATGGTACTTAATGGGATTATCCTTTCTCATGGTTGGGGACCCATAACTATATGGAGATAGGGGTAAATTACTAATGTAAAATGTTTTACACTCATATTCTTTGCATCCTATAGATGTGATCTTTAATTGGGTAACAATAGGTGCTGATTTAGATGTGGATTATAATTGATCTAGATAGATATATTTGGTAGTTATTGGGCTCAAGATAGTATTTTTAGTGCTAAGATAGAGTGATGGTGATCATGACTGATCCATTTGAAAACTATGGAGATGGTCTATGGCTCTAGGAATGGTAACCTCCATTCCTATTGAGGGAATTTTAAGCATTGATGGAGAGTGGATGACACAACTTGCATTTCATGAATCCATGGTCTTCTAAGCAACATGTTATATGGTAAATACATATCCATAACATGAACTAAGGTCCGATGTACTATAGGTCCCACAATAATAGGAAGATAAATGGTCCCAACTGATGGTCCCTCATTACCATCATAAGATTTTATCATTATCAAAGTGGGCCCTAACAACATTTTAGAGTATCTTAATTTCTTAAGAAAGTCTAGATTAAATAAGTTGAGTATCAATCCTTCATCTATGAGAACATAAGAAACTTGATGGTGGGAGATGGTGACTTCAATGTATAAGGGGTAAATATGATGTGGGACAACAAGAGGCATATCTTGGGTATTAAAAGTATTTTTTTATGATTGGGATAAATGTGATACTAGTGCTTAGAATTGATTAGTATCCAAGTCACTAGGTACTTTTAAATCATTCAACACTTGATTTAATATTTCCTAGTGTAAGGATGATGTTTTAAGAAGTTCCATCAATGAATTTTGAGCTGCAGTCCTTTCTAGTTGCTAAATGATATCATAGGATTTATCTGAAGAGCTTGAAAATTTATTAGAAACATTCCATTTTTGAGAATTATATGAGGTAGAATGATCTTAAGGAGGTTTCATAGGAATTATTATCTTATTGTGTCAGGTGGTTACTATGTAATCAGTAGTGGCCCTATTAATTTTTAGGTTGGGGGATGAAGTTGGAGTGAATTCTTGGATTTTTCAAATTTTGATGGTGTTAAGTAATGGTAAGTGACATTATGGTAATAAATATGGTTAGATGAAGATGCCTGACCCTAGTCTCTTTGGGGTTTCTGATTCCTCTAATCATGCTTTGGGAGTGGATCTTTGTAAATGCTAAGTTGCCCATTTACTGACTAATTTAGGGGAGCTTCTCCTTCAATCTCTATATCACCCCTTTCAATTAAATATTGGATATAATGTTTTAATTGTATACACCACTCAATGTCATGTTATTTTACCCTATGGTACTTGAAAAACTTATCTCATGCTACTTCTTTGTAGTAGTTTTTTAGGTTTTGCCTGTGGTCGTATATGCTTCATCTTTCTTTCCTTGTATCAGGGTTTCAGGGTCCCTTCAAAACCTGTTTTTACCATAATCTAAAACTTATCCTCATGATACCAATCTAATTTTGGTTAATGATCATCTATAGGTTTGATCTCAAGCAAAGTAATCATGTTGGTTATGATCAATTGGTCTGAGACTATTTCTATTAGGACTCCTAAACTTGTAAGTAGTCTTTTGCCTACATGTGGCCTAGGCTTGCCTCAAGGAAATATGATGGAAGAGACATTAGGGCATTGTGTGGGGCCTTTATTTTGGAATTTTTGTACATGTTGCTTAGAATCCATTACCTCATCACCCATGACATTCTTTTTCTTATTAAAGACTTTGGATTTTCATGGAAAAGAATTATCTTGATTTGAAGTGTGCTCATTCTGAGAATATAGTTTGATGGTCCCTTTTTCAATAACAACCTTTTCTATATGTATTCCTTTTTATATGACTTGGTTTAAAAACTTGCTACACTATAATTTTAATTGTTACTTTAGCTCTGTATTAAGGTTATCTACAAAGATTTTGGCTAATTATTTTTTTAGGTACAGTGCATCTTAATCAGCTTTCTAGGCTCTGCCACCTTTGTAGGAAATATACTAGGCTTTCCCCACTTCATTATTTAGTATTGTAAAGGTAAATAATGGAGATATCATGCTCTATATTGAATTAGAAGCGTCTAATAAATTAATTTGTTAATTCTTCAAAACTTGATATTGACCCTTTAGGCAAGTGCATGAACCATTCCAAAGTGGGTCATGTAAGACTTTTGGGAAATAATTTCAAAAAATAAGCATCCTCATAAGCTACCACATAGAAAGCTACATAAAACTCTTGGACATGATCTCTAGGGTCTCCCTTTCCATGATATTTCTCAAATTTGGGTACTTCAAAATGTGAAGGAAAGGGGATCTATAAAATACTCATGTCCAATGGTGATGAACAAAAGTCTTCCTATTTGTATTTAAGAACTTGAGATTGTGGATCTATATATTGAAGGGTCTCTTTCATCATTTTACATTCTTAAGAAAAGGCAAGGTCCCCTAGAGGATTGGTAGCTTGATTTTTACTACCTTGAGGGATATGAGGCTATGAGTATTATTGGCATTATTGGTATTACTGGTGTTGTTGGAATTATTGGTGGTATTAGTATTATTGATATTATTTTATCTAGGAGATGGAGGGCATTGATTGAAAAGTAGTAGGTTAATTTATTATATCAACTGGTTGAGGTGATCCTCAATGATAGCTTGTCTCCAATTAGCCTCAGTGTGGTTATTAAGAAGGGGTTATGGGCACTCTTCTTATTTAGAAAATCCATGGTCCATGCCTTCTTCTTGGGGTAGATGATTAACATGTCATGTGGTGTTTGGACATGATGGAGGGTGGACTAGATTATGTAAAAAGGTACAATCAAAAGTGGAAGGTAATGTGCCCCTATTTTTATGGCATGAGTTAGGACATGATCATGATTTTTATATAAACAGTGGTAAATGAGTTTTGTTACTTCATCATTATGGAGTGGATTATATATTTAATTATCTCCCCTAGGCATGTGCATATCACTATGATTTTTGTCATATTCCTAAGTTGGGTCAATCACAAACCCTAATGGATTGTTATCTTGGTTGGAACCTTATCCAATATAGAGTTGGGCTTGGGTGTGGATAACCATTATGAAAGGGTGATGGATGATATGGAAGTCTTTAAATACTAATTCCATATAGAAATTGAATTAATAGTGGTCAAAAGGTGATGATGTAATAAGATGGAATGACCAAGAATTACCAAGAGACAAAGTCTTTTAAGAAACCAATCTAGCAAGGATGAAGGAAGAGTGATGGGATCAAATATCTTTGTCTACTAGAAAATGGACAAGTTTATGGGTGCTAGAGGACAAAGGTACTTGATATATATGAAGTAATGATGGGTGCTAGATTATGATCTTACAAGACTATGTATAGTGATAACCTAAAGTCAAGAAGATATGATGAATAACAATTCAAGGAAGATGGGTGAACACTAAAATCTTAACTTTAGGATGAAATGCAGTATTTAAAGAGAATGAGATGAGTATAAGATAATAGGTTTTTGATATGTATAGGGTGTGATATGTGATGAATTAATGATTAAATAAGAACAACTACTCAAGATAAATGATACATAAATGGGAAGAATGGATGTGGATGAACTAGTAAATAAAATATTGGGGTGAAATAGTTAGGCGTTATATGGAAAGAATGTGATGGATGAGTAGTTATTATAGGTTACTTATATATAATTTGGTGTTTTATAAGATTGGTCAAAAGGGTGGATACTAAAATGGATATTAGGCTATAAGGGAAGATGTAAAAGAGGTCTTTGGGTTATAGGTTGGAAATAGATGATAAAAGGGATAAAAAATAGATATAAGATTATATAATGGTCAAATATGGTATGAGGTGGATATGAAATGATACAAAAATGAATAAGATGATAGATGATATATATATAAGCTAGTTTGTGAAGATGTGAAGGAGGATGTATACTATATGCAAGTGCTATGAGATGAATATGGGTAAAATGGGAAATAGATAAAAAGGTGGGAACTATACAGTGAATATAGAGAATTAAAAGAGAATGATTAATTGTAGTATGATATGGGTATGATAGAAAAAAATATTTGAATGGGTAGGAAATAGAATGGTATATACAAATGAGTTGGTGAAAGAAAGATATTACTACATGAAGATGTAAATAAGTAAGTGGGGTGAATTAATGGATAGTCGATGTGGAAAATGGGCTATATGGATAGAGTAATTATGAGAGGATAAGGTAATACAAGTATAAGAAGGGTGGATATGGGAATATATGATGGATAATGGATCAAAAGGGATGAATATATAAATGGATATGAGGTGAGAGGATATATTCAAGCTAGTCTATAAAGATGTGAGATGTGATTACTATATGCAAGTGTGATAAGGATAGTTGCTATGTTTGATATGATGTGGGTGGTTAGTAGCTAAGTTATAAAAGGGATAAATTGAAATGGGTATGAGATATGATATATATAAGCAAAATGGAAATGAACAAGGATAAGAAAGGATGAGATGGATAGTAGAGGTTATAGATATAGAATAATGGACAAGAAAAGATGTGAAAAGGGGGTGGATACTATATGAAGGTGTTATAAGATGGATATATATGGGATGGGTAATGGATAGAAGATGGTCACTATAGGGTGTATATAGATTCAAAAGACAATGGTAAACAAGTAGTATAAAGTGGATATGGGGTGGTATTATAGTCAATTTTTTTTCAAATTATACAAACTTTTTATGCAAGGGGGGTTACTATATGGGGATGTTGTAGGACAAATGGGATGTGTAGGTAAATAATGGATGTAAAATATGAATATGAGATAATATAATGAATATAGTGGTCAAATATGAAATAAATATGAGAGGAATTATATAAAATGGATATCCAAAGTAAATACTATGAGTATTGGATGTGGAGGAGAAAGGATAAATGGGAGGTGGATGACTAGTATAATGTGAGTATTAAGATATACTACAATATAATGATTGGATAATGATCAAGAGGATGATTAATATTTCAAATGAAGAATGATGAGTGATTAATGGATGATGAGAAATTAGGATGTGATATTATGATAGGATGACAAGTGTTAACCTAGGGATCTCTAAGGTATCACACAAAATAAGGGTATGGATGACTCAATTGAAAAATAATACATGTTTAGTCATAACACTCAAAAAATATACACAAGTATAATCCTAAATTAGTAAATTTTAAAAGGTGTGTAACCCAATGTCTTCACCATATAATGGATTCATAAGTGAGGCTATAGGTTGGTGACCCATTATGAAATCTATCAAACCCTCTCAACCCTGCTCACACTTGATGGTTACTTCAGAGCTGATACTGAATCCTAAAATGGTACACCTATTATGGCCAAAGTCCCATAATATAAGGTATATAAAAGGATCTAGGTGAATCCCCAATATACATGATGGTATGTTGGGGCCCAAGTCCATGTAGGAGGTTGTCAAATTACCCTGGGTCTTGGAGTTTAACTACCCCTCACTCCTTTAAGCCTTATATGGGGAGTTTTGCTTAGGCCATAGTGGAAAATCTCCTAATATTTATACTCCATTAAAACACAGAGTTTTTTTAGATCATAGTGGTGAAATTCATGACACTACCCTACATATATAAAGCCCATGAATGGTGATGAAATATACATCATGTGCTATCCTAGATGGGGGTTTAACAATCAAGTAAACACATGATACAATTAATTAACTACTCTAATTACCTATGTGTGATGAGCATGATATGTATGTGAAGCAAAATTCACATGCAAAAAAACAAGTATATATAAAAATGATTTTTGCAATAAAAGATATATACAAAATATAACAATATATCAAAAATATAATGAAAACTAATATAAAATGCTAAATAACACCCCTCCATGAAATCACAAGGGTTATAAATATAATTAGGGTGCCTAAATTTTGAATTGCCCTATAAAAAAAGTGTTAGTAGTTTAAATTTATATAATCCCATGAGTCCCTACAAAATCGTGAGTGCATAAAGCAAAAATGTGACCATAATGTATGATATCATAACTAGGTAAATAAAACTACTAATTGTAAGTCAAAAATTTGTAAGCCATTAATAAATTGTTATGGTTAACTAACAATACCATGACTATCTAACAATATCACTATTTTAATTAACAATATTATGACCATCAAAAAATCACAATATATGATATTACAAATAGTAAAAAAAATAAGTCTAAGTTAATTATGTAGGTATCCTATCAGACTAAAATAATATTTAATTTTGATGAAAAATATTTAGTACTGTGCTATCTACTACCAATAAAACTTAACACATGTTATTCCTCTACAATATCATGACTATAAGTAACAAAACCATAACTTGTAGGTAAATCTCGAAAGTCTTAATTTGTGGTATTGTAGAAGAGGTCAAAAAAGTTTATGGGGGGTTTTTATATGTTTGTCCTACCTTGTATCTACCCACTATGATTTCCTACACATAGAAAATAATTTTCAAAGGTTTTCCTATAGGCAAAAGGGGCTTAGACCAAAAAAAAATTTAGATGGGAAAATGATTAGGTTTCCAACAAACAGTTTAACACTGACCCTTTTTAGCCCTCTATGTAGAACCTAAAGATGCCTTTATATAAAACCAAGAATAGAGGTTAGAGTTTTACCAATTTTAGGAAAAATAATAATGTCATGACTGTTGACTATAAACCTATTATTACCAGGGTAATCTAACCACTGAGGAAGTCATGGTTTTGTTAGAACTAGTTAGAAGGTTAAGGTCTTGGTTCAATGTTTTATTTCCTATAGCCACAAATCAAAATATCCTCCCAAAAAAAGAGAGGGACTCACATAAATATGTATTTAATAAAATTAGCCTCAAACTTATATATTCAACAATATCATAAATGGGTCTTACAATATCATGATTATTAGTTAAATATCATAAATCTTAGAGTCATAGATTTGTCGAAAACATGTCAATAATTGGATTCTAGGTGGATTTCATTCTTGTCTTGCTCACAAAAAACCAAAAATAGGAACAATGTCTTATAAGGAAGGGAGGGTTAGTAAAAATAGATGATAGAATGATATTAATCTATAACTTTTATCAATATCATGACTAGAATATACAATATCATGATTATTAGTTCAATACTTCAAGTTATAGAGTCATGATTTTGTCAAAAATGGGCCAATAATTGGATTTTGGTGGATTTAATTTCTATCTTTCACATAAAAACCAATCAAATAGATAAGATACTTTTTTAGAAATAAAGCATTAGTAGAAACAATTTATAACCTAACTCCTACTATCAATCTTGATAATATCACTACTAAAAGTGGTAATATCATGAATATCAAGACAAACTCATGACTATTGAAGTCATGCTATTGTTCAAGGCCTAAACCCTACTAAAATCCTTAAACATTAGTGGTTAATTAAAAATATTACAACTATCTTCTGCAAAATCATGACTTTGATATCATGAATATCAAGGCAATCTCATGATTTGCTTGTATGTATCAAAATTTGAAAATTTGGGATTATATCTACATCTAATTGGTCCCTCAATAACTAAAATCCTTATATAAATGGTATTAGGTTGAATAATGGAGGTTAGTCCCATTGTGGTCACCAAAATGTGCACCAAATTTTAGGTTCAAGCAATATTATCAAAACTAGCAATAAAACCTAAAACTTAATGACATCAATAGGAATGGATAAAATAAGTAAATAAAAATAAATGGAACATTATTATCATAATTTTAACCTCTTGATTCATCCATTCTAGGAATTTCACTTGAATGACTTGATATCAAAATTTGAAATGTTGGATTACTTTGAGAACTCTTGACAATGGCTTCCAATGCTCGAGTGAAATGGATGATGGCTTGGATGAGAGCTAGAAGGTTGTTATAGATGTAATGAGAGTGGAAATAAATTGATGGATTGATATATTATTTACAATTAGTCTTGGCCATTTCAAAAGCATGGCTTTTTATAGGAAAATGGAGGGGATTTTAAATTATTTAAAAGTTTCTAGTTTAGATACTTCTAGAGACTTGGAGGAGCTTCTCCAATTCTATAGGCTTCTCAATAGGTTTAGGGGATAATTAGGGGATTAGATAGGGATTAATGAGGTTTAAGGTTCATAGGGATTTTAGAATGGCTAGGGTAGTAGGGTGACTAAGGTGGTAGGTAGATAAATATGAATTTTAAATTGTCAAGTGGGTTTTAGGGAGTAGGTTAGTAGGTAATAGGATATATTAGAGGTTAAATGGGGATATTAATTGGTTTTTAGATGGGGTATAGGTTTATGGGGTATAATAATGGGGTGGGGGTTATTAGGAAATTATTTATTTTGGTTACGACATATAGGAGTTAGACTAAATTAGTATAATTAGTGGGGTGTGCATAATTTAGTGCATACAAATTGTACCACATCTAATATGAAGTTTATTGTGAATATATTTAGGGTCTAAAGGAAATAATGGGACCATTTTTAGATAAATATGTTTTTTCATAAAAGGTTATTTAATTATATAGTCTTGAAATAAATGTAAATACCATAGCATGACAAAATAAGATATATATACATATTTATGGGATATATATTATGAAAAGTGTATAAACACATGTTATATATTTATATGTGAACTTATGTCCACATACACATATATAGATGGTATGAATATTTATTGGATGCATACCTATAATTATAGTTTTGATTAAGTAATGAAGTCATAAAAAACTAAAGGATAGGGTGCTTTAATTATATGCACAAAGCCTCTAAATCGGTATATAATATAATGAAAGATTATACTTTGGATTTATAAGTTAATTTATTATCACTACTCCTATAATTGAGTAGTATGTGCAATATATTATGAGAATGTTGATTTTATTACATATGCATTTAATTAAAAAAAGTATATTTTGTAGTATAAGTTTGTATTTTACCCATTTGGTAAATAAACTAATTTTAAATGATTATTGTTTATGTGATGACTAATAAGAATAAATATTCATTCATATAATTGAAAGACTAAATTTATATAAAGTGATTGTTCCTGTAATTTGTTTAAGTTATACTTTCTAGTAGGAATTAATTAGTATGAATCTATTAGTTATATAAATTTTAACCAAATCTCACATTGTTGGTACTAACTAAGTAGTTATATGGACTGAACTAGCTTATTTAGCATCACCAATGCCATATGAAGGTAATCTGATCAAGTGGTGTGCATGAATATGACTAATCCAAAATATCAATAGTTATTTGAAAATTTTAGCCAAAGTAATGTTTAGATAAACATTGTCATTTCATATGTATGATTTACATGTTTGTAAAATATCATGTTAGAACGTATTTTATTTATGATACACATCATGTATTAGAAATATTATAGCACATAGGTATTAGCATGTCTCTCTAGATTCTCGCACCATCACTATCTACCCATCTATGAAGGGAGGGCCATTCCATATTTAGTGGATTGTGTGAGAGTGATGGTCCATGATTGGTGTGGAAAAACACTTGGATGATTCTCTCCCTCCCCCTTACAATACTTATTAGAGACTACACTTGAGACTATCAGAGATACTAGTGTTAGGGTGACTCATGTTCCATGGAGAATTGTATTTAATATTATATTATGTTGAGATATAATTTCTATTGGAAGTGTAATTGATTAATTATTGTACATTAATAAAAGTGGTTGCATTATTTTACCATCCATGGCTAGATTTTAATGTAATTACTTTCCTTATGTAGTTATGTTATGTTACATATGATGCCAATGAATAGTAATTGTTAATGATCCATGTTTACTTATGTTTAAAATAATTAGTATGATAAGATCAATAATTAAATTCTCATGGTGTAATATAATGAAAGAGTAAGTGTTATGTAAATTAGAAAAAAACATATATTCCATTATGCTAGTAAATCCCTATGGGGATGTTACATTGGGGTATCAAAGTTGTGGCTCAAACTATAGGACTTAATGAGTTCTCTAACATTTTCATATTATTATATTAATAATAAGAATAATGGTGTAAGTAAGAAAATATAAAGAGGGTCCCTTTAATGTCAATGATATTAACCCTCCATTTGAACCTAACCAATTTGCTACTGAATAAGAAACAAAGTTAGATCAAATTATTACAGCCATGAATGAGACTAGGGATAGAATTATAGCCCTAGAATAAGAAATTAATGGATATGAAGAGAAAGCCCATCATGAAAAGCTTAAAGAGAATCTTCCTAAACAAGAATTCCCTTAAGATCAGATACATGAGGAAGTGCCTCAAGACATGGGAGCATGTGTAGTCATAGAATTGGCTAGGAATATGAAAAAGGCAAATCCACCTAAGTTTGACAGAACCATTATGGGAGATGGAGAGATAAAACATTATTGAATGAAATGAAGAAGTATTTCAATATTTAAAACTACTCTAAGGTTACCAAAACTATTTAGGTAGAATATTAATTGGTTGGAAAAGTAACTACGTGGTGGGATAATAAGAAGTTAGAAATGAATCTAAACTCGACCACCACTACTTGGGAGTAGGTTGCGATTTTATGAAAACCATGGTGGCTTCCACAACTTTATTTTTTCCAAAAGTTTACATATTTTTAGGATCAACAACAAGGAGGCTTGTTAGTGAATGAGTATAGAGAATAATTCACTAAACTTCTAAAATATGTACCTCAGTGTTAGGTAGATGAGAGGTTCAAGATTATGAATTTAATTATGGGATTAAAAACTTATATTGGTGGAGAGGTGTAAATTCATGGACCATTTACCATGGACCAAGTCTTTGAGAAATCAGTCAAATTGGAGCAAAAGTTGAAATCTCTTACTGAGGTCAGGGATAAGTTTAATAAAAACTTTGGAAGTGCTAAGCCAAATTTCAACAAGGATAAATGGAAAAAGATGAATGGAGACTTCAAAATTCATTTTAAAAGATAGAATAATACATATAATAGTGGTTCAAATAATAAGAAACTAGGTTATGGTTCCAAAGGTGGTTTCAAAGGAAACCAATAGTCTGATAGGAAGGGATTGTTAGGAGGTTACTTCCTCTATGAAGGTGACCATTTTTTTCTTGACTTTGCCTAAGATAATTTTAGGAACAAATGTTCTACCCCTTAGTAAGGAAATTTTTAGTAATGTATTCATGTGATAGTTGATAATCAACAAGTTTAATTCCAAGCTTCACCCATAAAATTATCAGGTATTTTATTTGAACATCTAGTTTCCATTTTGATAGATATAGGGGATATAGAATGTTTTATATCCAAGATTGAATATTATTTGAAAAAGTTTGAGTGTCTATATGATTCTAGAAATTAGACACTAATTCAGGGTGAGAAAAAGGAGTTAAGGCTTAGGCAAATTTTTGCAATGTAACTCAAGATGGCCCAAAGAAAAGGATGTCAATAATTTATCATCAAGATAAATGAAATGTCTCAAACTATGGAACCATAAATTGAAGATTATCCTTAGGAATTTCTATGATTTTTTTTCATAGGAGTTGTTAAGATTGCCTCCTAAATAGGAGTTTCATTTCTCTATTGATATCAAACTAGGATTAGAACCTTAGTCTAAAGCACTGTGTAAATGACAACCATTGAATTGGTTGAATTAAATCAATAGCTTCAATAATTTTTGTCTAAAGGATTGATCAAACCCAGTGTGTCACCATGGGGTACATCAATTATCTTCATTAAGATGGATATCACTCTTTAACTTTGCATTGATTATAGAATGTTGAGTAAAGTGACCATAAAAAATAGGTATCTATTACCTTGAATTGATGATATTTTTGATCAAATGCGAGGATCAATGGTATTTTATAGGATTGATTATAGATATGGATATAATAATTTAATAATAAAAGAAGATGATATTCTAAATACAACATTTATAACTCACTATGGCCATTATGAGCTTACAGTGTTACCATTTGAGTTGATGAATGCACCTATAGCATTCATGAATCTCATGAATAGTGTGCTTAGAGATTATCCATATGATTTTTCTTTATTATTTTTAGATGACATTATTATTTATTATAAGGATGAAGAAGAGCATCTTCAACATCTAAAGCTGGTTGTGCAATGTCTACAAAAGCACAGGTTATATGGAAAATTATCTAAGTGCATATTTTTCCAAAAGAAAGTGCACTATCTAGGACATATTATCTTAGTGGATGGCATTTATGTTGATTTTAATAAGATAAGATCCATTATGGAGTGGTTGATACCAAGGAATGTCCATGAGATAATAAGTTTCATAGGATTAGTGGGATATTATAGGAAATTCATTTCAATTTTTTCTAATATAGCTAATCTGATTACCTCTCTATAACATAATAATCAAATTTTTATTTGGTTAGATAAGTGTGAAGTAGTTTTCAAGAATTGAAAAGAAGGCTTACTTAAACACCAGTGTTAAGAGTTCTTAATCCTAATGGTCAATTTTTAGTGATCATAAATGCATCTGGGGATGGAATAGGAGTCATTATATAGGATGGTGAAGTGGTAGCTTATGATTCAAGGAATTTGAAGCCTTAGAAGGTGAATTATGCCCCTCATGATCTTGAAATTGTAGAAATTATTCATGATTTAAAAATTTGGAGACATTATTTGTTGGGAAAACTATTTAAGCTCAATAATGATAACTTGGGACTCAAATACATCTTCACCCAACCAAATTTGAATTCTCACAAGAGATGTTATTTAGATTTTTTGTTTGACTATGAATTTGATATCAATTACATCGAAGGCAAGGAGAATAGAGTAGTTGATGCCTTAAGTTGTAGAAGGTACATAGTAGCTATGGCCACTATCAAGAGTAATGTTAGGGATTGTGTAATCAAATTCTCACTAGGAGATAGAATCTATGATCTAGTCAGGAAATATTTGTCTAAGAATTCTCAAAATTCTAGGTATAAAAGATACAACTTAGAGAATGATGATCTTCTATGATATAATGGAAGGATGTATATGCTATATTGGGAGAATATAAGGAGCATAGTGATAAAAGAATTATATAATTATCCATATTCAAATATCTAGGATTAACCAGTCTCATTTTAGATATTAGACCACTATATTTATATAAGGGAATCAAGAAAGATACAATGGACTTTATGTCACATTGCCTAGAATGTCAGCAAGTAAAAGTTGAACATGTGCATCTAGCTAGATTGTTATATCCAATTGACATATCAAAGTTGAAATGGTAGGTAATTAGTATAGACTTTGTCTAAGGATTACCATTATCATGGAATAGGAATAACATGATCTTGGTTATTATTGATAAACTAACCAAGGTAGCACATTTTATACCAAACCGTTTGATAAATGATGTACCAGCTCTTATAAAGATATTCATAAAATAAGTGTATTTTTTTCATGGATTTTTAGAGAAAATCATATCAGATCATGATCCAAGAATGACTTATAGGTTTTGATTAACTATAAATTAAAATTTGGGTATGTAACTGAACTTCAGTACTACATATCATCCATAGACTGATGGTCAAACTAAGAGAGTTAATCAAGTGTTAAAGGATATTTTTTGTATGTATTACATGGATCAACAATGTAAATGGAAAGAATACCTTACATTGGTTGATTTTGCATACATTAACTCATACCAATATGATTTAAAGATTACACCATTTGAACCACTTTATGGAATAAGGTGCAAGACACCAATTACTTAGGATAGGTTAGAAGATAGGGTAGTCTTTAGACCTGAGATGTTTTTAGAAATGGAAGATCAAGTCATAATAATCAAGCAAAGGTTGGCTAAGCCCAATGATAGGTAGAATATCTCTGATGATTTGAAAATAATATCTAGGTATTTTTTAGTAGGTGATAAAGTATTCTTATAGGGTAAGCCACAAAAGAGCTTGATTAAATTTGGGAAGTCAACAAAACTTTTATCGAGATATGTGGGACCTTTTGAGGTTTTAGAAGTGATCAATCTTGTAGTATATAGTCTTGCATTACCACCAGCACTAGATCTAATACATAATGTCTTCCATGTATCTTATCTTAAAAATTATATGGTTGATCGTTCACATGTATTGGATTGGAATGCTTTGTAGGTTCTAGATCTTGAGGTGGTCATGGTAGAACCAATTAGAGTAATTGACACTCATAAACATTGTTTGAATAATAGAGATGTATCATAATTCAATGTATTTTGGGACCAATACTCTAAGTATAATGTTATTTAGGAGGAATATGATGAGCTCTACAAGCTATTTCCATGACTGTTTGCTTGATTTATGTTATTTTTCTACTAAACTCCATTCGTTATTCAGAACTATTTTTTGAATAAGTGTCATTGGGATGATGACCAACTTTAAGGGGGAAGGATGTTACATCCCAATTTATCATTAAGCTAATTTAACTAATTATACATGGATTAATATGGTCGTTAAATTGAAATTTTACTTTTTAACTAAATCATAAGTCATATGTTGTTATGGTATATTTATATGTTACTTGGATTTCATGATTTCATTGCTATGAATTAACTATATTGTGAATTTTGTACAGAATGATTATGTTAAATTTGTTGTTAAAATAATTTTTTATGATATATATCATGATGTATTGGACTAACTACCTTCTTTTCGTGAGATGGATGCAAGAGAGTTCATCCCTTAGAGCATGATGGAGGGAGAGAATCATTGAAGAGGGTGACATAAATGGAGATGGTGAAGGATGATAGAGGAACTACTAAATCCATGCACACACCACATTATATTTTATATGTTATATGCATTATGTGTTTGGATTATTAGTTTTAATATGTTTTTAAAGTTAATTATAGTTAAATATTAGAGTTTTTATGTTAGTAAATGTTAGTACATAAATATGGAATAAATCTTGTATGTGATTGCATTGAGTATATTTTATGTATACTTAGTGCATAATGTGAAATATGATTATATTAGGTTACTTAAATTTATTTATGATTATGGTAATGTAAATCTATGAAGATGATATCTAATTACTATTATATATAGACTAACAAAATGTCTTTACAATGTTTTAGAATATTAAGTTTACTATTATTGATATATGGGAATATCAATATATGTGTTATGCTATTTATTAGCATCCCAAGTTATAGTTTTTGAAGGAGAGTGTTCAATTCTACTTCAAACCTAGAATAATATGGGAATGATGTAAAGGCTATGGGTGACCTTATAATTAGACTAGGCCTCTAGATCATGGGGCTAGCTCCCCAAGTACATCACTTTGACTTGGGTTACTAAGACCTATTACTATTGGGGTGAAAAGAGATAGAAATTACACAAGGGAAATCTACTCTAAGGGGTGTAATTCACCTATATACTCATACATCCACTCAATTTGAAGTCCTAACAACACTATTGGACTAATAAGTAACTAAACAATCCTCTTCATGAGTTCTTATGCAAAAATATTTCATGTAGAGGTTGTATTAGGTGTAGGTGAATATAATGAAAATTTCATCACAAGAAGGCTAATATGAGACTCTTACCTCTTAGGTCACACTTCAAACTCCATCACCAACACTGTTGTACACCATATAACCTACATAAGACATGTTATTTGTATCTAGGTGAATAAGGACTTACAAGGGAGAGAGATACATCACATTTGTAAATATAAACAAGTATAAACACACTAGATATCACCATGAAAGATCTAAAATAGTTTATTGATTAGTCCAAATAGGTTTACAAGTAAAAAAATAGGTAGAGTTTCCTCATAACCGAGAGAGGGATATAAATTTAGGCCTTAAGGCCTCAATATATAGTATAATGAGGAGAAAATAAGAGGGAGAATGGTATGGAGTAGAGAGGAAAAGGTCATAAATGACCATAATTGATTCATACATCAATTATAAATTAATTACAAAGTCATAATAGCCTCCCTCTATGAGTTGATGCTCTTGAATGATCTTTGAATGAACCCTTAGGCATTGGAGTGGGGTAGTGGAGAGTGTGGTTGACTTGTTCAACCTTATTCAAGGAATGAATATGCCCCTTTTTGGTAAAATAACACCTATTATTAATAGTTGAAAGAGATATAATTAAGCCCTCATATAGTATGAAATAATCCACACTCCTTTTAATCATATTGAATAGGTCAAGAAGTTGTCTTAATTCTTCCATGATTACCATTATCATGAACTTTCATCATTTAAGTCATTAGTTATATAGTGTAATAGTTCTATATTGACTCATTTCATCATCCTTCTATGCCAACCTTTAACTTTATTATTGACCAAGTAGGCTAAGTAGGCCAATTAGGCCTAATGACCTAACTATTTACATTTTATGGCCATTAAATCCTATATGAAACTTGGAGAACCTCTAAATAGAATAGTTTCAAGATTGAAACAACACCTTACATCATAGCATAATCCCTTTTACGTAGTTCATACCTAAAACCTTGTCTAACAAGGTGACTAGGTCACCTTCTTCAAATTTTTAGACCAGTTATTTAGAAAAGGCTTATAAAGGTACTTATAGCCATGGTTTTGGAAATATAATTACTTAAGGAGAAAAAACAAATATTAAACCTTCATACTAATGATTGACATCTCTCAAAATAACTCTATACCTTGTAAATTTCAAAAACCCTAAAAAAGTGCTATTTTCTGCTAGGTTTGTATAAATTTTGTACATCTAAGTACCATGGGTAGGGGATCCTCTAAATTATTTTTATGGTTTAAGTGTTTATCAGACCATTCTAGGGTGATTGCTTTCCAAAATATATATTTTTCTCAAGACTGGTCTGTAGTAGGGTTTAAAGAAGGTTTTGGAGGTCTACCATATTAATAATGGTTCATAAAGTACGGACCTCCAAACTAAAACTTATTATTATGGATTTTTAGTCCATATACCAATTCAAATTTCTTGATCATCTTGAGTTCCCATGAAAAAGGTATGTCAATATATGAACGCAGGGAAATATGTTTGTAGTCTTTTGTAGGCAATCTATATATGCTTATAGTCTTAATCATTGTTCATAAACCTACGTCCTTAAAAAATACTATCTCATCCATGAATTTTAATTATATATGGGTGACTAAAACCTACAAATATAATTTCCCCTGAGTCCATTTGTGGTGAGAGATCTAAACATTGAAATAGGCAACTCAAATTGACTATCTAAGACTATGAAATCAAAGAGATTCTTAAGATTGATTTGACCCTCAAACCTAATTTTATTTTCTTGATACATATTTTTTATAATTATATCATATTTATTCACCTCTTCATGAAGTTATATTTCTTAGGATAATATGATAGTACTCCCATGGTGGTGTGTAAGCTTAAGGCCTATGACTAATTATTTTAGGTCTTATTAGCTGTGACTACATTTTGGGAGTCTGAGTGGCCTATGGTGAATTAAGGGGATTAAAATCATATGAAACATTGTTTTCAACCTATCTCAAACCTTATTCAACTTCATCCAATCACCAAATTTTGACCTTGTTCTTTTTCCTTATGTACTACCTGTAGGTGACAGTTTAGGTCTCTAATTATGTGTGGTTTTAAGCTTCTCTTTTAGGTTCCTAACCATCCAATAATCCTTAAAACTATTTAAAATTTAAACTATATTTAAAACCCTTAATAACCTCTATCAACACTCTTTACCACCTCTCTCATTACTCCTCAAGAACAAAGTACTATAGGTGGGTTATATGTGGTCTATTGTAGGTTTGTTGACTTTGTATACCTCCTTTGACTGAATCTAGATTGTGTTTATTGATGAACCATGTCTATCACCATTTTAATTCATATATATACACTTATTTAAATCTTATCTAAGTTCTCTCAACCTCCTACACCCCACCCTAATATCCAATTTATTCTCCTTATCTTGCATAAGGCCTGTAAGTAGTTATGAAGTCTTTTTGACAAGAATTGGGAATGAGAGTGGTATAAGCATAGTGGAGTGAGTGATAAGAAGTAAGGGTCATGGGTAAGAGTATGAATAAAATTAAATATGATGTTTAATTTGAAATAACTTAAGGACCTTCTCAATAACCCTATTTTGTTCATGCCAAAAAGATCACACATTACTCATCACGATCATAATAAAATAAGGCTTAAAGGATTGATTGGCATTATGTTGAATTGTTTGAATAATTTTAAAGGTATATGAGGTCTAAAAGGACTCAAATAACTCATAATACAACATAAAAACACTAACCCTTCCATATTTATGCACCAAAAGTTCCTAAAACCACGAGAAACCAAACTATAGTCTACAAGATGAAGAAAACATGAATTTTTTATTACTCACACCATCTAAACATGTGAAACATGGGTGGAATATGATGTATATGATCTATTAGGATATATATAACAAAAAATAATCTTCTAAAAAAAAATCCAAAAATTCATCAAAATAGTTGCCATTTCAATTCCCTGCACAGATGAACAAGCTCATTGGAGTTGACAAGATGTTAAGGTTTATTAATAAAGTATAAAACATTAAATTTTAGAAAAAATCCATGTATTTTAAGGTAAATAGAACCTATTCCTTTCCCCAAATTTTTAGATCATGATATTCTCTCTCCAATCCATACTATCCACAAACTTGAAGGGTTGTATTGGGCTACAAAGAAGATCAATGGATGGAGGGATGGTTTTGAATCTATGGTGAGTCCTCTTATCATGAAACTTCACTAAAAAACCTGAAAAAATCCCACCTACATTCCTCAAATCTCCTTTGTATGGAATAGTTAATACAATTACATACAAACTATATAAAACACATAAAAAAGTCTCTTTTCTTGAATTTTATCTAGATCTCTAACTTTGAACCACCATTAAAGGATTAAATGAGAGGGAACATGAGCTAAATGACATTTTCAAGTAGGATATATGACAAGAAAATATGAAAGGTTATGTTTTTTACCACGTGGGGTGCATTTAGCTAGTGGGGAGGTGTGTATGAGTTTTAAAATGGACTTTTAGGATATGAAACACATTAGTCATGACCATATGGTAAAAAGGGTATCCTCTAAAGACCTTATAATGAAATTAAATTGAAAAACTTTCCATATTATAAGTTTTATAATGCAAATAAACTCATATAAATTGATTTGAGGGGTATTTAGCACTATAAAAGGCTAATCAAAGTTTGATACGAACTTGAGAAAATATACCAGGGAGAATGAGCTTATTAAACAAGGTTAAAACTACTTATTAGACCTCCAAGACACCTTGACACTCTCTTTACTCACTCAAATACCATCATGAGGACTAATACATCAACAATTGACCTTCAAATAGTTGTGACATATGGTGATCATAAACAGACTCTATGACACCTCCAACAATGTTAAATGATTTCAAAAAGCATCATAAGAGATGGAAAGCTTAGGTACTATAGATGAGCTTCAGGGTGTCTCATGCAAGTTTTTGATGTTATGGGTTGACATTTGGATTATGAGGCCAAAATATCAACATTTTTGGGGACTCTGATAGATGATCAACTTGCTAGTCAAGAGAACCCATTGACTCAAGGATGAAATCATAACTCAAACATGGTGATAATACTTTATTACCACTTGGAATGCATCAGACTAATAGGCCACAAGAAGAAGAAAAAAGAAACACACCTAAACCTAAGAATTAAATAATAAAGACACAAAAATAACTAAGGGGATAAACTACAAACTTGTGCTAACCACTTACTAAAACAAGACAACAAAGTTATAAACAAATAACTTGAGAATACCTTCTTTCCTCTAGGATCAAATGGAAATATTCTTTGATCACTATATCACCATGAGGTCTGATTTCCATGTCTTGATTTAATTCCAACTAGGCACTTTTCACTAGATGGAAGTTTCCACTTATAGCTAGGGGCATTAGTATGGTCATTGCCTCTTGGGGAAGTAGTTGGGACTTTTGGTTCCATATTTAAATACATGGGTTTTTTATATTAACTAATCACCCAATCATAGTTTTTATAAATCTATCTGCCTTGCATTAATAATCAAATTTTTAGCTCTATCATGAACTATTGATGGTTCTACCTATGAGACTCAGAATAGTAATATGCTATAGTGTCCTTTAAAATATCTTCATTAAGTTTCTCATGGGGTAGATATGTATTTTCTAAAATTGAACAAAATTTATCCAGTTCTTCCCAAAAATCCATCACATCATGGTCAATTAAAAATACATGGAGTTCCTTATCATTCACTTCTGAAACCTGATGCTGATCACACATCTCCAACTCTTTGATAGAGTTATAGAAAGGCTCTTGATCTATTAAAACTTGGTCATCTTAATTTTCAATGGATAATGGCATCTCATCAATCCATTCAAGCTCAAACTCATCTTGTCTTGTTATTTCCAAAACTGCATTGCCTTCTTCAAACTCCAAAACATTGGTGGTATATCAATGTGAAACTTTAATCTGTTATCCTACTCCACCATCAAAATATATCATATTAAGTTATTCAATATCACTTAATAACTCATGATATAAGTGTTTCCAAGGGTCATCTAACTAACTTGAACTTGTCTCAGCCTCAACAATGGTACCTTATAGGTTGTCTTCATGATTGTCCCCTAGACAATGAGTTACATGAGTTTTGGTTTCATTTACTACATCATCATGGCATTGTGATTGCTCCATGTCACCTAAATTTCCTTCATATTCAAATTTTTATTTAGAGGGATGGATAAGGGTACCAATGTTAATCTCCTCATCATAGGTCTTTGAGTTATCCTCATAAAAGTGTTCTTGAGGTTTAGCTATAGTTACAACATGATTAAGTTCTTGAAGGATTACCACTTCACTAGTTAACCTTGATAGATTGATTTATACTTGGATGCTCAAGTTGTGTCCTTAACACATTTAGTTCCTCTTCAATAAAGGAGGGGATGGGAGGATAAATTAATTTATTATCCTTATTAATAGGTTCCAAGGTGTTTTTCTATCTTATAGCCTTATGAGTATCAACCTTAAGAACTAGATTCTCCTTCTTCCATTATTCAATTTCCATATCAAACTAAGATATACTTTGATGTTCATGAGTGGTTAAAGCATGGATGACTATGTGGCACTTGGAGAACTTGAGAAACCTCTTAAAATAGACTTCATACATTCCCCTTCTTATTGAATCTCCCATTCAAGGGCAGACATGACATAGTCTTATGTTCTAGCCCATGAAGGCCTCCATTTTGAAGTTATTATAGATTCTTCAAAAGGCATGGATGAACTTGGAGAGAGGTTTGAACACATAGATGTTGATTAGGAGTGGGAAGCTGAAGGTAATCTACACTAGAGGTATTTGGTGTGTGAGGATGAATATGAAATATAAAGAGTGATTTAGACCTAGTTTTGACCCTTACACCATACCTGACTTTGTAGATCATATAAGAAAATTCACTAGGCATGAATCCTCCAATATTAGCCATAAAATCACTAGATAAACATAGTTAAAAATGAGGTAACAAGTCTAAAACAATGATGTATTGTGACATTGAAATCTTGGGGTAGGCATGAAGGGTGATTTGAAGGTATTTGATAAGGCTAAATACCCTTTTAGTTGAACCATTCCATTACAATTTAATGTTAGAGGTGGGATAATACACTAATTTTATATTATCAACCACTAGATTAGGGATAACTAAATTTCTTGCCCTATCATCAAATAAGTAGTTGTGAAATAAGAAGTCTCCAATGATCATAGAGGTAAAACAAGGAGATGGAGTAATCACCTTGGTTGGTTGTTCTTGGTTTTTAGGGGTAATTTACTAATGGACAAGGGTTTGGTATTCAATCTATTTCTATTTTCTAAGACATTCCTTTAACCTATTTATTTACTCCCTTAAATTCTTAATCTCTAAGTTCATATCATCATTTCTTGGTGCAGGATAACTATAGGGAGTAATAAGTTGGTGCCATGATTGGTTAAGAGGATAAGAAAGCTACCAAGGAGGTGGATAAGGTTCACAATGAGGTTGATAGTCTTGGAAATAAGGAGTTCCATTATAAGGCTGATAAGGGTCAGCATAAGGTTAATAAGGGTTATGGTAGGGCTGATAGTAAGGTGGATGATAGAAATTTACCCCATAGGCTGCCATAACTTCTCATGGAACATATGCACATGAATTATGACCAAGAACCTTCCTTACCTCTATAATAATAACTTTGTGATGTCTTCCACTATGAAATCTAATTGCACATCCTTTCCCAAGTATCTAAAAATAATTAAGATGAATGCAAGGCTACAAGTAAGTACTCCAATGGTTGAATTTGGTCCTACTAGGCATGCCAAAACTATTAGCAATGCAAGTTGTACCCTTTTAAAGGAGAGTGTTCAATTCTACTTAAAACTTAAACTAACATGGGAATGACCTAAAGGCTATAGGTAACCTTATAACTAGCCCAAACCTCTATATTATGGAGATAACTCCCTTGGTACATCACTTTAGATTAATTTAATAAGACCTATTATTTTTGGGGTGTAAAGAGGTATAAATTACATAATGGAAATCTATTATAAGGGGTGGTGATTCACCTATATACTCATCCATCCACTCAATTTGAACTCCTAACAACACTGATGGACTAACAAGAAAATAAATAATCATCTTCATGAGTTCTTATACAAAAAATATTTCATGTGGAGGTAGTATTAGGTGACTATAATGCAAAGGTCATGACAAGAAGGTATGCTATGAGACTCCTACCTATCAGGTCACACTTCAAACTCCATCACCACCACTTTTGCACACCACATAACCTACATAAGACACCTTATTTATAACTAGATGAACAAGGACTTGAAAGGGAGAGAGATCCATCACATTTGAAAATCTAAATAAGTATAAACACACTAGATATCACCATGAAAGAGATAAAATAGTTTATTGATCAATCCAAATAGGTTTACAAGTACAAAAGAAGGTAGAGTTTCCTCATACCCAAGAGATGGATACAAATTAAGGGATTAAGGCCTTAATATATAGCATAATGAGGATATAATTAAAGGGATAATGGTGTGGAGGAGAGAGAGGAAAAGGTCATTAATGACTATCATTAACTCATAAATTGGTTACAAAATAATTACATAGTCATAATAACCTCTCTTTATGCATTGATGATCTTGAATGATCTTTGAATGAGCCCTTAGGCATTGAAGTGGGGTAGTGGAGAGTGTGGTTGACTTGTTCAACCTCTTTCAAGGCATGACTAAGCCCCTTTTTGGTCAAATAACTCATGTTATTGGTAGTTATAACTTGAAAGAGATGTATTTAAGCCATCATAAAGTATGAAATTGTCCATACTACTTTTAAGCATATTGACTAGGTTAAGAAGCTTCCTTCATTCCTCCATTATGATCATTATTATGCACTTGCCTCATTAAATTCATCACTTATATGAAATAATATCTCTATATTGATGCATTTAATCATTCTTCTATGCCAAGCTTTAACTTTCTTCTTAGCCAAGTAGGCCAATTAGGCCTAATATCCTAAATGTTTTCATTTTATGGCCATGAAATCCTATATTAAACCTTGAGAATCTATAAATATATGAGTTTGAGTCATAAAATAACACCTTACATCATACCATAAGCCCTTTTGAGTAGTTCACACCTACAAACCTATCCAACTACATGACTAGGTCACCTTCTCCTTCATTTTTGTAGATGGGGTTTTTAGAAAAGACTTATAGATGCACTTATAGGAATGATTTTGGACATATAATGACTTGCGGAGACAAAATAATTCTCAAACCTTCATATCCAATGATTGGAATCTCTCAAAATAAATTGTACCTTGAAAAATTTATAAAACCCTAAAAAAGTATTATTTTATTTAGGTCCATACAGATTCCATACATCTAAGTATCATTGTCAAGGGATCCTCTAAATGATTTTTATGGTTTAGGTTTTTATTATACTATTTTAGGGTGATTGGTTTCCAAAATCTCTATTTTTCTCAAGACTGATCTTTAGTAGGGTTTAAGGAGGGTTTTGGAGGTCCACCATCTTAACGATGGTTCATAAAGTATGAAACTCAAAACCAAAAATTATTGTTATGGATATTTATTAAATAGACCCCTTCAAATTTATTGATCATCTTGAGCTCCCATAAAAAAGGTGTGTCAAGATATGCATGTAGGAAAGTGTGTTTGTAGTCTTTTATAGGCAATCTAGACATGCTTATAGTATTAATCATTGTTCATAAACTTGTGTCACTAAAACAAACTCTCTCCTTGAATTTAAATTACATAGGGGTTCCTAACTATTTCCAAGAGCATTTGACTTGATTCCATTTGTGGTGAGAGATCAAAGAATTGAAATAGGCAACTTGAATTGATTGTTTAGGATGGTGAACATGAAGAGTCTTAAGACTGATTTGACCCTCAAACTTAATTTTCTCTACTTGAAAATTATTTATTTGAAATTATATAATTTTTTTCAACCTCTTCATGAATTTATTTTGCTTAGGAGAGTCTAAGAGTACTCCCATGGTGGTGTGGAAGCTTGAGGCAAAAGATTGGATTTTAGGTATAATTAGATTTGACTATATTTTGGGAGTCTGAGTGACCTATGGTGACTTGAGGGGCTTAAACTCATCATAAAAAAAGTTTACCACCTATCTCTAACCTTATTAAAATCCCTCAAATCACTGAATTTTGACCCTATTCTTCTTTTTTATGTGATTTCTTGTTGGTGACATTTTAGGTCTTTAATTATGTGAGGTTTTGAGGCTTATCTTTTAGGTTCCTAACCATTTGATACTCCTTAAACCTAGTTACCATTTCAAATATATTTCAAACCCTTAATAACTTATATCAACACTCTTTAGCACCTCTCTCATTTCTCCTCAAGTACAAAGTAATATAGGTGGGTTGTATGTGGTCTACTATAGGTCTGTTGACTATGTATACCTCCTTTGAGTGAATCTAGTGTGTGGTTCTTGATTAACCTTATCTACCCCTATTTCCATTCATCTCCATAGGCTCAATTAACTCTTATTTTAGGTCTCTTACCCTCCTACACCCCACCCTAATAACCAATTTCTTCTCCTTAGCTTGTACAAGGCTTATACTATGATAGGCAATGAGGTTCATGGGGAAGAGTATAAATAAAACACATGATGATGTGTAATTTGAAACAACTAAAGGACCTTTTCAATAACCCTATTTTCTTCATGCCAAGGAGGTCACATATTACTCATCATAGTCATAATAAAATAAGTCTTAAAGGGTTGCTTGGCCTTATGGTGACTTTTCTAAATGCTTTGAAAGGTAGAGGATGTCTAAAAGGACTCAAAGAACTCATAATACAACTTGAAAACACCAACCCTTCCATATCTATGTACAAAAGGTTTCTATAACCATGAGAAACCAAACTATAGTCCTCAAGATGAATAAAACATAAAGTTTTTCTTGATGCCACCATCCAAACGTGTGAAACATGGGTGGATTATGATGTATATGAGCTATTAGGATCTCTATAACACAAAAATAATCATTGGTTATTAGAAAAACTCCAAAAATTCATCAAAATTGTTACCATTTCAACTCCCTACACAGATGAACAAGCTCATTGGAGTGGTCAGGATCTTAAGGCTTGTTCATAAAGTATAAACCATTAATTTTTAGATAAATTTCATGTATTGGGAGGTCAAGAAACCCTCTCCCTTTCTCTAAAGTTTTAGATCATGATATTGTCTCTCCAATCTGTACCATCCACAAACTTGAAGGGTTATATTGGGCTATAAAGAAGCTCAATAGAGAGAGAGAGGGCTGGTTTTGAATTTTTTTTTAAGTCCTCCTACCATGAAACTTCACCAAAACACCTTATATGATCCCACTTGCAACACCCTAACCTCCTATATATGGAACAATCCATACAAATCCATACAAATTGTAGAAAACACTTGCAGAAGTCTCCTTTCCTGCATTTTCTCCAAATCTATGACTTTAAACCACCATTAAAGGATGAAATGAGAGGTAACATGAGTTAAATGACCTTTTCAAATAGGAGATATGGAAAGAAAAGTTGAAAGGTTATATTTTTTCCATGTGGGGCCCATTTGGATAGGGGGGAAACGTGTATGAGTTTTAAAATGGACTTCTAGGATATGAAACATGAGTCATGACCCTATGGTAATAAAGGGATCCTTTCAAGACCTTATAATAAAATTAAATCAAAACACTTCCCCCCTTTTAAGGTTTTTAATGAAAATAAACTCATATGAAGTGATTTGAGGGGTATTTAGCACTATTAAAGGCTGATCAAAGTTTGAGACAAACTTAAGAAAATATACCAGGGAGAATGACCTTATAAAATAATGTTCAAACTACTTATTAAACCTACAATACACCTTGAAACTCTCTATACTCATTCCAAGGTCATCATGAGGACCAATACATCAACAATAGACCTTAATATAGTTGTGACATATGATGATCACAAACAAACTCGATAACACCTCCAATAATGTTAAATTATTTCAAGAAGCATCATAAGGCATGATAACATTAGGTATTATAGATGAGATTCAAGGGTTCACATGCAAGTTTTTGATGTTAGGGGTTGACATTTGGCCTGTGAGGCCAAAATGTCAACACTGTTAAGATAACAAAAGACATAGATAGCCTATATAAACTAGTATTAACACAAATGATTATCTTATTATGATTAAAATAAATAATTGTCTATTCTATCATTTTGATATAAGAAGATAATTGACATTGTGTTAGTCATATTGACATAAAAATAAAAGAGATAATTACCTTTACAAATTATTTAAGGAGGTTGAATTATCCTAAATACTATCTTAAGATCTAAGTCTAAGTTTTGTAAACATGCATGGACTACATTAAGATTAAAAGTATAGTTATCATTTTTTTAAATGATTAAAAATGGACTTTTGAGTAAAGTACTCAAACATGTAATGTAGATTAACATGCATTATTTTAAAATGAATATAATAATGACTAAGTAAAGGAGAAAAGTTCAAGTAAAGCGATATTAGGGCTTTCTTAATTATTGCTAATGGAAGTTAACTAGTTTTAGTCACTGTTAGAATGAAAAAACATAGATTATGCATGGTGACTACAAGTTGGGAGAGTTTTCATGCAAAACTTGATCAGTGAGTAGAATAGGATAAGAAGTGAGATGAAAAGAGAATGGGGTATGGTGAATAAGAGAGAAAATATAGATTAAGAAGGAGAAAGAATTCAAGTTCATTTTGTCTCAATTTAGAAGTGATTTACAAGGTTGGTGAAGTAATTACTTTCATTTGATTGTATAATTATTGTTTATGGTTTAGATTATCAGGGGTTTGAGCTATATTAAATCTTGTATTGTGAATACAAGATTAGTCATGTGGATGGCTTGGCTATCCAAAACTCTAAGACATATAATTTATGAAAACCTTAAGACTACAAACAAATTCAACTTAGTGTTAAGTGATTAGATTAAATTGAGTTAGTTATTCTGAAATTACAATGCCCTAGTTTAAATCATAACCTTGGGTGGATGAAATTGATGCATATATGTATAAATAAATTTTTAATACACTAGAGGTATATACATGTTTTCAATACATTCAATATAAATATGTATTTATATATTCATAAATATAAAAGTTACCTATTTTAGTATATACCTATATACATACATATATAAATATATGTATGTATGTATGTATAAGGATATATATAGGTCTTGAGTGTTTTATACCAACCAGGTCTGAGTGAAATAGGTTTAAAAATGGTTTAATTTGAAAGTCTGTATACTATCATTACATTTCTATACTTACATAATAGGTATCTATGTATAGACTGTCAACTTGAAATTGAATTGTGTAATTTTGATAGATAAAACTATGAACAAAATTAGTATATTTGTATATATACATCTATTTTGGGTATTCAAAAAAAATGTAAATACAGGGTGCACGTGCGCACGCGCACACACACACACACACACACACACACACACACACACACACACACACACATATCATATATGACCTATGTGTGCTCAATATGCAATCAAGACATATATCAATATATATATATATATATATATATATATATATATATATATATATATATATATATATATATATATATATATATATTTGTTGCATGAAATTTAGAGCATAGGTAATTATGTTGAAGCCATAATTGTAAGTTCTTAACATTACAAATTGAGTTATAATCAAAATGTGTTATACATTTCAAAATGAGTATACATATATATTTTATAGATTGAATGTTTATTATAACTTTAAATCATGTTTATACATTTAATGAATGATATTCATTTATAATAATCAAGGTGAACACAATATGAAATGACTATGTAGTATGCTTACAAACTAGAAACATGTGGAATAAAGTATGTTTTGATAGTAAAACAAAGGGAAGGTTATATCATTTATATGTTACTAGATAGTCAAAATGAGGAGAAATTTATAGTGTAAACTCCCTATAAATGTAGTAAAGAATAAAGCTGACTGTTTAAATGCATGGATAGATGATTTTGAATAATTTACCTCTTTAGAAATGTTTACAAATGAGTACGGTCTATTAATGCTGTTTTAGAAATTGATTTGAATCATGAGTTTCACTTAGAACCTTAATAAGGATATAAATATCTAGTGGATAAACAAAGCATAGTGTTGATCTTATGCTTATTATATTCTATTTTCTAATAATACTTATATAGTCAAGGAAATTATTTATAAAGGAAATGCAAGGTATTATATTTGGAATGGTTTTGGGTTTAAAATTTTACCACATCTAATATGAAGTTTATTGTGAATCTAGTTAGGGGATAAAGGAAATATTGAGACCCTTTTTAGATCAATATGCTTGTTCATAAAAGGTTATTGAATTATATAGTCTTGAAATAAATGGAAATACCATAACATGATCTAACTATATATATAATGGAAAGTGTATAAACATATGTTATATATTTATATGTGAACTTAGGTCGACATACACATATATATCTGGTATGAATATATATTGGATGTGTACATATAGTTATAGTTTTTATTAAATAATGAAATGATAAAAACCTAAAGAATAGGGTGATTTAATTATATGCATAAAGCCTCCAAATAGGTATAATATAATAAAAGATTATACTTTGGATTTATAAGCTAATTTATTATGACTATTGCTATAATTGAGTAGTATGTGAAATATATTATGAGAATGTTTATTTTATTACACATGCATTTACTTAAATAAAGTAGATTCTATAGTATAACTTTGTATTTTACCTATTTGGTAAATAAACTTATTTTTTATTATTATTGTTTATGTGATGAATAATAAGAATAGAGATTCATCCATATGTTTGACAAAATAAATGTATTTTAAGTGATAAGTCCTGTAATGAGCTTAAGTTATACATGATAGTATGAATTAATCAGTATGAATCTAATGGTTATATGAATTTTAATGAAATCTCCCATTGTTGGTACTAACTAAGTAATGAGACAGACTTCACTAGCCTAATTAGCATCACTAATGCTAGATTAAGGTAATCCAATCAAGTGGTGTGTATGAATTTGAATAATCCTAAAGATCTATAGCTATTTTAAAAACTTTGGCCAAAGTAATGTTTAGATATACATTGTAATTTCATATGTATTATTTAAATTTGTTTGTGATATCATGTTAGAACACATTTTCTTTGTGATACACATCATGTAGTATAAATCTTATAGCACACAGGTAATAACATGTCTTTTTGTATTCTTGCACCATCACTATCTACCCATCTATGAAGCAAAGGCCATTCCATGTTTGAGGTATTATGTGGGGGATTGATTGTCTATGGTTGGTTTGAAAAAGTGCTTAGATGATACTCTCCCTCCACATTATAGTACTTATTAGAGACTACACTTGATATTATAAGAGATATTGGATTTAGAGTGACTTATGATCTATGTAGAATTGTATCTATTATTATATTATGCTGAGACATAATGTCTATTATAAATGTAATTTATTACTTAATATACATTGAAAATAGTGTCTATCTTATTATACCAGCCATGGATGCATTTTAATGTAATTACTTATGTAGTTATGTTATGTTACATATGATGCTAGTAATTAGTAATTATTAATGCTATATGTTTACATATGTTTAACATAATTAGTTATTATGCTAAGTGTTGATGATCAACTACCCCCTGTTCTCAAAATGGGGACCTCTATTCTTAATCTTCAAAAAATGCCTAAGATGCCAAGCTTGCTAAATCATTTTACTACATATGGATTTGGTTTAATTTACCAATGCTTATGCTTGTATTAATTTGGGTTAATTATTCATTTTACAATATAGATTAGTGCTTAGAAATATTCAAGTTATTATGCATATTTCCTTTAATTTTTTCATTCAATAATGAATTATTAACCATCGATGACTTGAAATAAGTAGACAAGTTTTCTCTAAAGAAGTGTAATTGAGAGTTCTAATTGGCATGGATGCAATAAGATTCAATTGATCTTATTAGAATAACCTCATATTTTATTTAAATAATTTACTTTTAGAGTTTTACTTTAACTTATTTAAATTCATTTAAGATGAGCATTTGACATTTTCTAGAGTTTAACTTAACTTCTCACTTGACCTTGTAGGACATCAAAATTAATGCAAAAAATTATGATGCCTAATAAGATGTAAAATTAAAGATTATGAATCCATAGGATAGGTGCCCACCTTGTCGAGCTTTGTAATGCCTTAGAATATTTATCATGGCCTACATAAGACACTTGGAGTGAATCTACTAAGTTCATGAGCTACATGGCACCATCTAGAGAGCTCATGAGAATAATAGTCATTATAATTCAAATCTTAAGGCTATATGTCAATATCTTAGCCTATGTGATCAATCCAATTCAATCTAAGCCACCATGCATCTTAATAAAATACAAAATCCCATGAGATGCTGCTATATGTATCAATAATAACTAGCCAGACTCTAGCAACCTTTCAAAGTGATGAATTTTCCATTCAATATCATCTAAGATTGACACATGTCTGTGCTGGATTAAATCCATCTAAATATCATAAGAGCTCACAAATAGGCATCTAGAAACACCTAATCCATCTAGTCAAGGCTCAATGATATACAACTTCTTGAGGCTCTTTCCAAGAGTGACACTTGGGAAAATAATAAATAATAGCTTGTGAAAGGGATGCATGTCCCATTTGGAACTATGTAATGATGCCACATGTCATTCCAATGAAGCTACATCCTAAGATTATCCAAATCCCATCAAAAATTTATGAGTCAACCTTGGACCTGCATGATGATGCCATATGTCATTCTTGCTCTACTTCTATATGAGGTCCCTGAGATTACCTTCAAGAGAGATATGTGTTTCCACATGAGACATGAAATTAGTTTTAAATTAATAATAGTCATCCAAAAAAATTCTAAAGGTGACACCTAGAAAAAGGATGCTTTGAGATCTCTCCAAGATATCCACCTAGTAAAAAAAAGCCCTAATCACTTATGAGTGATTTGTGGTAATATTTTAGCCAATCAAAACTTAAAGGCCACCTAAAAAATCAAAATGAATTAAAATATGCAATATGGTAGGATAAAAATAAGTCATCACACTAAGATGCATTCCAAGATCCCAAAAATAATCATAAGGTACCATGTGTCTAAAATTTTAGCCAACTAAGCACCTTAATAACATATAGATCCCATGAATGCCTAGATGGATCCAAGGTGGTAGCCACATATCAAAAGGTAGAAATATTTATATTTACATCTAAAATTGATAGTAGATCAAATTCAAATTAGAACCAAATTTTAATTCTAATGTAATTAAATTCCAAAAATAATAGCTAGAAGTGTTTTGAATGCAAAGTTGATGAGATCACTATTAATACAACATGAACCAAAATTACCATCGATGTTACATTAATAAAAGTGATATTTTAAAAATATACTCAACCTAACTATTATTACCTACATTTATAATTTAAGTTATATGTGTTTGCTCTCACTACTATCTGCATCCTCAAAATGACAAAGCTTGAAGCTACTCATAGATTGCACCGTAACTGCCATTATTAGAGCTCAAAATTTATAGAGGGATATAGAAAGATGTTGGTTGCCTACTCAAAATATTTTATAAATGACACAAGTAGGTCCCTTTACCTTGGGTAAGAAAACCTATTTTGGAAATTATGACTTCCTATTCTATTATGGTAATTTAGTTGTATTAAAAGATATGGAATTCATCCATGAGGCCATAGACTTGGGGGACATGCATTAAAACACCATCTAATTCAATGTATAAGTATATAGGGAAATTTATTAGGCCAAGACAATACCTCACATAATCCAATTAGCTTTAGACATCCTTACAATCTAAGATTCCTATCTACATAAGGCTACAACCAAACTAGAGGTCATGTCGTGCATAGACCTAGTCTATAAGATCTTCAAAAGGTTGAGATGCAAAGACAGGTTGCTCAAATAAATAAAACAATGGATCTTGATTACCTTCATAGTAGGGCCTAGCTTTGAGAAATACTATGACCTACCTTTTCCATAAATAGATTATAACTAAACCAAAATTAATAACTGGTATAAGGTGCACTCATCAGATAAGGTCATGGCATCATGGGTAACTGACCCAAATGGAGTTATCTTCATGGATGACCAAGAAAATATACCTATTTAATAATTCTATAAGGGAGTCAAGATTGGATTGGCTCTCTTAAATAAAATATAAGGTAACTCACACATTGGTTATGTGGATATAAGAACTATCTTACTACTGTAGATAATCTTGGAGGATTAATAGATTCCCTCACTTGGGGATATCATTAGCAACAATGTGATATATGCAATTAATGACACTTGCAAGAATGGTTCTCCATTTTTAATGATTAGATACTATTGGATGTAATATATGTAACTACCTAGCTAGGTTAGAACTCATGGTCTCCTATGTGAGATGAATTCATGTCCTAGTTGTTCTTTGCAATGCACGTTCATCACTTTACATGTAATATTAAGGTAATTGAAAAATGTTTCTATCCAGTAGTCTATAAATAAATCACTAAGTGTGAGATGTTGAGGGTTCCCTTGGAGGTTAGATAAACATTAAGGGACATGGGTAGCTACTAGATATACCCTAATTACATAATCATTAGGATAGAGGAGGTGATTTTCACTCCCCTTAAGTTGTCAAGATATATACCTATGAAGTTGGCTAAGGAAGAGATGGCCTATCAACTACTACATGGAGTTGATGGCATCTTATAGAGTAAGAAGAAGATAGTCCCCCACAAGACTCGTTATAATCTAGAGAGGACTAAGATTACAAAGTGGAAAGATATAGTTGTGGTTGTAAGGCACAAGGGCTCATTCCTATTATCTAAGGATGACTTTAAACCTTGGGACCCAAATGGTATCATCACTAAGCATTTGATCAAGTTCAAGAAAGATGTGGCTATGGAATATAAGCATCAATAAGAGGTGCATGAATGGATATATGAGGATGCCATGAATGATGAATTGGTCCTCAATAATGTTGTGAGGAAGAATATTGAGCTGGAAATAAGGTTAGACAAAGATAAGAAGGAATATATCATAAGGCCTTAACCTCCACTAGGCCATGGAAGCATGTTTGATGTAAATTAAGAGGAATGAAAAGAAGATAAACAATAATACTAGGTTTATATAATTAGGAATAGACCATGTATACCTACATTACAAGATAATTCAAACATGCAGGGCATACCTACAAGCTCCAATAAGGAAGGGACTAGCATCCAATAAGGTCCTACATTCATCTCAACATCTACCATGGTAGCTGGGCCATAGAGATTCTAAGTCAACCTTATCCTGATGCCATTTATATGTAATCAAAAATATATCACGTCTATAAGTCAATCCTAACTCAAAGAAGATAGATCATATCATACACTTATGATTAGGGACACATTTTTAAGAAAGAACGTGACCAATATGGGGATCCACTAAATCTGATTAGGGAATCTCTTACCACAATACACTATGTTAGAGAGGGTCTAAAACCTCTAGTCAAGCATAATCATGCAATAACACTAAGGGAATCCTTAGTTTTGATATCTCACTAAACTAATAACAAGTAAATTAAATCTAATCTAGTGCTCACCAAACCTTGTGGCATAAAGTGGGGGTTATAAATAATAAAAGTAAGCATGCATAAGAGATATATACTCACATCAATGTATACTAAATCCTAATGTATGGAATATAAGTATAAATTCATATCTATCTACCCTCACAAAGGAGGGATAAATTTAGGAATACTTAACTTTGAAAATGAACCCATTAGGCCTCAATCTCTCCTTTGGCCAAGGTGTTTCACAAGAGTTTGTTATGTTATGTAAGGATAACAAAGAGAAATCAGCTCTAGGCTACAAAACCTATCAATGTATCCAATATACTTCTCTATAAGACAATGTCTGTATCTCCAAAAAAAAAGTATGGAACCCTAAGATTTTCTTCTCAAGTAAAATGGTCAATATCAGATGTTCATTTGATCTTAATTTTTCTTCTCATAATAAATGATGGAAATGAACTTATATATATAGGTAGATTTGACCCTAAACCCTTCTAAAAATCCTAGCCGATAAGGTCAACCCAGTCGACTTAGCACAATTTCAAATAATTATTCACTAGGTCATGAGCTAGGTTGGCCAAAATCCAAACTAATTCCTAAGTGAAATTAACCTAAAACTATATAGGGTCGACCCAGTTGACCTAGTATAGATGATTGAGAAAAGGGGATGAAGGTAAGGAATAAGAGGATAAAATGTAGCAAGTGACTAGAAAGGGTAAAATAGAGAAGAAAAAGATTAGTGATAATGGTTTTAAGATACAAGTTTTTAGATAATAAGTGGAAAAAGGGACAATAATATTATGAAGCATCAATGGTCTACCCCCCCTTAAGGCATGCACTCAGAGAGATTGAGACTGGATGAGTTCTTGCAAGATATAAAGTGTTAGTAAGTGATAAAAGTTTGAAAATATTAGGTGTATATAGATTCCCCACTCAAAGATCATCATGTGTCATGTGAGTGCAACATGGGATGGTGCATCAAGAAATAGAACCTGATAACACATAACATTGATGCTAAGTAAAATGCAGTAAGTAGATAATAAGATAAAAGAAAGGTCAAAATTGAAAAATACATACCTTTACTTACCTTAATGTTTTATATAAATAAGTATACTACAAGATAAGTGAAGGCATACAATATGAATAAAATTAGGTAAACCTATATAATTTAGTGCAAAAAAGAGCCAAAAATAAAAAAAATGGAAGATAGGCACATAGTAGTGGAAAATATTCTCTATGTCATCATGATTCCAAAACATTTTATGGCTAAAAAAATGGAGTAATAGAAACAAAGATAGAGGCAAAATAAGGAATCTAATGGAAAACTTTTGAATATTTATGAAAATTAAGTTTAAATAAGGTCAAAGGGAAGTCATTTGGCATTTTTGACTTGTGAAGGAGAGAAAAAGAGTTCAGGGAGACCAAGTGAGCCATGATAGCAAAGAGATGATAGGATAGATGAGAGGGACCTATACAGATGGAAATGGGTGCACTATAGGTAGGAAACTAAGAATATCAAACTATTTTTTAAATATTATATTGAAATTAAGTGTATTTTAGAAATTTGTAATTTAATGAATTTCTAGACATCAGAATGAACCTAATTTAGATGTTAAGGGTAGAAAAAATTATTTAGGTAAATGGGTTTGAAGGGTTTGGGGAAATAACTACTAGAAGGGATTTATTTCACAAAATGTAAGGGGTCGGTAGGGAAAAAACCTAGGTTGACCCAGTTGACCTAGTAGGCTCAAAATTGTTAAAATTTATACTGCCAACCTAGTAGATATGTGCCAACCTAGTGTGTTTTATAGACTGTTAACTTAGTACATTATTGTCGATTGAGTATAAAATTCTAGTATGATAGCTTAACACTATGAGGGGAAAAATAAAGGGTTTGGCTTAGATTTTTAAGTTAACCAGGTGAAAATAGGGAAATTTTAGTAAAACTAGTGTTTGACTAGGGAGCCAAAATAGTACAAAAATGCATGTACAAGGCCAAAAGAGTGCTAGAATGGGCCAAAATGATTGACTGAGGACTAAAAGGGCCAAGTAGGCTAAAAGTAGGTTGAATTGATTAAAAATGAATAAATTAAAGCAATTAGGCTTTTTTATATTTGAAAAGAATGTATTTTGTTTATAAATGACATGAAGAATCTAATACATCTTTTGTTATTTCTTGGTTATAGGGGCATCCCAAATTTTGGTGGTTGGTGGATGAATCATGTCTCTTAGACTTATTATAGTGATTATTTATATAGTATAGATATATATTTATTTCATTAGGTTTAGGAGGCATAGCAATTATGTGTAGGATATCACTTAGTTCTAATTTGTTAGTCATGTTTTTTAGAGCCTAGTGACGATTGACTAACACCTTCAAGTGGAAGGTGGAGGTGGATACCATAGAGGTGGGTATCATTATTGAGGATGTGTATGCCTTCCTAGGACTAACCATAACATGTACACCCATAGTCACATGAGTAACTGATAGTGATGAGGAGAGGAGATCCTTAACCATATGGGCAATGGGCTTAGAGAGGATATACTTGGGATTCAGGGTGAGCATGTTTGATGTATATACATCATAAATTATATACATCCAAAAGGATATGATAGGACTTATGATAGTATGTATTTTATGTAACAAGCCAGATGGTAAGGTACCATTATTTTTGATAGACTTAAGCTAGATGATATTAGAGTAGAGGGTATTATATGACTTGGGTTTTATCATCTAGGTACAACTCATACATGACATGTATGAAGTGTTGTCTAGAGGGTGGAAGTTAGTGAGACCTATTATATTATTGAAAACATTGATATATGAGAGGTTCCTCATGTATTAGCTGACTAGGTTTCCCCATACGGTCAATGATAAGTTACCTCAAGTTTAGAGATGGAGATAGGACCAAGTACCATGGGCTATGCCCCACATGCTAGTAATGTAGATGGTGAGACAAGTAGATATTGTATGGAAAATATATGGGCACGTTGCTATAATATGTCTTAGCTAGGAGACATTGGCACTAGTTTTAGCATGAACAGAGGTGATAGAGAACTATACCTAGTGGATGGAGCCACATTTGGTGGCATGAGTACCAAGATAGATGGGATTGGCTCACCTAGTGGCATTGATAATAGTGCATACATTTTAGGCTAAGAACATGAGAGATCCATGAAGGAGAGGAGGATTAAGGCCACTAGTTATTAGGCCAAAGCTCAAACCATGTCATGAGATACCATGGACTGGTCAAGCATGATAACCAACAGAATGAGAGGAGATAGATGTGAAGGTAAGAGTACTAGAGGTACCACCACCAAATCCATATTAAGAAGAGTAGTGACCACCATATACATGGGGTTGATAGAGGTAGAAAGAGTAGGAGATAACTGATACTATCACCATCTCAGATGACCCAATAAGAAGGTTAGAGTAGATTTGGATGATAAAGAGGCCATATAGGCATAGCCTGAGATGGGCATAAGTGATTAATCCAAGATTTGATTTTAGATGGTGATCTATAGATGAGGTTCATGAAGGATGTATAGATGGGGATACCATGCTCAATGTTCATGTAGATGGAAAGACTATGGTATCTAACACACAGATAGGTAATAAAAGATGGTTAAATTTTACTTAAGTTTATTTGAGATAGACTAAAGATAGATTTTGAGATATATTAGTGATATAATATCTATGTAGTGTGATTTTTATAGGTGTAGTAATGGATGAGGAGACTAGATGGGGGTCCTGAGTGATGAGATCACTCCATAATATCCTAGATAAGGCATTGATTCTATACTACCCCAATACATTAGAAGATCCTAAGGTACCATTTACTCCAGCTTAGGTGAGCTAGTTTAGATTATCTAGAGAGGTTGTGAGGTAGTTATGAGCACACAAAGAGGATATGTAGCCACTAGTAGATATGGGTGTAGGAGAGGCATAGGCTTGGTAGCCTTTAGATGAGGAGAGAGTCATGCATTTAGTTATTATGACACATATGGGATAGGTACATGCCTAAGAGAGAGTGACACATCTAGTGACCCTGACCCATATGACACAGTTATAGGAGTAGGAGAGAGTGACATATTTAATAACCTTAGCCTAGATGGCATAGGTGTAAGCTCAGATATATCATCTACAAGGTTAGGTATCATGACTGAGATCTTAGATAGGCTCTTTATAGCATTCTATTTAGAGGATTTAGATTGAGGCATCAATGGGTAGTGTGGCTAAGCCATGATATGAGTATGATGGGGCCCAACCATAAATCTAGAGCTTTGTATATGGTTTTTGTATTAAAACTCATGATATATATAGAGATGTCTCATTTTGGGATTTTTATTGTTGATTGTATGTGTTATAATTATGGTTTTGGTTATTTATGCTTGGATATATTTCTTACTAGCACATGTATTTATCTTGTTGTATATTCTATATGAAATATATGAGTTGTGGTTTTTTTTCTAAAATTATGTAGAACACATGCATGGTTTAAAAGAAACAAGCAAAAAGACTTGGTAAAATATAATCAATTAAAATGTAATACACATTATTTCACATAGGGAAATGTGTAATAACAAGAAAATGACTAAGTATAAAGAACCAAAAAGGATAAATAAGATGGTACAATTTTTTTTTAAACCAATAAAAATATTTGGCACCAAATTAAAATAATTAAAATCACACTAAATCACATTGGGAAGTATGAAAATAATGTAATAAAGTGGAAAACATGTGAAATAAAAAATGGTATAAAAAAATAAATTAAGTTATTCAATCATACCAAATCATGTTGGGAAGTATAAATTAATAACAAAATTGGAAAAATTGATCTTAAAGTTATCACACTTATTCAAGCCGAGAAGTATGAACAATTCAAGAAATGGTTTGATTCTTACATGCAATCATAAAATAAGAAGATAAAAGTGAAAGATAAATGAATTAAGCATAAAACAATGTAAATCAAGCTAGGAAGTATGTCAATGATGTGTAATTTCATAATCAATCACATCTTATGTCATATTTCACACATGTAATTTTGATTGTGACTTGGATTATTGGAAAATTTTGTGAGGGCCAGATCCTATCCATGATCTTATACTGTAACTCACAAAGGGAACACCACTAAGATAGAATAAAGGATGTTGGTAATAGGAATGTGAAATTGTGATAATTTATGAGAAAGGCTAGGTCCTATCCATGGTATTACAATGCAACTCATAAATGGAATCCCAAAAAGAGTGATCAATGAATAAAACAATATTTCTCAAGATGAAATATGAGGAATATAGGGAATGAAAAAGGGAATGCAAAAATCATAACTTAGGAATCTTATGAGAAGACCTTAGGAGACAAGAGGCATATTAAGGACATGAGAAGTCACTAAGTGACTAGTGGCCATCAATGTACAAAGGAAACCCTTTTGTTATAGAAATAAAGATTTGTAGGAAAATAAGAATGCTACTAAGATCAATTCATGAAGGTAGATTGGTACAATAAAAGTGAAATGGACCTACCTTTCCATGACGTGTTATCGGTTCCTTGAGACCCCCTATAGAGTCATTGGTCTACTATGAAGATTAGGTACTTGTGTGAGATAGAATGTAGCACTAAAAGATTTTTTTATTCTCCTTTTCTAATCTACTAGCCTACCACACCCAAATGGATCTTGGCTTTATCATGAGGCCAACTATGGAGTTTGAGCTTCGACTAGAAAAAATATATGTGCTTTGAATCACATCTTTTAGTGTGATTTGACTTTTTAAGAAGTGTGAATGTTTTTTCCTTTTGTATCATTGACTTTTGTTAAATGATTTGGATTTTAATTTTTTTTTAAGGATTTTTAAAATTCCTCCTCCATACGGACTTGGAATGACCAATCATAAGAGATAAAGTGATACACATGAATGAGCTATAGGCTTAAAATAGAGGAATCTAAGTGACCAAAGATAAGACTGACTAGAACATTTAGGCTTGATAATGAACCGACATATTTTCTCAAGTCTCAACTATGTATGTGCTTAGTTTATGAAAAGGGAATAAAAGATATCCAAAGTGGATCGGTAAAAGGAAAATATAATGAGATGAATTTTTTGATAACTGATCACATGGTAAAAATGACAAAAAGGAATCAAGTTTGTATAACCAAGTCACAATGATAATTATCCATGAAAATAGAGAGAAGAAAGAAAACAATAATGTAGATAAAATAAGGGAATTTTAAGAAGGAAAATTAATAAGGAAAAGAAAGCAATGATAAGGAAAAACATCCATAAGAGAAATATAAATGACAATATAACAAATATGAAGTGTAAAAGCAAAAGTCACCATGTAAGATAAATATGAATTTGACACAATGTCAAATTATATAACAAATAGATAAAGATAAAATTAGAACACATGTGCAATCCAAAATTAAAATGTAAGAATGTCATGCATGTGTTCATAAATACTAGTAGATTTTCCCACACACATTATCCAAAACATATGATAAGTCTCTATTCAGCTAGATGCAAAATATTGTTAATGTCTCATCTATCTTCAACAAAAATTTGGAAAATACTTCTCATCTAATCTCCTTAACAAAAAATGTAGGAATGTTTGATAGATCATGTTGAAGAGGGCTAGTAGGTAAGGGATGCTTAGGATAATTCATAAGATCAGACTCTATGGGAAATGCAAGAATCACTGGTGGGGAAGAATCCATAGGTGAGGGACTCACAAGTGGAAAAAGGTCCATAGGTGAGGGAAGGTCTATGGGTGAAGGATTCATGGGTGGAGGGATAGGAGATGATGAAGGGACCATGGGAGGAGTTAAAACCATAATAGGTGGAACCATAAGAGAAGAAGGGGGAGACTTATTATGGGAATGACCTATGGGAGGAATGCTAAAAGGTCTGGGAGCAGCTATAAGGTGATATTTAAGGTGTTTTTAAAGGATTTGAAATTGAATAGTGTGATGGGTGTCACATTGGTGCCAAATATAATACACCTCACCATACTTAAGAATATACTCAAGTAATACCTTTGGGGGAGGTATGGAATTATTTGAGGACTAAGGGGAAGGACACAAAGTATCAATATATTATCACATCTTGTAATAATTCATGGAAGAATGGTTTTTTGTGTCATAAAAGCAATAGATATGCCTATGAGTAGGTTTAGTAAAAGTCCTCATAAGAGGAGTTATAATAGAAATGAAGGGGGATTGAGAAGGATCATCAACCCATTTTGTGGGAAATAGAGCCATCAGAGGTAAAGGAATCAAAACACCACCAAGAGAAGGTAATGGTGGGGAAGGAACTTGATTAGGATCAATGGAAAGAGTAATGGGATCAGAATTAGGGATAGACTCAATGATAGTGGGAATAGAAATGGGCTCAACTATAGTGGGAGAAATGGCTCAACTATATTAGGAAAGTAATGGGATTCAAAGTGGTTTGTATTGAGGGAGGTTCAAGGTCTATATAAGGTTAAAGAAGGGTTGCATACATTTTAAGGATAAGTAGTTTATATGGATCAAGGTACCTAGCAAAGTTGTAAGGTCTAGTCATAACATGATCCATGAGCATACTCTTATGAGGTTCCTCAAAAATTAGAGGTGTCGACACCATATCTACCTTGTGATAAAGAGGAAAAATACAATAATTAGGAACTATAAATGATTTAATATGGGAAGATACATGAAAATATTGAAACAAAGAAGAATGATAATGGATAATCTCAGCATTACATGCCTAAATGAGACTACTTAAGAATGGATCATCTAAGGAATAACCATCATCATAGTCAGGTGTGTGAAGATAAATGATGTAAGTAGGGATGACTTTGTCATCTGATGAAGTGTGATGAATATAATGTTGAGTCTTAGTCAAGACAATGGGAATATCATCACAAGGAGATTTATGAGAACAAGGATAAAAATAAGCAAGAAGTTGAGAGATGAGATGAGGTGAGAGATCAAATTTTTTGATCCTTATGCTGATCTTATCAAGATCATCATCATAAAAATATAAGAAGTTAGGAGGAATATTCCTAATGAGTTTAGGATGACCGTTGTATCCTTGAGTTGAGTTGATGGAGAAATTGAATAATTGAGACTTATGTAATGGAAAACTAGGCAAAGGTTCAAGAGTAGGAATCTTGAAGACACCTTGGTCTTAGAATTATTCAAAATTTCAAGGTTTAGTATCACCTTAAATCTTATATATGGATCCATTATGAGGGAATTTAACACATTGGTAGGTTGAAGAATCAAATTCTCTCATATGATGAGTCCATAGCCTACCAAGTAAGATGTTATAATAAAGAGGAAAGTTAAATATCATCACCTTCACATGAATGGTGACAAGTGGGATGGTAATGGGAAGGCACACACAACCTAAAGGAGGAATTTTCCTATGATCATATCCTTGGCATGTGTTGCATGTGGATTTGAGATTACATTTAGAATATCTAAGGGTTTTGATAAAATTGAGAGAGGTAACATAGGTGCTAGAAACCTCATCAATCAAGGCATGTTTGACTTGGATATTACCTATTTAGACACTAATTAATAGAGTGGGATAATTTGAATGAATAAAAATATAATTTAGAATCATAGAAGTGATGGGAAATTTTAAGGAAAGAGAAATTTCCATTGTTTCATCAACATGGATGGACATCTCTTCATATTATTGTAAGATGTTATCTTTAGATCTAAATAAGGTTGTTTCATGTCCTACTAGGGGAGGATGAGGGATGTACATTTGGAACTAGAGTTTCATAAGATTGTTTCTATGACATGAAGAGGTCCTCATAAACTAAATAAATTAATGGAAGATTAGTGAGTTTTTTTATGGGATCCCACTCATCATAACCCATGAGGAGATTGTTAAAAATAGGTGCATAGTGATTAATAAGGTCCTAACAAGGAGGAGCTAAAGTGCATTGGAATTTGTGTTGATAGGAAGGAAAAGGTTTAGAATAAGATTTTGAGCTATGTTTTGAAGATGAAACATTTGGTTAAGGCTGGTTTTGAGAATTGGTAAAAGAAGTGTTGATAAAATCTTGATTATCATGAGTATTAGGTAAAGAATATGAAAGAAGAGTAGAAATAAAATGGGAAGTGTTATCCAAAGGAAGAGTTGGAATTGATTCATCAAAGGTTATAAGGTCATCTTTCCCCAACTGATTTAAATGAGTTGGAGAAGAATCATAGATAACATTAATGTGTGAGATAATGGATGAGTTTAAATAGGTTAAGGATCAATAAAAGAAACCAACCTTCACATATTAGTCATATTAACCATATTATCTTTAGAAGTGGGGTCAACAAGACTTTCTAAATTATTGGTGGAATGGGTGGGCTTGTCTTGGGTATCTTTATTAGGTTGGTGATTAGGAAGAGGGTCTTTTTAGATATCTAAATGAGAATTAGCTTGATTCAAGGCTTGAGATTTAGTATGTGTTTCATGAGCCTTAAAAGTAATGCCATAGTATTTTTGACATTTTTGAATGATAGAGTCATGATCAAAATTAAGACTAAGAATAAAATCCATAGCTAAATTATGAAGCTACCTATGGGTCTCATGAGAATGACCCCAACTATCATGAAACCAACAAAACGTGTTAGGATCATACTAGGATTGCATAACATGAGTGAGATCGAGTTCTTGTGGTAGAGGTCTAGGTAGAAATTTATGTAATTCAGATGAAGATAAAGGTTTGTAAACATTGATGGTATTAGGTGAAGACAAATGAGGATTAGTGTATTATTAAGAAGGGGGAGCTAGTTCTGAGGATTGGTTAGGAACAATAGCTTGAATAGTGTGAATGGTATCATAAGAGTCTATGACAAAATCATTAGTATCATTATGGTTTTTTCTTGATTAAGATATGAGGACCATAGAAGGTTAGGGTGGCTCAAATTGATGTATAAGGAAATATTGATGTTTAGCTTGGTCAACAACCTCCTCCAAAGTATGTGGAGAGAGAGTGTAGACCAAATATTGTAACTTAGGAAAAAGAGAATTGGCAAAGAGATGGAAAAGGTTATCATGGGCCATGTTATGTTCACATTTGTTGGATAATGTTTTCCACCTTTTAATAAAAACTTGGGAAGTTTCATTTTCAAGTTGTTTACAATTTATGAAGTGGGCCAAAGTATTTTTGGGAAGAACACTAGTTTAGAACTCTTGGACTAAAGCATTCACTAAGTCTTCCAAATTAGTAATAAAATGAGTTTTAAGTTGGTTGTACCAATCTAAAGCATCACCCATGAAGGTTTTGACTAGGATCTTGGTAGCAAAAAAGGTATTCAATATAACCCAATATTTATAAATATTTTGAGATGAAGATTAAGATCAATTGATCCATTATAAGAAATGGTAGGGGTGATACCTCCTATATCAATATTAGCAATTTTAGTGGTAAGTGGCTCATTTTGAATATGTTTAATGGTTTTGTTGACCAAAGGAGGTTGAGGGATGAGATTGCCTTGGTAATATTGAAGAGGAGATGGGGGAAAATTTTGATTATGCATTACCCAAGGCATTAGTTGAGGATGAGTTTGAAGATTGAAAAGGTGATTTTTCATTCTCATAATTTGATTTGTATTATGAGCTTGAAAAGTATTCATTTTATTTAGTATTTGTAACAAGAGTTTGTGGGTTTGATTAATATTGTTAGAATTATTTGAATCATTGGCATTAGAAGGATTGGCCTGGGTACCACTATTAGTGTTGATAAGAGATTGAGAGTAACTATTATAATGTGAGGCACTAGTGACAAAATTTTATTATGTGGGAAAAGATGGACTAGTGAAGGAATGAGAAGAGGAAGCACTAGGTATCAAATGATGCACTAGTGGAATAATTAAAGAGAATGGGTATTATAAGAAGCCCAATAGATGTAAAACCTACCATGTTAGTGGAGATACTAGGAATGGATGTGGAAGAAGTTAAAGAATAAGAAGTCATGGTATGATAAGGGGTCATAATCAAGGTAAGAGGTTGATAATAAAATAAATTAGTACCTCCAAATCCATTCAAGAATGTGGGAGAAGGTGAATGAGGCTCTTCAACTTGACCACTAATCATGAGATGGTAAATGGTAGAAGGATCCTTTCCTTGATGTTGAAGAAATTTGGAGATAAAGAAGAGCATTTCAAGGGTATACTATAATTCAAGTTGATCTTATAGTGAGAAGAGAGGATTATGCTATGAATAAGAATGAGGAGGGTCCCATAGTTCATTGTGCAAGTGGATATATGAATGTTACTCTCATCTAAGAGAGGATCCCTACTCTGCTTATGGGAGACCCTATGAGGGTTAGTAAAAATCATCATGTATATTGAATTAAACTTAGTATTATCTTCAAATAGAAAGTTCATGATGAAGGAGAAAGACTAAATAAAGCTAGAGAGATGTAAAAATCAAGAGAATAAGAAGTGAGAAAAACTATATAGAGTTGATTGGGTTGGCCTAGTATAAAAATTAGGGTCTAAAAAATAATGAAATAGGAATATAGGGTTAATTGGGTCAACCTATTTCTATATCCTATATAGGAAGCAAGGAAGAAAAGACATAAGGTTGACTGGGTTGACCTAGATCTATATCTAAGGGGAAAAAAGAATATTGTGTTGACAGAGTCGACTATGTACTAAAATAAGAATAATTTTTCAAGTACTTATGAAATAAATAAATGAAATGAAACTCACAATAAATTAGATTAATGAGGCCAATCCAATTGAGTCACATAACACAAAACCTTGTATCAATGTTGGTTAATGCAAGTTTTTGTAATAAAACATATAATTGAGAAAAGAACAAGAAATCAACTTGGAAAGTAAAAGCTAACTTAGTGGTCAACCTGATGTTGTTAAATTATTAGAACATAGATTTAGATGTGATAAGAAGTTTACTATAATAAATGAATTGGAAATAAATATAAGGATGGTTTCTAGATGTTTGGGCTAAAAGGGATCTATATTGGCAATGGTAAAGGATTGGTATTAGGGCCTACCCCCTCACTTCACACACCATAGTGATAAGGGTATTAGGTGCTTAGCCAAAATACATCATTAACCATGTATTTATACTTAGATAAAAAACCAAGTCATCTTCCCCCTTGGTGATGAAATCCACGTAGGTTGGTCTTGGATAGACAATTGTTAAAATACATTTTAAGATTTTGTGATTTAGTAGTGTGTGCATAAAAGATAAAATAATATAACTAAATAGTATATTAAAAGCCACCTAATTATATTATGTGATCTATTCTAAGCATGAAATCAATAATAAATTAAATTTTGAGCTAATTACTAGCATATAAAGGTTAATTCCAACTTTGAAACACAATATAGTGTCGATGTAGTCGACAATGTATGTAGAGAATATAGAACAAGGTCAATACCTTCACCTCTATAATATAAAAGCAAAGATTTTAAAATGAAATACATCTATAGGGTTGACCTAGCTTTCTAAACAAAATATAGAATATAGAATATAGAACTACGTCAATAGGGTTGACCTAGTTGACTATACAGAGGCAATTTTAAAGACTATAAACTATGAAAAATAGAAATCTAACAAATGCTAGAAATGACAAAGAAGGATAGAAAAGAACCTTGGTGGTTTTGAGGATATAGGTAAGAATGACATTTTTATTGAATAGCCTTGATTTATCATTGAAAATTCTATTAATTATGTCAACTAGGTCGACCAAGCTTTGCAAAACTTGTTGCTAAAAACTTGAAAAATGTACTACATCAATAGGGTTGACCTAGTATGATGAACTAGATATCTAAAAGTCTAAAAATATGTACTATGTTGACTAGGTTGACCTAGTAGATTAAACTTGGTAAAAAACCTACAAAAATAGAATAAAGTCATTTTAATGTGATTGTGTGTTAAACCTATGCATAGAAGTTATAATTATGTCGATAGAGTCAACCCAGTATCAGAAATATATGATAATAAAAATAATAAAATAATGAAAAAAGTGAAATAAAACTTACAAGGGTTAGATTCACATTAGTTTCAATAGAATGTATATAATCATAAATGCATCATGTTTATAAATCAATGCTAACTCATATAAGATAGATCATACCATATACATCTAATCGGGGACACATTTGTTAAGTGGTAATATGACCAATGTGGGGATCTGCTACACTTGATTATGGGATCTCTTACCACAACACATTGTGTTAGGGAGGATTCCAAAGCCTCTAATTAATCACAATCATGTAATAACCCTAATGGACTCCTATGTTTTTATATCTCACTAAACTAATAAGAATTAAAGTAAATCTAATCTAGTGCTCACCAAATCTTGTGGCATAAAGTGGGGGCTATAAAACATGAAAGTAAACATGCATAAGAGACATATAATCATGTCAATGTATATATAATCCTAATACATAAATGAAAAGTAAAAATTCATATATATCTACTCTTACAAAGGAGGAACAAAGCTCGGAATACTCACGTTTGAAGATGAACCCATCAAGCCTCGATCTCTACCTTGGACAAGGTGTTTTGTAAGAGTTTATTGTGGTATGTAAGGATAATAAAGACAAATAAGCTCTAGGATACATAACCTATCAATGCAATTAAAATACTTCTCCATAAGACAAGATTCATATCTTTAAAGAAAGTATTGAGCCCTAATATTTGCTTTTCAATTAGAATGGTCAATAAGTAGATGCTTGTTTTCTCTTACTTCTTATTCTCATAATAAATGATGGAAATGAACTTATATATATATAGTCATATTTGACCCCAAACCCTTCTAAAAATCCCAATTGATAGGGTTAATGTAGTCAACCTAGCACAATTCTAGATAATTATTCATTAGGTCATGAGCTAGGTCAACAAAAGGACAAACTAATTCCTAAGTGAAAATAACCTAAAATTGTACAAGGTCAACCCAGTCAACCTAGTATAACTAGCTGAGAAAAGGGGATGAAGGTAACCAATATGAAGATAAAATGTATCAAGTTACTGAAAAGGGTATAATAGAGAAGAACAAGCTTAGGGATAATGGTTTTAGGAAAAAAATGTATATATAACAAGTGGCAAAAGAGACAATAATCCTGTGAAGCACCAATGTTTTTCCCACCCCTTTTTTAGTGCACCCCTTAAGGCATGCACATAGAGAGATTAAGACTTGATGGGTTCTTGTAAGATAACAAGTGCTAATAAGTGATAAATTTTTTAAAATATTCTATGTATACACTATTGACCTTGAATAATTATAGCAAGGCATCAAGCTGGCCATGGAGGAACTACAGGTACTGACTAGAAGAAATATAAAAAAGGTTTACAAGAGAAATAAGGAGCCTAGGGACACTATGAGGGGAACAATCCTACCTCCATAAGTAACTATAGAGGTTGCTAACACATTTGAGGTTCCTGATGTAAGTACTTTCACATTTCCCTCTTCCTTAATTACAAATGTTTTGCTTTTGCTCCTACTTCCTCTTCCATGTTTTCTCTATGTGTCATTACTTCTCCATTATCTTCAACATCATCAACCTTTGTAGCTACCACCACCACTTAGTCCTTAAATAAAACTATCATGATCCAATCTATTTCTTCATTTGTGTTCACCTTTCCCCATTTCATTGCTCATGATACTGTACACATGGCTTCCTTCGAGATAACCACTATAAGTACCTCACTTACTATTTGTTTTCCTATGCCTGTGAGACCTTTGAATCCCATCTCAAAGATGTTACCCTTTGATAAGCCACTCAACAGTACCATAGCTACTAAATCAAGTGTTCCTTCAAATTTTCCCTCATTCATTCTTGACATGGGCCCTAATAAGTCTCTATTTGACCCACTTAGGTAATTAGACCCAAAAAACTTATACATCCCTACTATAGTTTTATCTTCTTCATCTATCCATGCAATTCTATTATAGCTAAATCCCACACAAAAAACACCTAATTCTAATCCAAATTGGGTTATAAACATCACACAGGTAGTAAGGCAGGATAATCCTTAGGTATTCTTCTTACTACTCAAGTCAGGATGAGATTTGATGTGGACATATGCACTATAAAGAGGGTGGTTATAAGATAGGTTGAACATCCACAATCAAGCTCAGTTGTTATCTATGAGAGTGAATATCCCCTCTTCACTATGACGAGGAAAATTAAATCTAGCCTTAGAGAGGTAAACAAATATGCAGAGAACCCTATGTCCTCATTTTAAGCCTAGATAGAGTTTACAATTACCTTGATGAAGGGGATACAACAGGAGCTAAAAAGATTGAATAAGCAAGCATTGATAACTATCCTAAAGGGCACTGTAATTTTAATATAGATGTTATTATTAATGTCTTAAACTTATATAAATTCATGAAGAGGAGGTAGGAATAAGGAACACTGCAATCTAAGGTGGTCATGAAAATTGACCAAAAACTTACACTCTTACGATGCCAAGTTATCAAACTTGGGTAGCTTTTCAAGAAGTAATATGTTCCTAGGCCTCAAGGTTTTACCACTTAAGGCCATTATTCTTGCATAGACCATCCTAATGAATAGAAGAAAGATCATAAAAATATGGCTAGACTAGGTTAAGGATGTAACCACATCCTTAGAGAAAATTAAATTCAAAATTGCATTACTATTGAAAGATGTCATGGTTACAAGGGTGACTAATCCTGATGGCCCCTTCATAGATGATTAGCATTTAAAATACCAAATGAAAGTGTTCATTGATAATTTCCATCATGATGTATCCAGTGTAAATATTTCTACTGAGGTGATGAATATTATGGAATTTACCAATCAAAAGATGGAAAAAGATAGAGGCAATTGAAGAGGCACTCGAGCCAATACTTGTTGAACAAGGGAAGCTCATCCAAGAGATATCAAACTTGTTTTGGTCTATGATCCTGGAATTTTCTCAAATAAACCAAGAATACCTAGTATGTGCATAAATATGGACTAAGGAAGAAGTAGAGAAAAATCAAAGGTAGCAATAACTATAGACATCTTAACAACCTCCAGGACCTTAGGAATATTCCATTATGTTTTGTAAAATTTGAATTTAAAATATTCCATTGTAATGTTGTATCCACTTGGTTGTATTGGGAAACCTTTTATGGGCCCACATAAGCTTTTATTATGCATTTATGAGCCTATAAATAGGGTTTACCCCTCATTTATAATAAAAAATAGTTGTTACAAAAATTAATACAAAAGAGCCAAATAATTTGTTTAAAGTGCTTTATTATGTGTGTCATGTAATTTTTGATTCTCACACTTTTAGATGACTGATAGTTTATTTTATACCAGTTAATTTAGAAATTACATTTCATATATGCATCTGTTAGTTTGAGTTTGACACTAGATTGACTAATATGCTAATATATTTGCTCTATTTTCATCTTATTTACAGCTAAATGTGCTTATGCAATTTACTGTGAGTGAGTAACCTTTGTGCAAAGTATGCCTTTAGATATATGCATTTCCTTTCCTTTGAAGCTTCAAATGCATTTATTTATCTTTGAGAATTATGCTAGAGTTGGTAAATGCTAGTTTTATGTGTTTTTTCCTTAGAAGTTAGAAGAACTAGTGACTTTGATCATCTTAAGCAAATTCTATTTTCTGCCTTACCCTAATTAATTTTAGATCCACCCATGATTCAATTTAGCTTATTTCATGCTATAAATATTCATTGTTTGTTTATATTTTAGGAAATAATTGGAAAATATTGAAACAAATTCACAAAGATTAGCAAAGTAAAGTGTCACTACATAACATTTGATGAACCTACAATAAGGTTTACTTGCAGACTTCTAAGTGGTGACCATATTCTACTATATATGTTATTTATAGTAGTAATTTTGTAAAAAACTCAAGCCCTAAGTATTTAAAGACTCAAAATTGGGTTTATTACTTTCCCCTATTCCCTAGTGATGTAGGAAGAACAATATGTGCATCAACAGGAAGGGAATTTTCTGGCATTATAAGGAGGGCCTTTATGCAATTACTTTCATTCATCTTTGTAGAATTATAGTGTAGTCAATTAGATATATGTTTAATTACTTCAAAGTATGCACATATTATTTAAAAACACTAAAGATATGCATTATTTACATGAATCTTTGTATCATTTATAGGAATATTTGTATTCTTTGAAGGATTTCATCAAAATTAGTGTTCATTTGTATAAATTGGGTAAATAATATTGATATTTGTCTAAATTTTTGCAAATATAAAGGAAATACCCCATCCTTTAAACATATTAAAGGTTATTTTGGTGATGTTTACAAAGGTTGGCATTGATTTACTAAATAATCAAAGTATTTGTGAAAATTTGTGTAAAGATCGACTATTGGGACCTCAATTGTGCTATATCTAGGCATTTAAGATAATGATTGCTCTAATTCATTTATAATTTAGTAAATATTTTCATGTCTTAATGCTGAAGGATGTTTTTAAGTGCTTAAATATTTTTAGGTTGTTAAGGTAGACATGGAAATGCTTTAAAGTGTTAGTCTAACACCAATATTTGTAGATTAACATGTAGTGCTAACAATATTTCTATAGGTATTGAAAAATCTAAGGTTTTTAAGCTTGGATCATCAAATATCAAGGTAAATCCACTTGATTTGAGGATTTTTATACAAAATATTGATTGATTTTTTTAATATTTATCACTTGTGAGGACATATTTAAGATTTTTTGCTCTTAGTACCCATTTTACTTCCTAGAGTTGCCTAAGATTAGAACTGGATCCTGATCTAAACCCAAGATCCCTTTATCATCTTTAGAAACCCATAAGAAGGATAAAGTAGACAAAGGTAGGCATAAAAAGTTTAAGATATAGCCAATCTCCCCATCTAACCAAAATTTTCAACCCCTCATGCCAATCAAGGCATGATTATCTAGCTCATCCATTAATATCCCTGGGCCCATGCATGATCTACTTAGGAATATGGAAAAACATCTACCTCTCTTTACCCCTATTGGGAGAGTGACTGTTGAAGAGCACACAAATTAATTTAAGGTATTTTTAAGGATACTCAATGTGATCCACAAGGATGTGGCCTATCACCTTTTTCCCTTTACATTTTAGGATTTGGCTTATAATTGGCTCCTCAACTTGTCTGAAGATTCCATCACAAGATGAGGTTAGTTTAATAATACTTTTATTGCTTGATTTTTTTTGGGTAGTTATTCTAGGAGTTATATACCAATAATTTACCACCCTCAAAAGGGACCTAAAAGAAACAATTAGAACATTCAACACAAGGTTCCAAAAGATGTATACCATAACATCTCCACCTTATAAGCCAATAGATGATTTAGTTTTAGATATACACAATAATTATTTAGACCTAATGACAACCATCTTCCTGATGAGAGATGTGGGTATTGACACATTACCTTTAGCATATGTTAAGGCCATTCATATTGATGAGCAAATGCACCTGAAAGGGCATTTTGCCTTTGCTATACCAAACATTAACCCAACTATTCTTAATATAAATGTCATACCCAACATGAACCAAAACATGCATGTACTAAACCAACTATTAGTAATCAACTTGTTACCTTTGAGCCACGCTATACCTAATCAAAATCTAGGTTTCTTTAACTAAGTAAATATTAGAGCACATCCTCATAAAAATGTTAGTCAAATGATGGTGCCTATAAACACCACCAATGTCCAAGTTTCAACCTAAATCAAGATCTCAAAGCCTCTAAAGGGAGATCTAGAATCAATACAAAAAACTATTCAAAAACTCGCTAATGATTTATTAAATCTTAAGAAATAAATGGGAAATATCAGTGAGAGTTTTAGTATAAATTATAATTTTTAGAGATATAACAAACCATTCAATAGGTCTAAAAATAATAGTGATCCCTATTTAATCAAATTTCCTAAAATCAAAATTTTTGAGATGACCTTACCCAATTGGTGCTAAGTGCACAATATAGCTAGACATGGAGAGCTAGACTGTGTTTAGTTTTTCCATGCATTTGAAGCCATTCAAATCCAAATGGAAGGAATTGATATGAATCCCACTGATCAAAATAATGTTAAAAGCTTTACAAAACCAATGATGATCCTAGAACACTAGAAACAATCCTCATGGTTGAGTCTTATGATTTCCCCAATCAAGATGAAAATAAGCCTAAATATAATGTTGAGGAAGTGCATGCTTTCCAATAATACCATAGGAATAATTATGATTTGAGAAGCAAATTCCAAAACCCACCTCTAACAACTTCCATGCCACCTAATAAAATGGATACACCTCCTAATAACAAGATAAATAATGATCCTCCACCCCCTAAAGATAAGGAGAGTCCACTAATAGAAAAAGCTCCCTACACAACATCAAAAGGTGGATATAACATGGTGGAAGATATGAAGAAGATAAAGGTAAATATAATGTTTCTTGAGCTTACTCAAATCATTGAACAATGTGATTTGTTGTTGAAATCATTGAATGAAAAGCCTAGCACCAAGAAAGGTAAATCAGCTCATGCGAATGTGGTAATGTATAAGATCAAGCATGAAGTTCTACCATTTATTTTGATTATAAGAATTTTTGGTAAAAATACTCATAACTATTTACTTGATTTTGATTCTTTTGCTAACATTATGCCTTTATAAATCTTTTAAAAAATAAGATTAAACCCAGTCAAATTAGAGAAGGTGGTAGTGTAGTTGGACAAATCAAGAGTGAAAGTGATGGGAAAATTATTGAATATTCACATGTAGCTTTCCCAAGAACCTCATATCCAATAGTTCATCGGCATATGAGTCATTAACATATCTAAGGCTTATGGATTGTTATTGAGCCATGACTGGACTAAATTCCTAAATGGATATAGGTCCACTGACTATTCTCACATGTGGATACTTTGGCATGAGATTCCCAATCAGATAAAGATTGATTGGGAACCCAAAATGATATACATGATCACATAATATAATTCTAAGAATGAGAAGGTAGACTACTAATCCTCTAATTTAGGTGTGTATACTTTGGAAACCATAGATATTATTACATGTGACAAGATGGAAGAGGAACAAAGAAAAGGTCTATGGACATTGCACTTTGATGGTGCATGAGCTAAGTAAGGCTCAATCATTGGAATTATTATAATGAATCCTAAAGGAAGATACTACATAACTTTTTATATATTATAGTTATCTTTCACTAATAATTTAGTAGAATATGAAGCTCTTATTTTAAGACTTTAATTTGTAATTAAACATAAGGTTAAAGAATTGCTAGTTTATGGTGATTCAAAATTAGATGTGAATTAGGTTAGAAGTAGGTATCGGTGTAAGCTTTCTTTTCTAATAAAGTAAAAATTTAGATCTTGGGATTCAATTGAATATTTTAATTCATTAAATATTGTTTCCTTGCCTAGGGAGGAGAACTAGTTAGTAGATGATTTGGCTTGAGAAACAACAAACTTGGTGCCACTAGAGGCTTTGAATTTGTAGGAATTTACTATGGAGATAATTTCATTCCCCTCTATGCTAGATAACATCAATCACTTCCAAGTTTTTGATGATGATCAATATATAATTGACTTCTTATGTAATGCTAGCATTTTTGAATCTCATATAATTGATGAATAGGATGAAAGTTCTATAGAAATTTCAAAGGATAATGAAGATGGAGTAATCCAACTTAAAGAGAATTGAATCCCCAAAGGCATGCTCTATTTGGAAAGGATGTTTGACCTAGATAAATAAGGAATTGAAACTAAGCCACCCAAGGTAATTAGAAAGGACTATAAGAAAGTATACTTGGGAAGTCCCAAGAGGGAAAAAATGTTAACATTGGTTTAGTTTGCATCGATGAAGAGCTAAAAAAAGCCACTACCCTATTAATCAAGCTCAAAGATGTTATTACCTGATCATATGATGACCTTAAAATATTTTATACTAGTGTGATTACTCACACTATTCCATTAAAAGAGGCCTAAAAATCTTTTAAGCAAAGATAAAGGCCAGTAAATCTAGTGATAGAACTACTGATTTATAAAGAAGTGAAAAAATTACTTGATTCATGGATAATATTCCCCATTTGGCAATCAACATGGGTTTCCAATATTGTTCCAATTCTAAAGAAGAATAGATAAATCACACTCTATGTTGATTTGAAAAATTTGAATAGATGAGCTAAAAAAAGCCACTACCCTATTAATCAAGCTCAAAGATGTTATTACCTGATCATATGATGACCTTAAAATATTTGATACTAATGTGATTACTCACACTATTCCATTAAAAGAGGCATAAAAATCTTTTAAGCAAAGATAAAGGCCAGTAAATCTAGTGATAGAACTACTGAGTTAGAAAGAAGTGAAAAAATTACTTGATTCATGGATAATCTTCCCCATTTGGCACTTAATATGGGTTGCCAATATTGTGCCAATTTAGAAGAAGTATAGATAAATCACACTCTATGTTGATTTGAAAAATTTGAATAGATCCTCTAAAAAGGACAATTATCCCTTTCCATCCTTAGATGAAGTCATTCAGTTGGTGAGTGGGTATGGAATGATGTCATTCCTTGATGGATTTTCAGGCTATAACTAAGTCCTAGTGAATAAGAGTGGTAGAATGAAAATTGCCTTCACTACCAAGTGGGGAATGTTCACATACAAATGAATGCCATTTAGATTAATCAATGTAGGATAAAATTTCCAATGAGTAATGGACCATGCATTCCATGGATTAATTGGTAAGTGCATCATTATATACATGGATAATCTAGCATTTTTTTCTAAAAATAGAGGAGATCACATGATGCATTTAGAGCAAGTGCTGGAAAAATGTAGAAGGTATGGTAGTTCTTTAAACCCCAAGAAAATAATATTTTGTGTAACTAGAGGCAAGATTTTAGGACATTTAATCACTCAGTAAAATATGACCATTGACCCTAATAGGATCAATGTAATTTCAAAGGTAGAAGTTCCTAATACCAAAAAAGAGTTGAAATCTTTCTTTGGTAAAATTAGTTTTGTAAGAAAGTTTATCTCTAGTTTTGTATAAATTGTGCAACTACTCAACACCATGCTGAAGAAAGATGCAAAGATACAATAGACTTTTAAAGTAAAGAAGGCGTTTTAAGACATTAAGGATTATATCATTCAATCTCCTATTCTGATAAGTCCTGATTTTAACAAAGTTTTTTAATTATACTCTTTTACTTCAAATCATACTATTGTTTCTATCTTAACCCATAAAGAGGATGACAAAGAACACCCCATAACCTTCATGAGCACCAATTTAAAGAATGTGGAGTTAAACTATCCTATTCTAGAGAAGAAGGCTAATGCATTGGTAAAAGCTATCAAGATGTTCAGACACTACATCCTAAGGAATAAGACGTATGCTATATTATTTAATCCTACTATCAAGTTGATGCTAGGATATAATGATCTCAGAGAATGAAGATGGAAGTGTATGATAAAACTCTAATAATATAACTTAGAGATAAAATTTGCTAAGTTAGTTAGGGGTTAAGGTCTAATTCAGCTAATTATAAATACTAATCCTTGCATTAACTTTTTAAGGTTAAACTAAGTTAAGTATCCAAAGGAGATTGGTACCAAGATATTGTTCATTATCTTCTACATATATCATTCCCCCCACACCTCAAAAGGGAATAAAAAAGGGCCCTCAGGCTAAGATCATCCCATTTTATGATCAAAAGAGGGGTCCTCTATAGAAAACATTATAAGGGGATATATCTAAGGTGTGTTTATAGAGCTGAAGCCACCAAAATCATAAACAATTTCCATGATAAACTGGGAAGTGGTCACCCTTCAGGGTATACCACTGCACCCAAGATATTAAGATCTGGCTACTATTGGCTAACCATGTTTAAAGATGCACATGATAATGTGTTAACCTACCATTAGTGTTAAGTATTTGATCAAATAGAGACAAAGGCAACCATGCCTTTGAAACCAATAATAGAGGTAAAACCATTTACATAATAGGGCCTTGACTTTATAGGATTAATCAATCCTAATTACTTAATGGGGCACAAATTTGTACTCACATCCATGGATTATTACACAAGGTAAACTGAAGCAGTAGCTACCAAGAATAATAGAATAATAGACATCATCAAATTTTTGGAAGAGAACATCATTACCTAGTTTAAGATACCCCTATCTCTGGTATGTGATAATGGCATGGCCTTTACATCAACTAAATTCACTAAATGGGTGTATGACAACCAGATAGTCATCAAATCTACTTCAAACTACTACCCTTAGGGTAATGGAGTTGGATAATTCACCAATAAAAACTTGATGAATGCCATTAAGAATTCTATAAAAAATAAACTTAAATAATGGTAGTCCTTACTAAAATATTCTTTATGAGTAGATAGAACCAGATATAAATAGGCACTCAAGGTGTCCTTATTATTACTAGTTTATGGGTAACAACCTATATTTCCCATCACATTAAAGATGGCCAATTATGATTTCATGTTTGAGTATATGGAAGATGATGAAAGAATGAAATCCTAGATAATAAACATCATCTAAATTGAAGATGACAAAGATGAAGCATTGAAAAACTTTAGTAAGCATTAGGATGTTATGAATAGCTGGTTTGATGAGTGATCCAAAGTTAAAGAATTCTAAATATTAGACTTAAAACTATTGTGGGATAAGGCCCACAAGAAAAAAGGACAACATGATAAGTTCACTTCTCTCTAGATTGGACCATATCAAGTACTAGAGATACTAGGTGAAAATTTATTCAGACTCAAAGACTTGCAAGGGAATGACTTATCCTTACCAGTCAATGGGCAATATATGAAACATTACTTCTTTATCGCTTTGTCCCAAATTATATAAGGATAGTAATCTTGTTTATATTTAAAGTATGTAAGAGTAGAGTAGCTTTCCATTCTATTTTTCTTTCTTGTTGTTTTCTTTCTTGATTTCCTACTTTTCTTTCTTTTTGTGTGCTTTCTTTATTGTTTGTTTTATATTGTGTGTTATAGCTTAGTAATAAGTCCTCTAGATAAGGATTCAGTGGCTCAATTCATGTTAATCTAATCTTAAAAGTATAAAGAGGGGATTTCTAGTCTTAAACATTGGTTTTCCAAAGTCTGAAAGCCTCTAGTACTGTACTAATTTAGAAAAGTTGGGTGGGGTTAATTAGAAGTTAGTTTTCTCATGAAAATTTGAAGTCATTTTAGGGTTGTAATATATTTTAGATGACTGAACATTTTCTTAAACAAGTGTTTGAATATATGTGGACCATCATACTATCACTTAAACTCACTAAATAAATTTCCATGGTAGAACTTGCTATTTGAGAGTGAATAACATCTAGACTATGTCTTGACAAAATCCTTACACCTAGCTAATTTTGGTTCCCAACCATTCTATTTTGTCAATGTAGGTATAAAAAAACAAAAAAAAATGATACACTAATAAAATGAAATCATAAATTACTTCAAATTCCATGAATGGTGATTTGAGTAATATCTATCAGGCCTATAGATGCCTAGCTGGTAGTAGAGAAAGGCCTAGAATGGAACTAAAGGTATCTCTGTCAGGGCTATAGATGATTGGTTAACAACAAAGCAATGCCCAAGCCATCCCTAACTGAGCAAATCATTATTATATAAAATCTAAAGAATGCAAAAGTCATTTCATGTTTGGTGTCTTTAAGATTGAAATTTATCACTTCTAAACCTAATGGTAATGGTTAATGGACCTAAAAGCACACACATAAGATGATTTTCTACAAGGTTTAAAAACTATTTCTATCTTGTTAGCTTTCATTAGTTCTAAAAAGAAATTTTGATACTTACTAAAAATCAAAGTGAGATGACTAATTTTTTATTCATCTTTTAATAGAAGATCTAGATTATAATATTTTGTAATGTTTCCTCATAGTGGTCACCATTTGTTGATGATCAACTACCCCTTATTCCCATAATGGGGACCCTCATTTATTTAAATTCCTAAGATGGAAAGCTTGCTAAATCATTTTACTACATATAGATTTGGTTTAATTTACCAATGCTTTTGCTTTTATAGTATTAGGCTAATTATTCATTTTACAATATAGAATAGTACTTATAAATATTCAATTTCTTGCATATTTACTTCAAATTTTTCATTCAACAATGAATTATTAACCATCGATGACTCAAAATGTGCAAACAAGCTTTCTTTAAAGAAGCATGATCGAGAGCTCAAATTAGCATGGACATAAGAATATTTGACTAATCTTATTAGACTAACCTCATATTTTATTTAAATCATTTACTTGTAAAGTTTTACTTTAAATTTTTTTAATTTTCTTAAGAAGGGCATTGACATTTTTTAGAGTCTAACTTAGCTTCTTGCTTGACCTCATAAGACATCAAAATTAACATAGTAGTTTATGATGCCTTGTAAGACATCAAAATAAAGACTTTAACTCAAGAGGATAGGTGTCCACTTCATCTATATTTATAATGCCTTATAATATTTATCACATCTTATGCAAGATACTTAGAGTGAATCTACCAATTTTTTGAGCTATGTGGTGCCATCTGGAGAGCTTGCAAGAAGACTAGCCATTAGAATTCAAATCCCATGTATATGTTTCAAGATCTTAGCCTTTATAAGTAATCCCTTTCAATTTGAGCCACCATGCATCCAAATACAATCCAAAATCCCATGAGATGTTTCCATGTGTCTCGATCATAACCAACTAGACTCTATAAGACTTTCAAAGTGATGTGTTTTCCCTTTGGAATCATTCAAGATTGATGCATGCCCACACCATGTTACATCCATCTAAAGCCTAAAAGAGCTTATAAGTAGGCATCAAAAATAACTCAAGCTATCTGATCAAGGTTGGATGATATACAACTATTCAAGGCTCCTTTCAAGAGTGACACTTGGCAAAAGAACAAATAATATCCCATGAAAGTGATGTGTGTCCCCTTTAGACCCACATGATTATGCCACATGTCATTTCCATGAAGTTACATATTGAGATTAACTAGTTTATCTTTGAAAGTGACATGTGTCCACCTTGGACCTATATGATGATTCCACGTCATTCTTGTACTAATTTCATTTAAGATCCCTGATATTGCCTCTAAGAGAAACATGTGTCTCCACACAAGAAAGGTAATTAGTGCCAAGTTGCTAACAGTTGTCTGAAAAGAAACTAAAAGCAACACCTAGAAAAGGGATACTATAATATCCATTTGATATAGCCACTTGGTAAATAAAATCCCTAATCACCCATGAGAGTGATGCATGGCACTTCCACAACCAATCCAAAAAAAAAGGCCACCCGAGAGCTTGCCAAGAATTACAAGATGTAATATGGTAAGATAAAAATAATTCATCACACTAATCTAGATTCTAATAGCCCACAATTAATTATAAGATGCCATGTGTCTAAAATTCAAGTTAACTAAGCACCTTAGTCACATATAAACCTCACAAATGCCTAGCTAGATCTGAAGTGGCAACCACATGTTAAAAGGTGGAAATATTTAGCTTTAAAGCTAAAATTGATGATGAATCAAATTCAAATTAAAACCAAATTTGATTCTAATGCAATTAAATGACAAAATCAATAGCTTGAAGTGTTTTTAATGCAAATTTGTTAACTCACCATTAATACAATATAAACAAGAATCACCATCAACATTGCATTAATCAAAAGACTACTCAACTTGACTATTGTTACCTATATTTGCACTTGAAATTATATGCATTTTCTCTCCCTATTATCTTCATCCTCATAATGACAAAGTTTGAAGATACTCAAATTATACCCCAACTACTATTATTGGAGCTTGAAAGTTGAAAAGGGATATAGGACATTGGTTGCCTACTTAGAATATTATAGAAATGGCACAATAAAGTGCCTCTACCCTAAGTAAGAGCACCTCTTTCAAAAATAATGACTTTCTATTCTAGTATGGAAATTCAATTATGTTCAAAGATAAAAAATTCATCTTTGAGGCCATAAACTTGAGGGACATGCATTATAGTATCATCTACTTCAATGTAGAAGCAACTAGGGTAGTTGATGAAGCTAATATAATGCCTCACATAATCACATTAGCTTTAGACATACTTGTAATTCAAGTTGTCAGTTTCCATAAGGCCATAACCAAACTAGAGGTCATACCATGTGCAGACCTGGGCTATGGTATCTTTGGGAGGTTAAAATGTAAATATGGGTTGCTAAAAAAAATGAACCAAACACTCTTAATCACCTTCATAGTAGGGCCTAGCTTTGAGAAATACTATGACCTACCTTTGACACAGATTATAACGAGACTAAAATTGATAACTAGTACAAGGTACACTCACTAGAGAAGGTCTTGGCATCATGGGTAACTAACCCAAATGGATTTGTATTCATGGATGACCAAGGGAATCTTCCTATTCAACAATTATAAAATGTAGTTAGGATTGGCTTGGCTCTCCTAAACATAATATAGTAATGCACACATTGGCTATGTGGATGTAAGAACTATCCCACTACTGTAGATAATCCTAGAGGATCATTAGATTACCTCACTTGGGGATATCATTAGCAACAACTTATATATGAAATGAATGACACTTGTAAGAAATATTTTCTATTTTTCTTGATGAGCTACATATTTGATGTTATCTATGTAACTACCTAACTAGGTCAGAACTCATGGTCTCCTACATGAGATGAACTCACGCCCCAATTTTTCTCTATAATTCACATTCACCACTTTAGCTACAACATTAAGCTAATTTTAAAATATTTCTATCTAGTAGTCTATAAATCAATCATTGGATGTGAGATATCGAGGGTTCTCCTAAATTTTAGATGGAAATTAAAGGACATGGGTAGCTACTGGCTATACCCTAATTACATAGTCATTAAGATAGAGAAGGTGATGGTGGCTCCCCTTAGGTTGCCAAGATATGTACCTATAAATTTGGTTGATGAAGAGATGTCTTATCAACTTCTACATGGATTTAATGGTGTATTCAAGAGCAAGAAGAAAAAGTTCCCCCACAAGAATCCTTACAAGCTGGGGAGGACTAAGATTACAAAGTGGTAAGATATCATTGTGGTTGTAAGGCATAGGGACTCATACCTATTTCCTAAACATGACTTTAGACCTTGGGACCCAAATGGTCTCATTTTCAAGTATTTTTTCAAGTTCAATAAAGACATGTTTATGGAATATAAGCATCAATAAGAGGTGTATGAATGGATATACCAAGATGCCATGAATGATGAAGTAGTCCTTAAGAATTCTATGAGGAAGAATATAGATCTATAGATGAGGTTGGACAAAGAGAAAAAGGAAGATATCATAAGGCCTCAACCTCAACCAACCCATGGAAGTATGTTTGATGTAGATTATGAGGAAAGATAAGAAGAGGAAGAAGAAGACTAGGTTCCTCTCATTAGGAACAAACCATGCAGACCTCCACTATAAGCTACTTCAAGTAGTCATGGCATACCTACAATATTCAAGATATAAGGGACTATTAGCTAATAAGGGCCTACATTCATCTCATCATATACCATGGGATCTACCATAGATAACCTAAGTTAGCCTAATTTTGATGCCATTGACCTTGAAGAATTAAAATAAGGCATCGAGCTGTCTATGGAGGAACTATAGGCATTGGCCAAAATAAATATAAAAAAGGTTTAAAAGAGAAATAAGGAGCCTAAGGCTACTATGAGGGAAAAATCCCACCTCCATAAGCAATTTCTAAGGCTTCTAACACATCTGAGGATCCTAATGTAAGTACTTTCACATTTCCCTCTTCCCCAATTACAATTGATTCTCCTTGTACTCTTACTTCCTCTTCCATGTTTGCTCTACACACCATTACTTATCCATTAGCTTCAACATCATCATCCTCTATAGATATCACCACCACTTAGTCCTTAGCTAACACTAACATGATTTAATCTAATGTTTCCTTTGGTTTCACCTTTCCCCATTTCATTATTCATGTTACTGCACACATGACTTCCTCTTAGAAAACCACTACAAGTGCCTCACTTTTTATTAATTATCCTATGCTTGTGAGACCATTAAAGCCCATATCAAAGATTCTCCCCTTTCATAAGACACTCAAAATCACTAAAATTGATAAAGTAAGTGTGCCTTCAAAATTTCCTTCATTTATTCTTGACATGGGCCCTATCAAGTCTCTATTTAAACCACTTGGTAAATTAAATCCAACAAACTTATACATCCTTACTGAAACTTTAGCCTCTTCCTCTACCTAAGTGCTTTCATTATAGCCACCTCCCACACCTATAACACTTACTACTACTCTAAATTGGGTTAGAGACATCATACAGGAACAAGGCAGGAGAAGCCTTAGGCCATCCTCTTTACTACTCAAGTTGGGATGAGATTTGATGCTAACATAGGCACTATGAAGAGGGTGGTTAGAAGATAGGTTGAAAAACCATATTCAAGTTTATTTTTTGTTCATGAGAGTGAATATCCCATCTTCACTTTGAAAAAGAAATGAAAATATAGCCATGAAGAAGTAAATGATTATGCATAGGAACCTATTTACTTAGTTAAATCCCAAGAAGAGTCTACAATTACCTTGATGAAGGGGATGTAGTAGGAGATGAAAAGGCTAAAAGAGAAAACACTACCCACTCTGCTATAGGGCACTATAATTTCAATAATAAATTCTATTATTAATGTCTTCAACTTATATAAATTCATGAAGAGGAGGTAGGAAGAGTGAACACTGCAATCCAAGGTGGTCATGAAACTTGAATAAAAAATTACACTCTATGATGCCAAGTTAAAAAACTTGTCTAGGGTTGAAATAAGTAATCATTTTCCAGGCCTCAAGGTTCTACCACTTAACGACACTATTCCTTCATAGACCATCCTAATGAACAAAATAAGGATCCTGAAAAGATGGCTAGACTAGGTTAAGGATGCAACCACATCCTTAGAGAAAATTGAATTCAAGATTGCATTACTACTGAAGGATGCCATGGTCACAAGGGTGACCAAACTTGATGGCTCCTTCATGGATGATCAAGAGTTTATAACCCAAATGAAAGTATTCATTCTTAAGTTCTAATAAGATGTAGCCATTTCAACTACTAATACTGAGGTGATGAATATTGTGGCATTTACCAATAAAAGGCTAGAAAAGGTAGAGGCAACAATAACATCAAGCATCTCAACAACCTCTAGGACCTTAGGAATATTCCATTGTGTTTTGTAAAATTTGAATTCAGAATCTTCCATTAAAACATTTTAGCCACTTGGCTATAATTGGGCACCTTTTATGATCCCACATAAGCTTTTTTTAGGCATTTTGGATCCTATAAATAGGGATTTCCCCCTCATTTATAATCAAAACATAGTTTTTATAAGAATTAATACAAAAGAGCAAAAGAATCTAAAAGTTTGTCTAAAGTGCTTTATTGTGTGTGTTTTGTGATTTTTTATTCTCACACTTTTAAATGACTAATAGTTTATTTTATGCAAGCTAATTTGGTAATTACATTCCATTTACACATATATTATCTTGAGTTTGGAAAAGGTAGAGGAAACAACAACATCAGGCATCTCAACAACCTCTAGGACCTTGAGAATATTCCATTATGTTTTGTAAAATTTAAATCAGAATCTTCCATTGCAACATTTTAGCCACTTGGTTATATATGGGCACCTTTTATGGGCCAACATAATCTTGTCTTAGGGATTTTAAGCCTATAAATAGGGGTTCCCCCTCATTTGTAATTAGAAAATAGTTTTTACAAGAATTAATACAAAAGAGCCAAAGAATTCAAAAGTTTGTCTAAAATGCTTTATTGTGTGTGTTCTATGATTTCTGATTCTCACAATTTTAAATGATTGATAATTTATTTTATACAATCTAATTTGGTAATTACATTCCATATATGCATCTTAGATCTTGAGTTTGACACTAGACTTACTAATCTACAAGTATATTTACTTTATTTTCATATTATTTGTAACTAAATGTGCTTATGCAATTTACTATGAGTGAGTAACCTTTGTGTAAAGTATGATTTTAGATATATGCATTTAAATTCCTATAAATCTTCAACTGTATTTATTTATCTTTGAGCATTATGGTAGCATTGGTAGATACTAGTTTTATGTGTTTTTACCTTAGAAGTTAGAAGAATTGGTGCCTTTGATCATCTTAAGCAAATTCTCTTTTCTTCCTTACCCTAATTACTTTTATATCAACCCATGATTCAATTTAGCCTAGTTCATTCTATAAATATCCATTGCTTGTTTATATTTCAAGAAATAATTGACAAAGATTGAAATAAATTCACAAAGATTAGTAAAGTAAAGTGTTTTTGCATAACATCTATTGTCCCTATAGTAGGGTCTGCTTGAAGACTTCTAAGTGGTGACCATATCTCTATTATCTATGTTATTTTTAGTATTAATTGTGTTAACAACTCAAGCCCTGAGTCTTCCAGGACTCAAAGTTGAGTTTTGTACTTTCCCCATGTTCCCTAGTGATGCAGGGAGCATAATGGGTGCATCAACACTAAGATAACTAATTATATTCTCATGGTGTAATATAATGAAAGAATAAGTGTTATGCAAAATTATTTAAAAAAATTATTGCATTATTATAATAAATCCCTATTGGGATGTTACACCCACATAGCCTAGTAGTTAGCATAGATATCATTGAACATGGAGGCATCAAAAATTATATCCATATAATCCATTGAGTATTTGATAGAAAATTTGGATGGCACTTGGGATCCCCTGTATATTTTAGATGAAGATGTCATTGTTAGTTCTTAGTGTTAATAGAATTTTGACTCTTTATAATGGTGATTTGGCACTCTTCTATATAGATTATAGCCTGATTGAACATAACTAGACCTTGAATTATTAGAGGGAAATATTCTCTTGAGATATTTAATAATCAATGGATGTGAATTTGGTTATCAACTTGATTTTATATCCTTTTAGCATTCAATCTCATTTCGTGCACCACTAATCATCAAAGTATCCAAGCTTATCATGTTCATTGAATTTAATCTTGTCGACCTTGTCGTAGTAGACATGCCATGTAGGATGCTTACTCATTTAGAAGGGTTCCATGGTGATAATATTTTTTACACTTGTCAATGTTTGGTTTATTCAAGTGTCAACACTTGAATTTGAGCCAAATCATTTTATTTTTATGAGCTAAGAGTTCTACATGAAAGACTCCAAAGAGAAAAATGTTATTCAAGGATATTTGTGAAACCTTTCTCAAAAGCTTAAATGTTAAACAATTTACCTAAATACTAGATTGTCATTTAGGAAGCTTTGTCAAAGAAAGTTTCTAAGGATTAAAGTTTAGAACAAAAGTTTCCAAAAATAAACTTGTTAAAGAGAAAGTTGCCAAAGAGAAAGTTATCAGAGACCAAGTTCTCGAATAAAAGTTCCTAAATGAGAATTTCATGAATAATAAGATTTGAAGAATAATTTATTGATGATAAAGTCTAAAATATAAAAATCATAAAGACAATATTTTGAATAAATTTGTTGACAATAAAAGTTATCGAACAATTCTCTCAAGGGATAAATCTTGAAGACCAAAATCTTGAACAAAATTGTTAGGTTCTAAAACACTAATAATTATAAATAAGTAAATCTGAATATTGATAATTCTAAGTACCTATTATACATAATAAGCTTCCCAAAATTTTCATTAATAGATTAGTTCAACTAAGTCATTCCACTGAAAATGGGTTGTAAGAGGAAAATGGATGCAATAAAGGTGATTTAATGCCAAAAACCCATAAATTTCCATAGATAATAGATTATGATAAACATGCATGTATAGTTACTTCAATGAACAATCCTTATAAAAATAAAGGGTTCCCCACTTGTCCATAAATAATGTAAGGTGGGTGTGTTGAATACAACAAATGAAAACTCATAGGGATGAATAGTCTTGAGTTTTCAAAAACCTAGAACCTATGGTTTTGCAACTCAAATATCAACCATGGTTAGAAAATAAATAATTAGATCAGAAATATGAAAGGGAATCTTAGTAGATTTATATATCATGCTTATTTTAATCATACCTTGGACCAATGTGTGTTAAAGTGATCTTATTTTCTCCTTTTCAAAAGATTTTAGCAAAGACATGGGATGAGCTATATGTTTCATTATAATCAAGTGTTAAGTAAAAAAATATTTGGGAAGCTCAAACTTTGCTCTACTACCAAATAGGCATCTATGGCCCTGACAGAGATGCCTTTGATCACCTTTCCTCCCTTCCTTCATATTCTTTCATGATACATGATACATTGATATTATTTCATCATGTAGAATTTTAATCCCTTTTTATTTTATATTTTTGGATTATCCTTTCTTTTCTTTTTTCTTTTTTTTTTTTGTATGAATGAAAGGAATGAAAAGGTAACCACCATGAGTTAGGGCAGGCAAGGTTTTGGTTCATCAAAATGTCCCTGTCAACTTTACCCACATCAATGGTTATTATCTTAAATAAGTATTAGTATTTGATGTGAATTTGATCCAAAGAGATGAGAAAATATATTGAAATTTTCATGGAGCTATGGGAGCATATTTTATATACCTGATAGAATAATTCACTCTATAAAATTTTCATGGTTAACTCTCTTACTACTTACATGGATTAATTTTTTTTGATTTTTAAGGTGTAATACCCACTAATTTAGGTTGAATTCAAATAATCAATTTGGCACACCATTTGAATAGGTTGTTGTTTAGTTATACTAGGATTAATTATTCATATTACCATGAAACCAAAAGGAAAAATATCCTATAAATTAGGAAACTACCTAAAAATGGGAGACTTGACTAAGGAAAATAACATGCAGAAAGTGAGAATGATTAATATAGAAAGTGAGAGTTATTATAATGAAAATAAATGATTAAAATCAAGAAAATAGATTATAAATTAAATATAACCTACCATTACCTCTACTTAGACATATATTGTTCCTTAGAGACATCTTCAGATGGAGTAGCCATGAAGCAGTGCTTCAAAAAAAATTCATTGATCAGATATGTCAATTCATTACCTTAGAGGTCCCCCAAATGGAAAGCATTAATACCTAAGATATCATAAATATTATAGGGTCCTAACCATAGTGGCATGAACTTATCAAATTATCATTTATTTTCATGGGATTTATCCCATAGAAGCACCAAGTTAGATATCTTCAATGCTTTAATTTTTTCCCTTTTATCAAACCATATTTTGACTATATCTTGATTCCTATTGAAGTTTTATAAGGCTTCAATTCTAGAATCTTTCATTTATATAATATCTTAAAATCTATACTATATCCTCTCATTGGGTTTAATTTATTCCTACATGAACTGATATATTGGAAACTTAAGCATGATTGGGAATACTAGTTGCCTCCCATAGACTAGAAGATATGGTGAGGCTTAAAGAGCTTGCTTGTACTAAGTTTGATATACCCAATGTATATTTTAATAAGACATGTCACTCTCTAGGTTTATCCACAACCAATTTATTGATAACATTAATGAAGTTCTTGTTAGTTGATTCAACCAATCCATTTCTTTGTGGGTAGTGATTGGAGGATGATATAATGGTGATCTGATTATCATGGGCCCATTTTATAAATTTAGTTGATTGAAACATTATCACAAACTAAAGAAATTAGAGTACCAAACTTAGTCATGATATTCTCTTTGAGGAAACTGATCACATATTATGCTCTTGAATTCTTGGTGGTTGTTATTTTAGTCTATATGGTGCAATAATTTGTAGCGGTAAGCACAAATTTGTACCCAATTGAAGAGTTTAGTTTGATAACACCAATGAAATTTAATCCCCATTGGGGAAATGACTTACCCTTGATCATGGGATATAGTGGAATTATTGCATGCACTTCACTTTTAGCCAAAACTTAGAATCCATGGCATGTCCTTATGTGGGAGTGAACATCCTTGAAGACTATTGGCCAATAATAACCCATTTTAAGGATTCTATGGGTTGTAGTATTGTCAGATGAATGGCCACTATCAATATTTTGATGCAAGTTTTCTAAAATCTCTTGGGATTCATCACGTGATGCACATCTCAAATATATGCCTTCATAGTTCTTCCTATAGAGAATTCCTTTCCTGATCATAAAATGAGTAGCTTTGAGCCTCAAGGATCTATTTTGAGTTCTTGGGGATATGTTCCAGTGAGTAAGAATTGAATGGTATCCGAATAACATTCTTCTTGGGAAACCTATGTTGTATATACTTATGTGATGGTGATACATGGGCCTGGTTTAGTCATCAACTGAATAATACATTATCCTTTGATGATCTTGGTAGGTTTGATCTAAATGTCAAACTCTTGTAATTTTTCCATACATTTGCCCCTACACTCTCCTAACCATTCTATCCTAACATAAGCTTGACAATAGGATCTAGTACAATGTCAGTTTTATTGTTCCTAAAAATGTATTAGCAAAACTTATTTACCACTTTGATAAGGGCAAAGATATATTTATTAATAAGGGAATATTTAAGCTCTATTTTTCAAGTTTGTGCTCATGAAAGTGATGGGATGCTTGCTCCAATCATTATTTTGTGTGTGTATAATAATGATTGTAAGTTCCAAAGTGAATGGGTATAGGAAGAATTCCTTAGTGAAATCTAGGATTACCAATACTAGGGCCTTTGATATAACATTTTTAATGTCTTGAAAATACCTTCTGGCTTCAGTTGTCCATTTCACTTTGGTATCTTATTTAAGCATTGTGTTTAGAGTTTTGACAATTTTTGCAAATCTTGATGTAAATTTTATTATGAAATTAATCTTCCCAAAGGACTTAAGATCCCTTTTTTGTTTGGGAATATTATTTTTGAAATTTTGTAGATTCTATCTAGGTCAATGGTGATCCCATCTTTGGTGATAATATGACCCATCAACTTGCCTTCAGTAATACCAAATATGTTTTTTAGGAGTTCAGTGAGATACTAAATTTCTTACATATTTCAAAGATGGAATCAATATGGTCTATATATAATGATCAAGTTATTGACCCTATAACTCTCTTATGGAGTGCATCTTAAACCAATATTTATAAGATGTAAGTCTCCTTCATTACCCAAATTATTTGAACTAAACTCAAACTCATTAACCTTAAGTTTCCTTTGTTATTGGGCTTGGGTATCTGTGTCAAAGGATATTTCCAAGGAAACCATCCCTAGTGGGGTATGATTTTCTTAGTTGGATGATATCTTCTTCATTCAATTCCTCATGGCACAAATGGCTTATTTCCTCATCATCAATTATTTGGGACTTGAATTGTCCAGAATTGGTCAAAAACTAGATGTTCTACTAATCATCATCAAAAACCTGAAAATTCTCAATATTTTTCATTACTAATGGAAAAGGTACTATTGATGTAGTGGATTGCACCCGAGGCAGGAGGCCGAGCTCCTACCTTTCCACTCGCAATAATGGAAACTCCCCTCTCACTTGTGGGACTGGCAAAGTTGGAGGGGAGAGTCTTTAAATGAGGGATAACTCCCTCTGATGTATCTTTTAGGCCCTATTTTCTCCTATTGATAACAAATAAAAATTAAAAAAGGGGGGGATGAAAAGGGAGAGAGAGAGATGCTGAAAATAGAACCTAAGCCTAAAAATGAAAAGGTGATACACTAAAAAATGTGACCCACCCAGCCTGAATATATAGTTTTAACCAAAAGAAGCACCCATACACTTCATCTAAAGTGGGAAGCTCTTCTGTAATAGTTAGCTAGGGGTTCATGAAAACACAGGGAGGAAGAAACTACCAGAGGTGTCCTCAGACACACTTATGGTACCCTATTCACAAGCACCTATGTTCTTCTTGTAGACACTTCTGGAAAACCTACAGAAAGGAGACTTCACAATGCACTGGACATGCTATGATCGATCTGTGAAAGAATGAAATAAAATGAATTAACACAAAGGATAAAATAGACATACTTTAAAGTGTAAGTCTAGATAGAGGTAAAAAAGCTAAGTCCTGATTCAAGGTAAAATCTGGTAGCTCTGCCTTACAAGCCTGAGAGATTTTTGGGCAAATTTTTGCCTTAAGGCTAAGAGAGTGGATCCTCTCAAAATGAGAATTTTTACAATATATAGCAAGAGGAAGATAACTTGGCACTTCTTTTGAAAAGAGTTTTGGCACCCTTTGATGAGCTGGCCCATGTTCACTAAAAACATCAAAAAGAGGAAGTCATTGTTACTAATGTCATTCTTCTAGAAGAGGCCTACTAGAACCATGCTATATAATCACCGAATTTGACTTTGGAATTCAAGAATTAATGTGGAAGCACAAGCTGTGCCTCTTTTCTGTAAACAAATTACAGTTTGTCCCCTTTTAAATGCATAGGCTACACCGTTCACTATTTGCATCATTTGGTGATCATCAGGCAATAAATCACCTTCCTTTTGCCACGTGGACTACTTTGTCTCTTTCTACACCTTGTCTTCTTGTTTTATCATCTTTTGCCCTTTTATCCCTCAGGGGAGATCTTCTAGCAGGTTGTTGCATTCCTTGGGCTCGTTTCATGGTTGGCACTTAGGCGATTTAAAAATAAATGGCTATTTCACTACCTTAAATTTGACGTTCATGCACCTATCATCACTTGAAAAACAATAGCTAATTTGTCTCCTTGAAATTGATGGCTTTTGGGATGTCACCATCCTTGGCAAATTTTGCAGGTTTTTTTCTACGGACTTCTTCTCACAGATTTTTTTCACAGACAATTTTCCCATAGACAAAAGTCTACGAGAATTGTCCCTATCCTTTTGTCCTTTCACCTAAAGTTCTTTTCCTTCGAGCTTCTTGCTCATGGCATTATCTGAATTCCTTCAGACTTTTTTTTTGAAGGAATTCCTTCAGACAAAAAGTCTAAAAGAATTCAAAACCTTAAGTCTTTTCATGTCTTTTAAATCCTTCAGCTACCTAAAAATGTTCCATGCCCTCCACAAGGGATTTTGGATTTAGAACTGCCCTCCATAAGGGCACCTACCCTTCAGCACTAGGATGCACCCTTGAACCAAGTTGTTGAACCAACCTGTTGAACCAAAAATGGTTCAACAGTTTAACACTACGTGCTCAGCCTTTTTTGAACCAAGCCTTTGAACCTTTCCCGCTTGAACCAACCATTGAACCGATCTATTGAATTGGTTTAATGGTTCAATACTACATGCCGAGCCTTTGAACCAAGCTCATTGAACTATTTGATGAACCGAGTGTTTGAACCAAATGATGAACCCACCAACTGAACCAAGCGATTGAACCAAAAAATTGAACCTAAAGCATTGAACCAAGGCCTTAAACTTGCTGATGAACTGATTAATTGAACTAAGTCAAACCAAGTGATGAACCAAGGCATTGAACTAATGCATTGAACTTGAAGTGTTAAACCAAGCTGATGAATTGATTGTTTGAACTAAGCTGAACCAAGCGATGAACCAAGGCCAATTGAACCAAGGCCTCTTGAACTAAGGCCACTTGAACCAAGGCTAAACCTAAAGCTGCTTGAACCAAGGCCTTAAACTAGTTTAATGGTTCAAAGATGCCAACTTTCCTTGTGAATTTCTAGACAAGAGTCTAAAGAAGCCTTGTAAAGTCCAGCACTCTCTAAACTGATTCTTCATGCACTAAAAGACTAACCTATAGAGTCTGTAGAAAAACTTCTTTGTAGAATCAATAGAAACCCAAGAAACCTGTAGAGTCTATAGAAATTCCACCTACAAAGTCCATAGATTTAGACCTATAGAGTATATATATTTAGACCTATAGAGTCTATATATTTAGACATGCAGAGTCTATAGATATTCCTGGACTTGTGCAAAATAAAAAATGAATTGGCCTAAAATAGTAGAGGAAGAAGGGGACCAATTTTTGGCCTATTGGACCAAAAAATGGTCAACAAATTGGTGACTCCTAGGGGAAGCATGCTTGCTATGCTTAGAATCTAGTTGCCTTGTAGTCCATTGGGCATATAGTCAGATGCAACTCTTGAACAAAGTTAACAACAACCCTAGATATCCAAGAATCAAACATGAAGCTTTTACCACACATACAAAGGAAACACACAAGGATAAAAACACTACTTGTGCAAACTGCACTTAGGGAAAGTAGGAAAAGAAACTAAAAAACAACTACTATATACAACTAACCAGGTACATCTACTTCCCTCTTAGATCAAAGGGAAAACCTCTTAATTCTCCTTCCTGGAAAGGAAACTTATAGTGCCAGACAAGTGGCTAAATGAAATGGAGAGTTGGTGACCCGCTCCTCTTACCTGCCACCTGGGTTGGCTTGTATCTAAGTGGAGATTCAAACATGCTTCTAATGTATATGTATTCTATTTGTTCTTGGAAGCTTGCCTCCTATTGGTTCTTCATACTAGTGTATCTCATCAAGAAATCAATCACTTATAGCCTATCACCATAAGCCCCTTGATATGCATTGTTTATTGGTTTGTTCTCTTCTGCCTCATGCTCAAGTTCCATGGTATAACCATCCTCCTTGATGGTTTCAAAGAAAGTATCTTCAAAATCACCAACCTCTTGAAGGGATAAATCTAAAAATCCTGCAGCCCCCTTGCATACGTATTTGAGTCCCAATGTTGCCTTCTCCACTCTTATCCAACTCATAGCCTCTTTGAAGAATAGTGCAACCTACCCCAATGACTTCAAATGAATCATTCAAAACATGAACATGAGATTGTCCATGCTCCTCCATGTCACCTAAGGTGATCTCCTCCTCATCCATACTCATGAAGTCTCCCTAGTTAGTCATAAACTAAGCATACTCCTCTTCACTTGCTTTCTTCAAGACAGGTTCCTCCTTGAGAAGGGAAAAAAGGAAAGTTGACAGATGAACTCATGTGGAAGAGGAGGCAGTCCTTGAGCCAGAATCAAATGATTCTCCACTTTCCATTTGGTCAGCACTTCAACTATATTAGGCATGGCTTGATATCTTTCTTGGAGGTGTGTGGATGGAGTGTGTTTAGACATGGAATCTATTATTTGGTCTAAAACATCCATCACACGTTCGTAGAGGAAACTTGCTTTGGACTCTAACTCTGCAATCTACCTATCTATATTTTCCTAAAAAATCCTTTCTTGGAGGTGACAATCATCATCAAAAGCAAGAGCAACCACATATTCTTCAAGGGTTAGAGTAAAACCTTTCTCCTCCTCTTCCTTTTTGCCCCAAGAATCCACTGTTTACTTCTAACTCATGACCTTGGGATTGGAATTTTGCTCCTATGAACAGGTAGAAAATTTATCCTCTTCAAGGTTCTGAGCTGGTTCATGATGTTCCTTCTTCCAGCTTGGAATTTGGAGATCATGTTGAAAGACTTGAGGAGGTTGGGGAAGATTTGGGAGGGTTCACTCATGTACAGGGAGAGCTATCTAAAAAGAGGCATGCTGAAAAGCTAGGCATACAAGATTAAAGGCAGGATCAAGTAATGCTTCAGATGAGTTAGAATGAGCAAGTACCATTTGATAGAAAGGATTTGGCACACAAGAGGGGGTTTTATATACAATAGGAGGGGGCACACAAGGCTCATCAAAATATTTTGGCACAGTCTCCCCTACAAGGTCTGAAAACTCCATCTCCTTTTCTCCAAGCAGTCTCATCTTAGCCTCCAATTCCTCAATATGCTTAGCCAGATTATCCTCATTTTGTACCTCTTAGAGCTTATAGGAATCATTATAGAGATGGGGAGAGCATGAAGGTTGCCATGAAATGCAAGAAGCTTCTTGAGGAAGGGTGGGAGGGACTTGAAAAGGACTAACCTCATTTTGTACCTCACACTCTTGGATAATGTCTTTATCCTCCTTGTTATTCCATGACTCAACCACTTTATTCTAGCTCAAGATATTTGGACTGGGCATCTCCTTTGGGGGTGATGGGGTCACAATGTGAGAGGGTAGTGAGGGTTTAGATTCCACTTTCCTTACTACAAAAATGGACTGATACATTTGAAGATTTGCTAATTCAATCTGTCTATCAAGATTAGCCTAAAACATAAGATTTACTATTTCAAAAATCTTCTCATCATGATTGTGGAAATGACTTTGACAGGCTTGACTTGGCTCATAAGCAGGGGCTGTGTATGACTGATATGATACTTAGGGTAGTGAGTATGCAAATTGATAGACTTGGTAAGGCTGTGTTTCATAAATACTCAGCATCTCTTCCAAAGATGCAACCATACCACTCACATCCAACATCTCACTTGTAAGCCTTTGCTAGTTGGCTCTTTTAATAGGAGTCCATTCACTCTTAACTTGATCTAGTGCATTTCTCACTTGATGGATGACATGATCAAGAATTTTTTAGCCACATCCCCTTCTGGTGTCAAGATCTATTACATACTTTTCGTATCCCAATAGTGCTCATTTGAAGGCAGAAATGGGTTGATTGGCAAAGAGACTGGGTTGAGTGGGAGAAGTGATGCAATGAGAATACTAGGAATACGGTTGATATAGCTCATGATAGGGTTGAGACCAATCATATTAGACCTAATAAGGATCAGCATAAGGCTGGTGATGATCATAGCCATGCTGGCTAAGGAAAATAGGGTCATGGCTCTAAATGATGGGATTATACATACCAAAAAGCTGTTTCTTGATGGCACGGTACTAGAACTACTTAACCAATTGATTTAACTCAGAGCCACCATTGGTGTTGATGCAAAAGCCTCCAAAGGTTGGTTGGTTGAAGAACACACCAAACATTCTTCAACTCTATGGACACAACTTGTCCTAGTTGGTCCCACTGGGCGTGCCAAAAATTGTTGACGTAGTGGATTGCACCTAGGGTAGGAGGCCAAGCTCCTACCTTTCCACACACAACAATGGAAAGTACCCTCTCACCTATGGGACCAGTGAAGCTGGAGGGGAGAGTCTCTAGATGAGGGCTAGCTCCCTTTGATGTATCTTTTAGGCCCTGGTTTCTCCTATTGCTAACAAATAAAAATGAAAAGGGGGGGGGATGAAAAGGGAGAGAGAGAGATGTTAAAAATAAAACCTAAGCCTAAAAATGAAAAGGTGATACACCAAAAAATGTGACCCACCCAACCCAAATATACACTTTTCACCAAAAGAAGTGCCCATACACTTCATCTAAAGTGGGAAGCTCTTCTACAACAGTCAGCTAGGGGTCCATGAAAACACAGGGAGGAAGAAACTACCAGAGGCATCCTCAAACACACTTATGGTAGCCTATTCATAGGAACCTATGTTCTTCCTATAGACACTTCTAGAAAATTTGCAGAAAGGAGACTTCATAATGCACTGGACATGCTGTGATTGATCTGTGAAAGCACAAAATACAATGACTTAACACAAAGGAGAAAATAGACATATACTTTAAAGTGCAAGTCTAGATAGAGGTAAAAAAGCTAAGTCTTGATTCAAGGTAAAATCTGGTAGCTCTGCCTTACTAGCCTAAGAGATTTTTGGGTAGAGTTTTGCCTTAAGGCTAAGAGAGTGTATCCTCTTAAAATGAGAACTTTTACAATATATAGAAAGAGGAAGAGAACTTGGCACTTCTTTTGAAAAGAGTTTTGGTGCCCTTTGATGAGCTGGCCCATGTTCACTAAAAACATCAAAAAGAGGAAGTCACTGTTAGTGATGCCATTCTTTTAGAAGAGGCCTACTAGAACCATGCTGTATAATCACCAAATTTGACTTTGGTGTTCAATAATTAATGTGGAAGCACAAGATGTGCCTCTTTTTTGCAAATAGATTATGGTTTGTCCCCTTTTAAATGCATGAGCCACACCATTCACTATTTGTACCATTTGGTGATCATTAGGCAATAAATCACCTTCCCTTTTCCACCTGGACTGCTTGGTCTCTTTTTTCACCTTGTCTTCTTCCTACTTTGTCATCTTCTACTCTTTCAGCCCTCGGGGGTGATATTCTGGTAGGTCACTACATTCCTTGGGCTCTTTTCATGGTTGGCACTCAAGCAATTAAAAAACAAATGGCTATTTCATTACCTTAAATTTGATGTTCACACACATGTCATCACTTGAAAAATAATAGCTAATTTATCTCCTTGAAATTGATGGCTTTTGGGACGTCACCATCCTTGGCAAATTTTGCAGGCTTTTTTCTTCAGACTTCTTCCCATGGACTTTTTCCATGGACAATTTTCCTGCAGACAAAAGTCTACAAGAATTGTCCCTGTCCTTTTGTCCTTTCACCTAAAGTTCTTTTCCTTTAGGCTTCTTGCTCACAGCCTTTTCTGAATTCCTTCATACATTTTGTTTGAAGGAATTCCTTCAGACAAAAAGACTGAAAGAATTCAAAACCTTAAGTCTTTTCATGTCTTTTAAATCCTTTGGCTGCCTCGAAATGTTCCATGCCCTCTGTAAGGGCTTTTAGACTCAAAACTACCCTCCATAAGGGCACCTACCCTTCAACTCTAGGACACACCCTTGAACCAAGCCATTGAACCAACCCATTAAACCAAAAATGGTTCAACAGTTCAACACTGCACATCGAGCCTTTGTTAAACCAAGCCTTTAAACCTTTCCCACTTGAACCAATTATTGAACTAATTCATTGAACTGGTTCAATAGTTTAACACTACATGCTGAGCCTTTAAACCAAGCTCATTGAACTATCTGATGAACTAAGTGTTTGAACTAAATGATGAACTCGTTGATTGAACCAAGGTGTTGAACCCACTGATTGAACCAAGCAATTGAACTAAGGCATTGAACCAACACGTTAAACCTGAAGCATTAAACTAAGGCCTTGAACTTATTGATGAACTGATTGATTGAACTAAGCTGAACCAAGTGATGAACCAAGGAATTGAACCAATGCGTTGAACCTAAAATGTTAAACCAAGCTGATGAACTGATTGATTGAACTAAGCTAAACCAAGTGATGAACCAAGGCCAATTGAACCAAGGCCTCTTGAACCAAGGCCACTTGAACCAAGGCTGAACTTGAAGCCACTTGAACCAAAAGCATTAAACCAAGGCCTTGAACTAGTTCAATGGTTCAAAGATGCCAACTTTCCTTGTGAATTTTTAGACAAGAATCTGAAGAAGCCTTGTAAAGCCTATCACTCTCTGAACTGATTCTTCATGTGCCAAAAGACTAACCTATAGAGTCTATAGAAAAACTTCTTTGTAAAATCAGTAGAAACCCAAGAAACCTATAGAGTATGTAGAAATTCCACCTATAGAGTTCATAGATTTAGACCTGCAGAGTCCATAGATTTAGACCTATAGAGTTTGTAGATTTAGACATGTAGAGTCTGTAGATATTCATGGGCTTGTGCAAAATCAAAAATGAATTGGCCTAAAACAATAGAGGAAGAAGGGAACCAATTTTTGGCCTGTTGGACCAAAAATGGTCAATCGGTACCAACTTGATAGAGAACTTCTACACTTTTGACTTCTATAGGGGTGCCAAATTTGCTATTGAAGTGACTAGTGAGTTAGTAACTTGATTTTATTCTCTTATAATGGTCACTATGTTAAAATCTTTAAATGACTCAATTAAATCTTAGGATCTATGTTTGTATCTATTTAAATATGACAACTTGCATTTATACTTATTTATAACTTGGTTTGATTACCAATTTTGAGTTTACATATATCAATAGTTCCTTGACATTATTCTTGATAGCAAACTGTAATCCCAAAATTAGGGATTAATACTTTGCTCTATTATTGGTGCATGGAAATTAGAGCCTATACACTGATAGGTAATTCTTCCCTTGTGGATTGAAAAAATAAATACTAACACCCAATCCTTACTTGGATCTTGCTTCATTGTAATTAAGGTTCCATAATTGGGAAGGACCCTACACTTCTTCCTACACTTCATGATTTATAGTAAATGTATATATTCCAAGACTAGGAGATTTGTAACTTAATTATTTGTTAGTAGTATTGTACTCTATAATAGGGTGATTCATCATTGGCTCCCAATCTATTATAATTTGGCTAGAAATTCCTCTCCATGGTAACCAAATATGAGAGAAGTTTGTGGAAAGATAACCATTTAGTGTTTTCAACCAATCTCTGCTCAATAGTAGCCCCATACCCTTTAGGAATATATACTACTAGTATGTCAATATTCATCTTCACATGAGATTATAATACAACCTACATGCATACACCATTAATTTCTCTTATCATGGGTGCCACTATTTTATCTAGTTGCAAAATAGTCCTCTTGGATGGGCTTTTGTTAAACCAAGATTCTGGCAAATAGAGGTTGGCATCACAGTGGCTAAATATCTGAATCCGCCTACTAGTTGTGTATATTTTTGCCAAATTCCCAAATGGTTAGCAAGAAATGGGGAACCTTAGGCTTGATTTTATATATGTTATTTGTGTTTTCCATTTTGGCCTTTTCTATAATATAATTCCCTATGATAGAATTCCATAAGAGCTCCTTTTGTTCAATGATTTGTGCTAGTTCATGAAGAGTAATATTAGCCTTGATATTTTTCATATACTTAACAATATTATATCCTCCCTTAATTTATTCTTCTCTATATTGAGTTTGATCATTCCCCTTTGGGGAAGGAGGATTATTATCATCTTTAAGATTTAAGGGAATAATTATATTATTAGGAGTAAAAGTGGTGAGACACTATTTATTCATTAGATTGTAATTGTATCTATTAAACTACTAAAATTCTTGTACTTCATTAGAATTATCCTTTGTTACATTGTCATCTTCATTATGGAAGGGAAATTCATAAGTTTCAAAAACCATAGTTAAACTTAAGGGGCCATATTCATGAGGGAAATTTGGGTGTTCATCATTTGACCTTATCTGACCATTTCCCTTTGGAAAATTTTAAATGTTACATATAACTCTACATAGTCTAATTCCCCATGTTGTGATGTTTTATGAACTCTACACCAATTAACCAAAGTTGTCTCCATCATATTGATTTTTGGAAGCTTAGTGGATTGTTGTTATTCAACATTATTGGTGGATGTGTTGAAGGGCCTGTTATATCTTGGGAAACCAAAAGTTTGGTTATTTTTATGATTGGTGGTATTGCCTATCCTTATTTGTATACTCAAGAAGTCATTGTTTAACTTTTGGACCATTATTTGTATAAAATCCAATTCAATTTTTTTGGAATCTACACATTGAGTGAATGCTATGTTGTAACGAGTCATATGTTGATTCATCTATTTATGTTAATGGCCAATCATTTGTGCCTAATTATTTAAGAAAACATAATTTTGATTTTTTGTTTTCTATGTCATGGGAGTTAGAGTGTATAAATGATTGATTGAATGTAGGGACATTTTGATTAGCATGCAAAATTGGATTCAATGATAGAAAACAATTATTAAATGTTTGGCCCCCTAATGTCTGAGGATTGAGTTATTTGTCAATGTTAATAGCGTCTCCATATTCCAAGGCTAAATTATTGGTAGTATTATCTCTTTTCAAAAACACTACAGTGATGGGATCCAAAGTGTTCTTATACATCTTGAGTGTTAGAGATACTTATAGTTTGTATGCAATATTTAGCCAAGTGTACATATTCTAAAATATTGCATTAAGGCTTTTATTAACTCATTAGGATCCCTCTTTATGCTGATGAAATGCTAATACACCAAACTTGGATTAGTAACTTGCCCAAATTGTGTAAGGAAAGTATTTTTACATGCATTTCATGAGGTGATGGAATTTTCTTGCAAGTGAAGATACCAATCATAAGTAGAATCCTATAGAGTGAATGGGAAAAGTATACATACAACTTCCTCATCTATGACATTCTTTAATCTTAGATCAGCCTTGAAATATTTAATATGCTTCTCTATCATACTCCCAATTTAGGGGTAAAATGTAGGCAAGTATTTCTCTGAATTCCTTAGTAAATTATGTTGATCTCCAGGAATGGAAATAGTACATCTGACTAGCTAAGGTTGAAACATAATATGGTTGATAAGTAGGATGCCTCTCACTAAGGAAGGTGTCATGTCTTGGTGTATCTCAGGGTTGATTGATAATGGTCTAGGCCTCCTATGATTGGATAAAGTGGAACTAAAAGGCTATCTTGGGATTTATTGATGCCTAAAACTCTCATTATAATTTAAATAACCTCCTATGGGAAAATCTATAGATGTGGAACTAAGTATAGACTATAAAGCAACCTCTAATTATTTTAGAAGTCAACTCTTTATTCAAATTTGGGGGTGGGGAGAGAGAAATGTAAATAAAACTAAACATAAAACTAAGGCAATGCATCAAGAGATTTAAAACACTTAGACTATAATTGCATAAAATAAATCAAACCATTAAACACTACAAACCATAAAGGAGCATAAAGCATGAATTAAGATCTATAATGAAAGAAAATATTGATACTATACAAGTAGAAGAAAAGAGATAACAAACAAAGACAATTTCCCATGCAAATTGACATAGAATATCACATCCTCTTAATTTTAAGGTGGATAAATGAATACAGAAAGCCTTGAGGGAACATATAAAATGTCTAGCCACACCTATGAGGGGCACCTATTAAGGTCAAAAAATGAATAAATGCTAGCTATTATTACTCCTATTCTATTACAAGTGGTGGTATACAAAATATCTAATACAAGTAAAAGGGTAACTTGCCCTTTCCAAAAGGAAAGAGCCTAGAATATATAGGCAAGATGGCCTCTCATGAGGATGTCACCTAGAAATCCTAGCACTCATGCCAATGATGACACCATTATAACTAAAAGAGGAACTTAGGCTCATGAGTTTAGTTAGCCTCTGGATCCTAAATATTGTGTGGCCACTCTATCTTGTAAGGGTATGATTCTTAGGAGGGATTTATTGATACCCCATGGATAAAATTAGCTCTAAACAACTAGTGGGTCCCCTTTAATATTCTTTGGCCAATGGCAATACTCTAAATCTTAGTCGGCCAAAAATAATCCTAGAAAAGTGTGGAGATGATATGTGTCAAGCAGGCACTTCTCCAAGGAAGTTGGGAACTTCTTTGGCAAGGCTAAGTGTAGGGGTGCCACATGTAAAGATGGTACTCCTCCTAGAGGAAGCTAGGAATTTATTTACAAAATCAAGCATGAGGGCACCATGTGTTGAGTTGGCATTCCACTGGAGTGAAAAGAGAGATTATTTGAGCTAGATAAGCATTAGGATACCATGTGGAAGAAGTATAAATAGGTTGATACTTAGGAAAGAATTCAAAAAGGGGCCCTAAGAAAAGGGGAGGCCAAAAGGAGAACTACCAGAAGGTGCTGAGGAGTTATTAGATATGCTGAGTGAGTCTAAAACAAAAGATGAATTTCTCTAAAATAAAAAAGCATGGATTTCAATCCACATTTATTGGTGACTCATAGGGGCATCCACCTATGTATGAGAGAACCAAAACTTTGGTGCACAAACCATTTGAAGCAAAATTTCAAAATAGGAAGAAGGATTGAGAATCTAAATTTTTTGAAGAGCCACCTGTAAAGGCATCCAATCTTCCTTTTTATGCTAGGTGTTCTTTCTAAGAGACTAAAAGGCTTTATCTAGATCAATAATCTCCTTAAAGGAGATGTTTCCCAAACCTTAAACAACTACCATAATTTAAAATTCAAGCTCATCAAGTGGACACAATATCTTCTCCACATCATAGAAATTAGGTGACTAAATGAGAGACATAAAAATGGTTTAGTAATTTTTATTTTTTTCTAGGAATGCTTTAATTTGGTCTTTAGGGAGGATGTTTTTATCTACCAAGAAAGGGGAGGGGAGTCTTAGTTGGACTATTTGTTCAATATTCCCCCACTGATCTTGGACCACCTGCTCTAAGGAATTTAGGAATGCCTTACACTTATTGGATACCTTGTTGTAGCCTATAAATTCAAGGACTTTTACCACTACCTGTATTTAGTTAGCCACTCCCAATGCTTATAGTGTTTCATCTGAAGCACTATAAAGCTTTTGGATGAGGAGATATGAATCCAAGACCTTGGGATATATGAAGGTGATAACCTGATCAATAGATGTGTTCACTTGTGAGATTAGAATTTACAAGTCTACAATGAAGGTGAGGTTCAACTTCAGGTCTGTGGCCATGACCTTGATACTTTGCTACCATAGGGAGGATCTCCATGACCTACAGATGGGTGGTAAGGTCATTATATAGTTTCTCCATTTCTTGGTCCTTGAATAAGGATTCCTATTTTACCTATTGATATAATTTTTGAAAATCTTGATTAGAATTTTCAAATTTTTGGTGGGTCTATGCCAGTTTAATCTCTTTTTCCTATAGCTTGGTTTCTATGGCCACTCACAGATTGGTCTCTACCTAGAAGCTCTCACTAGAGACATAGATTTGAAGGTTGGACCTTACTTTATTGAGTTATATTTCCTTGGCCTTAGCTTTAGCATTGAGGTGGTCGATTTTAACCTTCACCTTGGTGAGATCTAGCTTGGTATTTTCTAGCTATCAGGTTATCTTGATGTAGTCCATGGTTACAGACTTCTACATTTCCTCCTATTCATGGTTAGCTTGATCCTATTCATGGTTATAGCTTGGATAAAATTGAGGTTAACATCTTGTATGGTATAGTCCCCTAATTACATCTATCCTTGGGGCTTGACTACTCGAGGGTCTAGATGAGCAATCATAAGGGATTACTATGTTGTGTCATAGAATGACTATATGTGGGTCTATGTAGGTGCCCTAGCTTGCTTTACCCTTTTCTTATCCATTTAGTCCTTCTTTAATGAGTCCATATAATTATATTACTACTATGGCATTTGAATACTTTCCCTTATGAAGGGGACTCATTGTGGTAGTGCGAATGGGATGGTTACTTGTTACTGTGAACTAGTAAACCCTATACTTGTAAAGGTGAGTGAAAAGGGAGTGAGGATAGAAAGAGAGAGAGAGGTGGGAGGCCATGGAATTGGGTGAATGGATATTATGCCACAATGGAGGATGAGGTGGATGATTAAGGTAGAGGAGTTAGGAAAGGCATGGGGGAAGAGATCAGGACCATAGGAGAAAGTGGTTAGAGTTTTATGGTGGGTTGAGTGGGTGAAGAAGAGAGTGGGACTAGGGAAGTAACTAGATAGGTGGTGAGGAGTAATGTAACCTAAGGTGAGATAATAGATGAAGAAATGGATATAGTGAGGGAAGAGAAGGTATAAATAAGGGGGTCTTCCAAGTGAATCTTCATCTATGCTATCTTTGATGGAGGGCTAGATTTGAGTACCTCAGTCTGCTTGTATAGGAATGAACTAGTTGCAAGGTCCCTAGAAGGGGTTTGTTGCTACTATGGGGCCATGTGATATGGGTACAAGGCAAGTGGCCATATATAAGGATTTTTGACTTCTAATATTTATCCTCCTTCTACTATGGTGTAACCCCCACTCCTTGTCTAGGGGCATTTCTTTCCTCTTTTTATTCTTCCTCTTCTCCTCCTATTACTATCTTAAGGGAGGATTTTTCTTCTACTAAGCCCTCCTCTAGATGATTCTCATCCCAAATATTTTTAAAGTCTCATAAGTTTCTTCAAAATCAATATTAGAGTATGTTTTCATGATTTCATACCTATATTTTGTGAAGGCAACTATTTTTTCTTCACTCCAATCCATTTGGGTGAGCCACTTCTTCATCTCATTTGATAATTTTTTAGATGGGTCATATGCCTGGACCTCATCATAGGACTCTCATGGTTTGAGGGAGTCCAATGAGATCTATCATAAATCCACATAATTTTGGAGGATGTCCTCCATGCATGAGAACTATGTTCTAAATATGGTTGATTCTAATGCTTAGGAGCACCAGTGGTCTTCAAAGATTTTATGAATTCATTTGGATCATCATTCTAGTTATCATCTATTAAATCAAGGCCAAGATCTATGATCTTGTCCATGAGTAGGCATTCATGTTGCCTCTTTACCACTATGATGTCATCTCTTATACAAGGGACATCATAAAGACCCTTCTTCATTTTCCTTGTTCTATAGATGGAGTCTATTGAGGCCACCAATTACTCTATTTTGTAGCCTCATCCATACCTAGTCTATATATTTTTATATGTAAATCCCCATAACCATCCATGAATCATATAAATAAATGAATTAATTTATGATTTTGTGTGTGCATTGATATGTGTGTGTGTGTGTTATGAATTATTGATGTTTTTTCCTTAACTAGATTATACTTGTGTAACTTTATTTAAAAAACATTTGAAGGATAATGTAAGGTTGCAAGATCTCATTTGGGTACAACACTTACAAGATATCCATTGTAACTATAGGCTCTACCTATAGGTTGTCCATAACAACTATAGGCTCCACCTATAGGCTGCTCGTAGCCACAATAGGTTGCCTATAATAATTGTAGAATCCACCTACAAGATATTTTTAGCCATTGTAGGTTTCCCATGGAAAATATAGGATTCACCTAAAGGTTTCCCATAGCCACTACAAAGTGCCCATATAAATTATAGGCTTCACCTATAGGTTGCCCATATCCACTATATAAAATAGAGCTATTATTGTGATCAGATCTTAAGGACACATCCAACTATCTTGGGAACTAAATGGATGATTGGAAAGGACCATAGCCATTATACGTACTCCCTACATACAAGGAAATTTAGATGTGCTACCAAAGATAAAAAAGACAAGGACAAGGGGAAGAAGACAAAAAGAAATAAACCAATAAAATAGTATACCTTGTCCTTAACCTTGTCAAGCCTAAAATAAGTAACTTTGGTTACTAACCGCTTGAAGGTTGATTGGGGCAGTTTCCAAAGTATTTTTATTTTTCCTAGTTTGGTGTCTTTGGTTAGAAGTTAATAAATTTCCTTCTATATTTGATGGAAAAACCTAGATAAAATTAGGATTTAGTGAAGTTGAAATTGAGATTGGATAGTTAATAGAACTATAAAAGTCATTGCATTGTAATCTTCTATAGCAATCTTTAATTACTAAAAATTTGAGTAATGAGAAAGTTGATTCTGTAAGAAGCTTTTGCAAATCTCTTAGAGAAGGATTAAAAATTAGTTATAAATGAGGAAGGTTCCCCTCATAAGGAGTTGTAGTGAAGATCTTGACCCTCCTTAGTTAAGAGTGCGTAATTAGATTTCATTATTAATATGATTACACAAAGTGTGATGCATGTGTGATTTATAAGTGTGAAGTATTTTTGTCATAATAGTTTCATAGTATAACTATCTAGTAAATTCAACATAAGTTCATTGTACTGTAATCAATAAATCAATCTAATTTATGAATCAATAATGCATATATAGTGATAATATCCTTGAAAAGTGTACTGACCCTAGGTTGATAATTAATGTTAATTAAACTCAAGGATTTGGTATTCACTAGGTAATTAGTCTGCACAATAGAGTCTACTATGTCAAGTTGGTGAGCCAAATCTAAGGCTAGGGTCCTACCTATTAGCATACATGGGATCCAAAAGGGTTCTCCCTAGATTCCATGTACTCAAATGAATATAAAATGGGTTCCCTAGAACTAGTCAACTGGGAACTTGCTCTTGGTGAGCCATAAACATTACTCGTGTGTCATTTTGAATATAAGGGCCTCCATGCTAAGGTCAATGAGAGATAGAGACATAAAGAGCTTTGATAACTCATAGTAGTCACTAGTGATAGATAATACATGGGTCTATATGGTGATTGGGGTCACTATGTTTGGGAAAATGTTTGTGTTGGATGAATTTAGATTGAGGTACAAAGAGAAGAATTGGGAATGTTGGTATAGAATGAGATGTAAGAGGAAGGATGAATAACAAAAGGTACCCACTATCAAAAAATTATCCAGCTCATTCCTTATGAAGGTTATGATGGATTTTGAAAAATCCATCTTGAACACCTATCCCTTTTGCACCATGGTCAAGAGGAAGAGTGCCTCCAACTAAAATTCATTAAAATTATTTTCGGATTCCATCCCAAAGATTAAGGCCAACATGGATAGAGTATCCTTCAAGTACTATAAGGGCAAGCTCACCAAGGGGATGGGTAGAGGCAAAATCTCCATGATGTCACTCTTGAGGAAGAAGCTGAGGAAATGTGCCTTATATTAGACTTGGGAGTCCTACACACTTTAAAGGCTCTCTATGTTGTAGACATCAACCTTGGGGTCACTTGGGAGCTGAAACATCCCCTAATCTTTTTTGCACTATTTTTCACCCTTAGATGGGCATTACCAGTAATTATGCTAGTACTAGCATCATATCTTTTTGCATAGATGGCAATGATATCTAGGCACAGATGAACATAAGGCATCATGAGATATGCTAGTGTGCATTCTCACATCCTACATCCAAAAGAATCATAATCTTCCCTATTGAACCTTTAGAGCATTTATACATGGGTGCCTTTTCTCATTTTTTTTGGATTCCTAGCTAGATTGGGATCAAACATATCATATATAAAATTAGTGACCAATGATTGGTCTTTATAGTCCCCTTTGGCTACCTTCTTGACATTAGGTATTTTTTCCTTTTGCTGAGTGGAAGTAGAAGCATAGGATTTTATCACATAATATTTAGGGGGGAGGTCTCCCCTACTACCTAACCCATGGGTTCTCTATCCAATGGGATTATTCTTGCTTCCTAATGAAGATGTAGAAGGCTCCATTGTTGAGAATTGTTTTCTCAAACCACTCTCTATCTTGTAGGATGTATTGAATTAATGGTTCTCTACTCACTTCTTCTTTCAACTCCAGGTTCAACTCTTCTCTACTCTTTTCAAATGCTTAATGCTCTTGAGGATTTTAATGCTTCAAGTGTTTGGATTAGATGAGGTGAGGGTAATTATATAATGATGTTACTAGGTAGGCTCATTATGGAAATTTGAAACCAAGCATCCCATGGGTAGTCCTTTGGTGAGTTATATCTCTTAGAGGTGGTGCTAGTAGGCTCAATTTTTTTTGCTATCTACAACCTTATTATATGCCTTTGGCTCATAAAATTGGGCTTTTAGTCAATCAGACTAGTAGATCTTGTTCCATCAGGTATGCTAGAAAAGAAAAACTATTAACACCTAAAAATCTTGCTATAGCTTAAATAACCTCTATGGGAAGCTTTATAGATGTGGAACTAAGTATGGTCTATAAAGTAACCTCCAAGATTTTAGAAGTTAGATCTTCATTCAAATTTGGGGTGTAAAGGGGAGAGATATGTAAATAAAATTGAACATAAAACTAAGGCAATGTGATGAGAGATTTAAAATGCTTAGAATATAATTGCATAAAATAGATCAAACCCTTAAACACTAAAAACCATAAATGAGCATAAAACATGAATTAAGATCTATAATGAAAGCAAATATTGATACTATAGAAGTAGAAGAAAAGAGATAACAAATAGAGACAATTTCCCATGCAAATTGACATAGAATATCACATCCTCTTCATTTTAAGGTGGATAAATGAATACAAAAAGCCTCGAGGGCACATAAAAAACATCCAATCACACCTCTAAGGAACACCTATTAAGGTCAAAAAATGAAAAATGCTAACTAGTATTACTCTTATTTTATTAAAAATGGTAGTATACAAAATAACTAATATAAGCAAAATGATAACCAACCGTTTCCAAAAGGAAAGAGCCTAGAATATATAGGTGAGATGGCCTCTCATGAGGATGACACTTAGAAATCTTGGCACTCACACCAATTATGATGACATTACTATAATTGAAGGAGGAACTTGGGATCATGAGTGTAGTTAGCCTCTAAATCCTAGATATTATGTTTCTACTCTATCTTTTTAAGGATATGACACTTAGGAGGGTAGTAGTGATACCACATGGATAGGCTTATCTCTAACCAATTGCTGGGTCTACTTTTATCTTCTCTAGATAATGGCACTACTTTGAATCCTAACAAACCAAAATTTCTCTTAGATAAGTATAGAGATGACATGTGTTGAGTAGGTGATTCTCCAAGGAAGTTGGGTACTTCTTTGGCAAGGCTGAGTGTAAGGATGCCATGTGTAAATTTGGCACTCTTTCTAGAGGAAGATAGATGTTTCTTTTTAAAATTGAACATGAGGGCACTATGTGCTGAGTTGGCATTCCACTAGAGTGAAAAGAAAGACTCCTCAAGCTAGATAAGCATTAGGTTTCCATATGGAAGAAGCGAACAAAGGTTAATACTTGGGCAAAAATATGAAAAGGGGCCATGAGAAAAGTGAGGATGAAAGGAGAACCACTAGAAGGTGTTGAGAAGCTGCTAGCTATGATGAATTAGTCTATAACAAAAGATGAACTACTCTAAAATAAAAAAATGTGAATTTTTACCCACAAGCCCTATACCTTGTTATTATTCTAGGCATCTCTAGTGTAACTCTATGTACTGACTAACCTTTACTATTGAGAAAACACACAAGTGTTCCCTCTAGCTAGTTCCAACTTTATTTCTTATTTATATGGATTTTATGCACACCATAAAAAATGAATGAGGTAGCTTCTAACATTTTAGGATCTCTATGGAAATGAATTTTCACTCTAGGGCATGAGTTACATGTATGTAGTTAAAACAACCAGTTGGTGGAATATAATGTTGAATAAATAGATAATTTAACCAAGTAAATGGATGGTTATGTGAAATATAAAATAAGTAAACACTAAGTGAATTGGGTGGGTGGAGAATTAATCTATGATGGGTAGATCTCAAAAGAAACTCAAAAAAATAAGGGGAAGGTAAGGCAGAAAATAAAGTCATATATTCTTAAAGAGTCACTTCCAAGGTTGTTTCCTTAGTGGATGAGTATCTCCAAAACTAATGTTTATCATTTTTAGCTGCTTCACACTCACGAACAAACATAGTTAAGTTGTCTAGGGAAAGTAGGTAGATGAAACTTAGTGGTCCAAGTTAAATGTTTCCCTCTTTAGAGTAACTATTGCACACCCTTAATTATGATATTATAGTTGAGAATAGGGAGGTATATAGAGTAGCCATAGGACACACCTAGAAGACTATACCAAATGGAGACACTCCTACACACCTTAGAATATCAATGAAATTTAAGCTAATTACTTAAAATTAATGAAGTTTACTAAATTTCAATAGATCTTGCACATTTATGATTAGTATACATCGAAGATAAAAATAAATATTATCTGTAGCTTCTACATACCTTAAAATTATTGAATTGACATAGAAAAAGAAGATAAAAATATTAACATAGAAAATGGAAGAGAAATAACTAATACAATTGCATGACAATCAATGACTTGATTTCTTCCTGTATTGATAAAAAATCTAACACTTTAAAAGAGGGTTTTACATGTATTTAAATACTTGGGGAATGGGTGGCATCATTTTCCAAGTGTATTAAAGCTTTTTATTACACTTTATAATAAATATAACTTAAGTTCTACTTTGAAAAACTATATGTTACAATTTATAGATTACAACAGTCATGTAACATGTGCATGTTGGAAAAATACTTCAATTAATTATAATATGAATGCAATGAAGAATAATTATATGTTGTTAGTTCAAATAAAACCTTCTTGTAAAATGACATATAAATTTTTTATTAAAATATCTATGGTTTACTCACAAATGGAGTCTGGGTAGCTGAACTAGTAGATGAAGGCGGTGTTGAAGCTAACACATTAGTTGAACTAGTAGATGGAGCGGAGCTAGACTTCCTCTTTGCCTATAGATCTTGGTAGTGTTTATATCTAAAAATGTGTTGTGCTCTTATTATGATCATATATAAAATAGATGGGTTTTCACCTTATTGACATGTGTTATTAATCTTTCATGCTTAGCTTTTATAGGTATAAATCCTATCAAAAATATCTCCAATTATGTGCCCTTATTCCTCAAAAAACTAAACTTAGCCTCAATTTCTTCCAAATTTAACCCCCTCAAATTTTGATTGAAGTTGACTAAGTCTTGATGAATTAGTTTATCAAAAATAAACCTCACCACCAACTTTTTAGCACCATCCCATATATTCATCAACTTCAATTCATTCAAAATTTATAGTAGTTACTTCTCTTATTTAGTTATCTTTGAGACTAAGGTGTCATAAGATGTAATCCACTCCCTTGCTTCCTAGGTCTAAATGACCACTAAATTTAGTTAATTTTCCACTTCCAAGGGTGACATCAAGTCTAGATGGCTAAAATCCTTATTTGGGGTATATAAAACCAAAAAATTCAACTTGGTTTATCTTCTTTCAGAACTTTAAAAAATTTGGCCATTTGAGTTAAATGAGGGGCCAATTGTGTCCTCAAGGATCCAAAAGTGTCTAGTATCTCATACAACCTTAAGGATACATTTTAAATAGCCTAATCAATCTTAGAGGGAGCATGAATGACCTATCATTATTCTATGATGTTATCCAATTCTTGATCCAACTCTTTCCTCACCTACTTAGTGCCCTCGTGGATTGCTAGTAAGGCTCCAGTATGGGTCTCCATATATAAATTAAATTCCACAATGAAAGGGGACTAACACATTATTTTATTTTGTCTTTTTGAAAGAGAATAGACTTATCTTCCCTCTAGAATCAATATTCATCTAATGCTATCCTATACCTTTATTTTCTTCACCCTTTACATAGAGCCAATAGACTTATCAAACAATGAAATCATAGTGGGTAGCTTAGTAATCTTCAAGTCTAGACTCTTAGATATTGATGATCCTAATTCCTTAGCCTATTATGGTAGTGTTAATTGTTTTGGGTGTATTGGTTGTGCCTGTATCTAGGCATCCTCTATAGGCTTAGTCTCAAGAGATGGATTTGGTGTGGAAGGTCATATTATTTTTGACTAGTCTACATTCCCCAAATGTGGCATTTGGTGGATAGTGTAGATGGTCTTCTTCCTTGTAGACTTATTAGTGGCAACCATTGTTTTGGTATAAATTACTCTTGAGGAAGGCATGGGTGAACTCAACTGAGTAGAAAATACTAGCGATTGAGTGTTGGGTTGGTTGGTAGTATTAGTAATAGCGGTGACAATCAAATGAATGGTTTTAGTAATGGGTAGGGAGATGGGTCTAGATGATAGTAGGGACATAATAAGAAAATAAGTGATAAAAGGCAATGTAATAAAAATATTCTAGACAAAGGGATCCATAGAAATCAAACCCTTACTTGATTGGTCACTCCAAAGGGTTGACTTTCCTTTGAGTCCTTACAAGCTCAAGACTTTTGCTTGGTGTAATTCTTATTCATCTACTTCATCCACTAAATCACCTTTAATTGAGGGTTATGTTTTCTCATTTATTCCCTATATGAACTACACTTGAGTCATTGATACCTTAGAATTCCTATTGTAACATATAGTTTTTTCCTAGTCATAGGATTAGCCACTTGCTGGGTAGAAATAGGGATTTTAAAACTAGATGATGTGGTTACCAAAGCTACAATAGTGGGTGTGAGGTCTTTTAAGTCATAAGAGTATATATAGATAGGCTCCTCTTATTTTAAAATATATCTCTCCTATGCATGAATTATCTCTACCTAAAGTTCCTACTTTATTTCCCTTAATTTAAATTTGGGTGCTTAAACTTGAAGAGTTTATTCTTCTATTTGTATTATAGTAATTTAAGTTTCCCCTTTACCCTATTCTTGCTTTGGAATCACCATCATAGTGGTTAGATTATAGGTGTCTTGACTTTGATCATGTAATTGTTAGAGAGGTTTATTGTTTTAAAAGTCTAAAGCAATCCATCCTCCTGGTGGTGGGATCTTATATTGTGCTTGCTCAATTGTGATAGAAGGATCCACCTGGATTACCTTGAGTAAATCTTCATTTACTCCAGTTGTCCTATCCCTTTCCAATACTTAGGCATCATATTTTGTACCGAGGAATAGGAAATCATGATCAAAGGTCTCCTAACCATACTTAATGCCTAGATTATAAATGCATTATTGTATTTTATCAAGGGGATCCCTATATCTATGGGGAAAGGTGGCCAATGCATAGGCTCTCCTAGCCTTTCCAGCTTCCCCAAAATGTCTATAGAAGGTGTAATACATTCGCCAAATTATAAGATGAGAGCCATGAAATGTGATTTTATTACTTATAGTTAAATCTTCATCTATCACCTTCCATAACTGATAAGAAATTTATTTTTCAATCATCTTGTTAGGGACATATTTTTAGAGGTGTAGAGGATCAACCCTATTCCCAATAACCATTATCACAATGTAATCTAGATATAACCAGTAGTCTCCCATATATATGAGTGATTTGGTAATATTTTTAGATATTTTAGGCATGGTTTCCTCACAATTTCCCTCCAAACCTAGGGATACAAGTCTTATACAATCCTTAATATATTTCTTGTATATGCATAAATATGAACAAATGAATAGACATCACAATTCTTATTTTTGATATAATCAAGATTTGGGTCCCAAAGAGACCCATTGTGTTTGTACAAAATACCCATGATAGCATAAAAAAGGTAGGATGTCATGTAAAAATCACCCCCTTGGGACATCTTATCTATATGTAGCATTAGCTCATGCAATTGAACATTGATAATCTTTCTTAATGCAAAGGTACATTCTAAGGTGAGCAATAGGTCAAGAAATGGTAACCATTCTAGGTGAAGGAAGTGGATGCTTAGGTAACCATATAGGTAGTTTAGTAGTGCCATACCAATGTAAATTCCCATCCAAAATTTGGTGATGAGCATAGGATTCTTGTCCTTGAGTGAAAACATTTCTCTAAGGAGAAAACATTTGTTCACTATCTTCTCTACACTACTACTTTTCCTTCAAAGGGTTACACTATGTAAATAAAAGGTGTCATCTAGGATTAGAAAGCATAAATAACTTCAAAATTATTCCCCTAATATGTAGGTGATGATGGTATTGTGATGATGTAGTAGAGGAAACCACCCATGACAATCCTTCCTTCTAAGAAAAAGTCACGTAATAGGTCGATGCATGGCATACCCTAAGGTTTAATAGTAGCATAGTGAAATTCCTAATGTTTGAGGGGAAGTAGGTCATTTTTTAACTATCATTATTCTAGGGAGATGCCTTCCTCATAGGTGAATGCATCGATGCCTTATATAACCTCCCATAGAGCTGAGTAGTTAGTATAGATACCATTGAACATAGGGGCATATAAAATTGTATCCATATACTCCATTGAGTCTTTGATAGAAAATTTAATGGTGACTAGGATCCCTTGTATATTTTGGATGAATATGACATTATTAGTTCTTAGTGATGATATAATTTTGTCTCCTTGTAATGTTGATTTAACACTCTTCTATACAAATTATAGCTTAATAGAATGTGACTAGGGATTGAATTCTTAGAGGGAAATATTCACTTGAGCTCATCAATAATAAATGGGCATGAAGTTGGTTATCAACTCAATGTTATAGCCTTTTAACATTAACACATATTTTGTGTGCAATTAATCACCAATGTCTCCAATCTTGTCATATTCATTTAATTTGAACTTGACCACCTTGGCTTCATAGACATGCCATGTAGGATGCTTACTCATTCAGAGGGGTGTTATGATGCTTATCTTTTTGACACCTATCAATGTGTGGTTTAGTTAGGCATTGACACTTGCATTTAGGCTGAATCATTTGATTTTTTTGAGCTAATAGTTTTGAATGAAAGACTCTAAAGAGCAAAATGTTCTTTGGGTAGATTCAGGAAACCTTTCTTGAAAGCCAAAATACTAAAAACTTTTCCCAAAGACTAAATTATTGTTAGAGTGTTATCAATGATGTCATGGAGGTGTTCAAGTGAGTGGATGAGGTGACTTGATAGTCTAAGTTACAATGACAAAGTGTGAAATTTGCTTGTCTTAGTATGCTTCAAGTTGGATTGGTTGATCTTATATTTTGGCATGGTCAGAGATGATTAGGGATGATTGTAAATTATTAATCATGTGAAGTAGGTTCTATCAGAGGTTTGTTGAGGTCAACATACCCCCATTTCTAAAAATGGGGACCTTTGTGATAAATTTTGCAAATTTGTACCTTAAAATTGAAAATTCACTTGATTAGAGTATCATTAACATGTTTGCACATTATTTTTATTTAAATATCATCCACACCTTGACTTGGTTGGATTATTTTTTCATGGATCTAGTTTAACCTTGTCTAAGTTTTCTAATGTTTGCTCTTCATGTTTCAAGTTGTGGGTTTGAAGGAACCCTTCTTAAATCAAATATGCTTGGATTTTATAGTTTAAATCCTAACTTGGGCTTTTACTAGCCTTTGGTATATAGAAATTCAAAATTAAATCCATGTTTAATGCTTCTTTAAACCCTCATTTAATAAACCCAAGAATAGGTTCTTTTGGACAACATTAAAAATTGGTGGGAACAAATTATGCGAGAACACTTTAAAAATGCCATAGACCTAGTTTAATTTTTATAGTAAGGCTTAGTCATGTTTTTCAACACAACCAAAACTTAGTCTAAAAATTATATGATTGGTCCCCTTTATGTCCCAAGTCCCTTATTCCCTTTTACCTTAACATGGTCTAACTTTATCATTGCAAGGCTCTTTACTATGTTCCTAAGCTTGGTCTAAATAATGTATGGTCTTTTTATTATAAATTAGACTAAAATATTAGTCATAAAGTCTCATTAATGTTTATTAATATAAATAAGACCTTAGTCTTAACATTTTATCCTAAGTTCCATATACCTCTGAGGCCTAACTTAAATATTATGATTGTTTGTAGGATCAATGACCCGTGTTTACTCAGGTGAACATAATTGAATGGTGTGAGATGGGCTTGATAAGTCTAAGATTATAATCCATGAGACCAATCTTGCTCAACCCCATGGATCAAGATCAACAATCCACATTCACTCAAATTTCCAAGATCCAATGACATGAGATCAATATTAAGACTAAAATGGTCTCTTTTTATTATATAGACCTAGCCTAAGACTTTACCCTAAGGTTTAATTATATTTATTAATACAATAAAAGCTTATGCCATGACTTTTATTTGAAGGGTCATATTGTTAAAAAACTTAGATTAGAGATTTTACCTTATATTTTTAGCGTATATATTGATACGATAAAACCTTAGGTTAAAAACCTTATGTTAATTATTTTTATTATTAGTCATGGGGTCCCCTTTTATTATGTCCTACGATTAGCTTAAACATTTTAGCCTAAGGTTTATTTTGTGTTTATTAACATGAAATAAAAACATAGTTTAAAGTCTTTAACCTAAGTTTTTAATGTATCCTAACCCTTAATTAAACATTGTGCATCTTTTTAGGATCAACGATCTACATTTACTCACACAGATATGATCAAATGGAGTGTAGCTATTCAAATTTTTAATGATGCACCATCCCATGGATTGTAATCAAATGACCTGTGTTCATTCAGACAATGATGATTAGATGGTGTAGGATGAGGGTAGACTTTTTAATAGATCTCCAAGAAAAAGTGAAACCACTACATGGTAAAAGTGCATTAACTTGTAGAACTGATAGGATACAGAGCTTAGAAGGCCCACATGAATACCAAATTTCACAAAATTGGGGCTTAGTATAGATTAACAATCATGTATCTTTGAAATATCAATAGTCCATATTGATTCATACCCATCAGATCCAACAGTGCATAATCAATGTTGAAAATTTAAAGACCATGCTAGAAAACTCAAGATGGCCACATGGTGAAAGTGCATGAGCTTATATAACTGACAAGGTATAGATTTTAAAAGACCCATGGGACTACCAAGAGGCACAACCTTGGAGCCAAATACATGTAGTGACCAATGACATTCAACTCAAGGGATTGAGATCAACAAATTGTGTTCATCCAAGATTAGAAAATATGAGATAAAATAAAGGTTTTAAAAGGAAAAAATCAAGTTTTTAAACATTAATGATCAATTATACCATGAAAATACCACATATATGCCACATGGGTATAAATAAATAAAACTAAAGATTTCATGGGTTTAGAAAGGCAAAAGTATAAATGCATTATCTGGATAGAAATCTAAGGCATGAAGATCACTTAAGTGAAAATAATGACCACCATTAAGGTTGTATAAAATCCATAACATCTAAAAAATCCCTAATTTTATTTTAAATTAATCACAATCAAGTTTAAGAGATTGAATCATCATCTAAGTAAAGGCAATTGAATCCAGAATCAAACTATGGACCACTAGTGAGTAATTTATCAAAGTTAATAGTTATGGTGGCTCAAAGATAAAGAGAATATGTGGAAATAGATATATATTTAGACATAGAGGGGAGGATCTTCAAGGACACATAGTTTTATGCAATGGCTTTAAACATAGGGTACAACAATGAGTCCCAACTATTCTAGATAATCTAAGAGCAACCAATCATTTTTAGAGAGGAAGAGAAGAACTTGTCCATGAAAGGAGATATTATGACATTGTGGCCATTGAGTTGATAGATATTATTTTTTGTATTTAAACCATAGGTACTATATTATACTAATGTTATCTTTCCCATATTTAAAGACTACAAAATTGATAAAGTCATGATAGTTCATGAACATAGCTTTAGGAAGGTTGCATATATTTCTCCTTTGGCTTTCGAGAAATACTATAAATTTCATAAGCCCCAAATAAAAATGAACACCAAAATTATTTGGCTAATGAAAATAACCTAAATACTATCCTTACCTCATGGATATATTCTAGGAATCAAGTATTCTCAGACTTCAATGACAACATCCCAATTATCCAATTCAGACCTAGGATCAGGATGATTATGACCTTAATGAATAGGATATGTGTAAATCCAACCACCACATATGTGGATTAAATTTGGGTGACATATTATATATTTTATGGTTGAAATGGAGCTCACCCCTCCTCTTGGGGAGGTTATTAGCACCTATCTGAGTAGACAATTCTCTAGAATAAAGAAGAAGACCAAGAGTTAGTTTTATATGATGTCAACCTACTAGATGCCTTACTTACCACCACCAAGATTCCCAACATCAAAGAATGGTCACCTAAGGGAACCTAGATAGTCAACCAATATTATTCTAAATTGTAAATTTTCAAGTATAAAGATCACATACAATTTATATTTGATTATGTCTATCTAGCTATAGTAGAGGCCATTATAGGAATATCAATGATGAGGGTAAATCCTCTTATAAATAAGACTATTGAAGCCATAGGTGATATATGGATATATCTAAATTGCACTATAATCAATATTGAGGGAATACTATGCACCCCACTTAGACTACCAATCCATGGGCCAATCAAGTTGGTAGAGCAAGAATTGGCCTATCAGATAAGTAATGGTGTAAAAAGTTTTACTAAGACCAAGAGTAAGGGATTACTCCACACCTTACCCTTAACCATTAGTAGGATTGTGTTTTAATAATGGGATAATATGGAAGATGCCTCTATGCATAAGACCTCTTTTAGATTATATCATGATGAGTTGAGGTAGTGCGATCCATTTGAAAGGGTTCTAAAACATTTGAAGTCAAAAGGGATTAATATGATATATGGGCATCAGCCTGGCCCTTTTGAACCAATGTATACCATGGCTTATTCATTCATTAAAGTCTTGGCAAGGTTGAAGAAAGAAAACATCAAACTAGAGGCCATATTTCTAAGGGAACAAAAGGGAAATGATGATATATGTCATATGGGACCTAGGTAGGACTATTTGTTGGGAGTACTCCTTCTAGACCTCCTCTAACTTAGCCACAAATAGAGATACAAAGGCCTAAAGTATAGATTGAGTAGAGGCTAGAGGCAAGAAGACCCAATGATTTGACATCATCTTTGATCCATCTTGAAGAATAAGAGTTGCCTATTAAAGAAATAGACATAATAGCACTAAATCTTGAAGAAATAGTGGAAGATGCATTTAAGGCACTAACTAGTGCCTATCAGTTAGATGAGGAAGATGTCCAAGTAAAGGAAGCTCAAGCTGAAGAAGTAGAGGAAGATAAGGGGAAAGAATTAGATTTGGACTTGGTCCCTATTTTAACCCAACCCAAAATAAAATTTGAGCTAGCCTTAGTCCCAATAAGAGGCAAGAAGCCCAAGTTGATCCTTACTCACCCTTTGAGTGAGGTGAACCTTTTTAGTGAGGATAATCCAATTCATTGCCCAACCATTCCTAAATGGTTTATATATGGGGAATTGCATAAAATTCCTACCATGCACCATCCTTGGGCCATTACAAAAATTTTCAATATCCATGTGCATGATGATCTCAAATCTTAGGTTGTGGCTCCACAAAATGAATAAGAACAAAGGACGGCTACCCTAGGGGAGTCAAGTGGGAAAAAAATGGAAATTGAAGATCCAAAGATAACTCAATCATTAGTAGGGGTTCAATTCATTCTAGAGGCTACCAGTTTGGAAAGGGTGATTGAAAATAAATCCATAGTTAGTCGAAAAGAATTCACCTTCCAAAAGATATAGTTGTTGTACATAACATACCCCCCCCCTTTTTCATAGGAAATGGGGACCCACTTTTTTTAGATTATTTGTCTTGATTTTGAGCCTCTCTTCTATATGTTTATGCAAATTCTAGGAAAAGATCATGATTTGGCCTCCTATACATTGGCAAGATGGCATTGATATTTTGTTTTCATAAACTAAATTTTTTGTATTATTAGGTTTGTTAATTCAGGGTTTGTGTTTTTGGACTTATGTTTTTGTATATTATATTTTCTATCCTCTTGGGACTTATTCTTTTATGACTTATCCTATTTTGTATTTTCTTGGTTTTTTCCACGTATGAATTCTTGTGGACTTATATTTATTAGAGAAATTATTGTGAACATTTTATCCAAAATAATTCCTCTAATGAAATTAGTCTATGGGTTATTTTTTATGAGTATTTTGCCTAACCTAATTGACATTTCCCTTTGACCCCTCTAAACCTACCCTTTAACCTTTTTAAGATTGTCCTTTGGCCTTTATGAAGTATATCCTTTGAGACTTTTGTCATGGACAAATTCCCTATGAAGTGGATGCTTCAGATTGTTTTCAAATTACTCTTTAGCATTTTGGAATTTCCCTTCAGGACTTTTTAAGTGACTTTTTTTGCCTTGCCAACCTACCCTTCAAGATTTTTTCAAAGTGTCCTTCAATGCTTTTTTTGTGGCCATTTTTTTTGATAGAATTACTTTTAGACTTTTGAAATTTCCCTTTCAGCCTCTTCACATATTTCCTTTAGGACATTTATTCCACACCTTTTTGAGCCTTTTACTTCAAACATTTTATTCATGATACTTTATCTAAGCCAATTGAATTCCTTTAGACATTTTGTCCAAAAGAATTGGGTATTGAAGAGAATTTTTGTGAATAATTTGTCTAAAATAATTCCCCTAATGGAATTCCTTTACAACTTTTAAAGTGACCCTTTTCCTCTGACTTACTCTTCAGAAGTTTTGTTAAGGATGCATGCCCTTAAGAATTTTTTAAGATACCCTTTAGCCTTTTGAAAGTGCCTTTCAATAATTTTGTGGTTACCCTTCAAGTATTTTGAAGTAGACCCTTTAACCTTTTTGAAAGTGCCCTTCAGGGCTTTTATAATAGCCTTTTCCCCCTAAGAGCCAGCCTTTAGGATTTTTTTCTTATACTTTCAACCTAGACCATTTCCTTTGGACTTTTTATTTTGGACATTTTATCTAATAGAAATGTCCTAAAAAAATTCCCCTAAAGGAATTATTTAGCAGACATTTTTACCAAGAGCACTATAAGCCTCACCATACTTAGCTAAAACAAAAGTGAAAATACTTCCCATCAATCTACTAAATATCCATGCCAATTTGAGATAACAAATTTTGAATTATAGAGGAAATATAATCAAAGTGAATGTTGCACATTTATGCTACATGAACTGCTATTCAATACATAATCCTATATAGGTGATTAATAGATATTAAATCCATCATTGCTTTCAAACTAACTTGCATTCAAAGTCTCCTACATTCCTACAGTGAAAAATAGCCCTAGTTACTATCTCAAGAATGTTATGAGTAAAATAATGAACAAGCTAGAGCCAAACTATTTACATAACATATATAACACATAGAAGAAGACTAAAAGTAGAACAAAGCATATATATGCATCAATGCCATTCATTTAGGGCATTTTGAGGGGAAAATCCACCATCCCCATATTCAATCAAGGACTCCATAGAGTTCACAGATATAATCTTTGATGCTATAATATTTGGAGATAGGTACCATAACACTTTAATTATGGGAAATCCTTGACTCTATGGATGTATTTTCACTAGAAGATGAGATGACACTTGCAAATAAACTATTCATCAAGGAAATAATGGATTTCAAATGCTAAAGATTAAATTTTGTTACCACAAAGCTAGAAGTAATGTTGTGTATTGACATTTTACAGGATTGTTTTCTCAAGAAAGATATTGCAAGATGTTTTCCAACATTATTCAAGAAATAACATAGTGGTTGCATGCATATCAAGATCTAAATTCCAAAGGGATTTATCTTTGAGCATACCTGATGTTTATTTTGACAAGCACACAGTGGTGCAGTTCAATGAAGAGATTTAAACTGAGAAGGCACATCTTCATGGCTACTCCTAGACCATACCATTACATGGAAGGGGAAGAAACCAAAATAAGCAATTTTGATTGAAAAATTTAGAATGGGGATTCTCATTGGCATGAATCTCCTCAATCAGCTATATGGTATGCCAAGTATTCATTTTGTTAATTTAGATTGGGTGTCATTATTTTATATGATGCTCACCCATGATGATACATATGTCATAGGTGAAATAATTATATTTCACTTGAGAAAGTAGATAATCCATATGGATAAGCATCCCATGCCTTTAGGTAATTTCTACATGATGTCCTATTTTCTAGATGCAGTCATGGGTACCTATTATAGAATATCTTAAGGAATTGTGAACTCCAGCCATAGATTGTGAAAAGAATAGAATTTGTGAACATTATCAATTTATGCACATATATGCATATAAAAAAAACATGGTCAAGATAGCAGAGAATGTCTATTTGATAGGTTTGGTAAACCATTCATGGCTTACCTATGCCTAAAATCAGGCCAAATATAAAAAAAACTTGGATGGCAAAGGGGATTATTTCCTCTACCTAAACTTCATAGTAATCATGATATGGGGGAACAAGGCTAATCCTTTGTGTCTTCCCAAGTACGTCCTAGATAATTTGGTGGAATAAGAAATTGATTTCTAACTATGGTGGAGTATCGAGGAGGACTTATCCAAATAGAAGAAAACCTTATTCTTTGGCCACCACATAACAATTGGAATAATGGTTTACAAAATGAGGAATAATTTCATGAAAGTGGGTGACAAACACAAAATTTATCCATTCTTGGTGCTTACACATAGAGATTGGGATCCTCATAGGCATGTTTAAAAGCAAATACAAGGATTTAGAATCCCTTATAGCCATGTTCCATATCCATATGATTTTCTATTTCTTAGTGAAAATTTTGATGAAGATGTTTTAGAGAGAGCCAAGATCATTGGATTGAAGGAAGATAATTTGTGGATGATCCAAGATGATCCCTTAATCCCTAATATAGAATTTGACAATAGGAAAGATTTATACATGACAATAGGAAAGATTTATACAAAGGATGGGAACACTCTAATTTGTTGGAAATACTGTCATTTATGTTAAAGTAATAGTCATTGATGTCAAAAGAGTCTTTGAATGATGGAATTGCGTGATGGAGGTTGATAGAATCATCCATCAAAGTGTCGACAAAAATGATAAAAAGTAGTGGATGTTGATAGAAATAACCATTAGTATAAAAGGGTAGAAAATCAAAGTTTGAGTACATGAAAAGGAGCAGTTAAGCATAAGGAAAATCATGGTATATGTGAAATATAAATTGTTATACATTATATAAAGATATCAACATTAATTATGAGAATACTACCATGATTTAATGTGAAAAGAAAAAAATTAAAAGGATAGATTTAAAATCACCATGTTTTAGTGTGCATAAAGGTGATTATGTGGGTAATTAAATGCATCTAAGGAAGGAGTTAATTTTCCATGATTTTGAGTGTTAAATCTACCTTGGTTGACCCATATTAAAAGGTTATTTTATATAAGGTTACACCCTTTCAAATGGGCATTATCTTTTGAGGAGATGTAACTGTTAATGAAAGGGAATTTATTGCCTATATAAGAAATATTTTTTGATTTTGAGGAAAAGTATATTTTAATAGACAATCAATTGGAGTCCAGCTAATCAATTAAGAATAAAAATTAGACTTATGGTTGGAAAGGAAGAGTAGGTCTAAAAGAGAGAAAAGAAGAGTTCCATTTTTTTTTGAGTTAGCAATAGATTTACAGTGGTAAAAAGAATTTTCATAAGGGGTTAATGCTCCTATGAGTTGTTTCTCATGAATCTAAGTTGATTTGGTGCTTGGTATAAGGGGTTAGTGCTCTTATGGGTTGGTGCCTACAAATTATAATTAGAGATTGGTTTCTCTTGTAGGTTGGTACCTATGAATATTTGAAAGTTATATATTGAGAAAGAATTTCTCCATGGTTTTCTCCTAAAAGGGTTTCTACATAAATCTATGTCTATTTATATTATGTTATTTTGCATTATGTTCTTTAATTGTTTTGGATATATTTATTGAGGATTCAGATTTAAGATTAAGTGTTGAATTTAAAATAATATCTTATATTGATTCACCACCTCTCTCAGTATAAGCCTATGATTAACATGATTTTTGGAGAGGAAAATCCAAGGACCAAGTAGGTCCCTCATCTCAAGCCCTCCCAATAAGGCTAGGACTATGAAAAAAGAGCTTGGGTTGTGTGACCCTAGTTCTAGTAGAGGAGCACAAGCAAGGGATCCCATCATATTATATTTTGATGAGGAAGGAAGAATACTAGAAAAACTAGTTGTGAGCACCATTCAAGTGTCTACTGCTATGCCCCATGTCAAAAAAGCTAGATCTATTATGATATAAATAATAGGAAAAACAACATCAACACCAAAGACTCCCCCACATAATTGAATATCCCTCTAGTTTATAAGATAAATCCTAAGACTCATACAAGTAGTCATATAGTGGGACCAACACAAGGCTTACCTGCTATAACTCAAGAGGAAGAGGTTATGATAACCAAAGACATTGAGGATGAATTTGATGAAGAATTAAAGCTAGAGGTAACTAAGGCCATGAGATTTCAAGTAGGACCCATAACACCACTGTCTCTGGGTACCCACCCTTTTATAAATTTTCCTTTATCTTCTATACCAATCTTTGGATGAGTTTTAATTTCTTATATGCTAAGATCACCCTAGGTGTAAGTGCCTACTTCTACATCCATTAACCATTCCATTACCACCACAACCATTGATCCCTCTATTTACACTTACATCACACTCTCCCTACCTACCTCCTCTATCCCTATTAGCACTTACACTATCAGAGCCCTTGAAAATAAGAAGGTGTCCAAGAAGGTACAAACTAATTTATCCACCCCATAACTTCATGTCCATTCCAACTAAATTTTCCTTCTAATACCATCCACCACTTCCATAAAAGAAAACATAGTGATAAGTACTAGTAGGGGAAGGAATTCCAAGCCCCAAATGATCATGATCCGCCCACTCCTTCAATTTGGAGGAGTGGATTAATCCAAAATTATATGGTCTTCCCTACTTGACAACCTCTAATGCATCTCAATTGGGCATTCTTCCATGGGTGGTTAACTTGAGAATCAAGTATTCCCAAATGCCAAACTTAAAAATCACTGAGCTTCACTTAGTTTCCACTCTATTTGATCCCCTACTTGGTAGCATTTAGACAGTGAAGAGGAAGAAGCTAGAAGATGACAAAGGCACTAAAATCATCCTTGAGGAAAGATAAGAAGTGTTCTCCCTCACAAAGAGGTAGAATAGGAAGCTAGGGTAGTTTCCATATATTTAAAATATTGTATACCTAGTACATGCACACAAGGATGCAATAGTTTCTATCCATGAAGGTATAAAATTGGCTTGACAAGAACTTGAGTCTAAAGTGTAGGAACTAGAGGCTGAGGTGGAGAAACTAAAGGAGCAGGCAAAGATGGTACACATTAATATGGGTATATAATTTGAGGTAGAAGAAGCCACTTCTAGGTGTTATAAATTTTTGGAGGTAATGGAGTTTATGAAGGCTAAGATGGCCCCTCATGTGAGCAATTCTAACTGCTTGTTTAATTCTTTGAGAGATGACAATGCCAAATTGAAGATGATAGTTGTATACATGGGAAACTCCCTATATAGTCATCCCAACCTCATGACACCACTAGAGGCATCTAATGAATTAAATTTGGTTGTAATCAAGAAGGAAGAGGTAAAGTAATGGACACAATAATTTATGGATTTAATCCACAAGTATTAGGCACATGAGGCCCATCTCCTCCAAATTTTACATGAGTTGAAATTATCCAAAGTGAAGGATGCCACTAATAAATTGATCAATAGGATTAATTTTGACAAACTTATTCAAGAAGTGACATATGAATTCAATAAAATTTTAAAAGGCCTAATACTTGAAGAGATAGAGTTGGTAATAATTAAGGCCTAAAAGAAGGTAACTGAGGTTGAAATTTTCAAGAGTAAATTTTAGATAACCAAAGATAAACATGAAAATCTCCTTGGGTAGGTTAAAATAATTTATCAACCATCACTACTAAATTTGAATATTATATAGAAACAACATTACATATCATATAAAGTTTATGAGGATAATGAAGCAAAGAAAAAATAGACTTCTAGTCGTACATCAACATCTGCAACTACCACCTCAATGGCGACGCTGACCAAGGTGCATATAATTCTTCATATGACTAAGCCTTGATAGGCTAGTATTTTATGCATGTATAGTTTTTTTAATGGTAAACATATTTATAATTTCCTTGTAGGTTGAGCCTTTAAATGTAAAATTTGACTCTATATTTTATACACATGCACACATTGCATAGTTTTGGAAAGGTCAATTCATTCAATTAATAACTGTAAGTTTTCACTTATACAATTTTAGACCATAGTTAGAACTACATGTTATAACCACAAAATGTAATGACCTTACATGGACTTAGAGGATGAGATGACCCCTTCTCCGAGTCTATGTATATATTTTTAACCTACCTTAGATTTTATTGACAGAGAATTTTGAATACAGAGTAACAAAGTAGTTTTGATCGTTAACAAAGTGTTTGAGTATTTTATTTCCAAATTCAATGCAATTAGTTGTTATTTCCATGGTTGTGTGTTTTTATAATATTTAGTGTGTAATAGATATGAATATATTCTTGGTTGTTTTGATTTATGTGTTGATCTGTATATGTGCAAAAATATTGTAGGATTAGTGAATATATTTATTAGAATAGTTAAGTTCAAATTGAATCATATTTATAAATATGTATTAGTGCTTTATTTGGTTTATTTTTCTATGTGTGTGTAATATATACCTTATATAATTCATTATCCTGAGACATAATCTCCTAATTAAGGGTGTGTAATAACTACCCTAAAAGGAACAACCTTTGTTTGAGGCTTATGCATTTCCTATATATTTATTTCCCTAGACTTCTTAGCCATGTCTGATTATATGTACGTAATTTATATTAGAAATAGGCATAAGATTTGAAAGCACATGTTTTTTTATAAACCAACTAGGGAAGTGATTTACAAGAGCCATGGAGTCTTATTTTTTGCCTTACCCTACCCTCATTTTTGTATTTGTTTTAAAGATATACCCACTTTAGATTAACAACTAGCCATCCATCCAACTTGCTTAGAAATCCACTATCTCTAGGAACCACACCTCCATCTAAAAAATCTTGTCAAGAAACTACATGCCCTTCCTTTATTCCATCAATAGGTTGAAATAAATTACATACCTGTAACTCATGCCCTAGAGTGGGGTTTATCTCCATCAAGATCCTAAAATGTTAGAGGCTACCTTGTTATGACTATAGTGTGCATAATACCCATACCAACAATAGCCATTCATAGGTCTGACCCCTATTAAAGGATAAAATCTAGGGGATGACACAATATTTGAAGAGAAAATTCTTGACATAGCCTAGGCCTAGTCAAACCAACTACAAACAATGACCAAAGGAATATTGCAACAAAATAAAAATTTTAAGTAAATTATTATCTTGGAAATTCTAGAAGAAAGGTTCAAATAGTTTGAGGATACCATGACTGACTTATTCAAGTATTTGAAGTCAATAAGGACTAGAATGAATGCAATAATCAAGCAAAGTAATATGACTATAGGCCAAGTTGGCCAATGGCAGGATGCAAGTTATCAGGTGAAATACTTGATTAGAGAATTGACTAAGAATCAAGTCCTAAAATTCAAGACAATCAACCTAACAGACTTAAACATGGCTATGGACATATTAGTGGACAAGATTAGTGTCTTAAATAAATGATTTAATTAAATTAAGGACATTATTAGGGACCTCAAATAATAGGAGGACAAGATGTTTCACATTTTGGATAGTTTGATCAAGGATCCCACCTCACTTAGTTATTTGGGCCTTATTATGTATGAGGAGTTCAAGAACAAAACTACTCAATTCATGAAAGAAGTGAAAAGGCAAAGGCAAGGTAAAATAGGGGATGACAATAAGAAAATCATGGGCATACTTCTATCATTTGAGGATAAAATAGGAGTTATCCAAGGGCATCAATCAAGAAATAGATAAGGATGAGAAATACCTCAGAGGCTTAGATAATCAAGGAAAATAACTCTTTCTAAATCCTATTATTGACCTCCAATTTATTAATGAGCAACATTATAGATTGAAGTTCCTTCAAGAAAGGCAAGAAACTACATCAAAATAGGGTCCTCAAACTTAGTTAGGATGATTCTTTTTAGTAAAAGCATTGTAATATTTGAAAATAGATTATTATTTTATTTTAGTAAAGGCATGTGCAACTTGTAATCACATTGCCTCTAAATCAGTCCATTTGGAAAATTTTAGTGTATTCTAGAACTTCTATAGAAATTATAGTTGTATTAACACTTGTAATTTTGTAATTAGATATGGATAACTAACATACTTCCTTACATTCAATAAAATTAGTATTGTCAATTGTAAAAAGGGGGGAGAGAGTTTTTGAGCCAAAAACTTGTGTAAACTTTGAGAAATTAATGCAAGTGAGGAATTTTGCCAATATTTCCCTCTTTTTAACACCAATAAAGCTCCACCTATTGATACCTAAATTTGTATTATAGGTGATTATAGTGTTTAAATAAAATTTCTCATTTTAGAATTTAGATAATTCAATACATGAGTTATAGGTTATGATAATCCTATTATCCAGTGGTGAAATAGAGGCAAAGCAAGTGGACTGTTTCACAATTTTTATAAAGTTTGGTGGTTGGGAGTCACCTTGGCCTATATATTTGTAAATAATAAAGAAATATTAGTGAATTATGATAAAATATAATATAAATACTAATTTAATATGGATATTTACAATTGAAATTAAGCTAGAGTGATCTAGCTAAAAAAATCAAAATGCAGGGTAAGGTAGTAAAGAGATGTTTCTAATTTTTATCCTAAACATCATGAAAAAGATCAAATGTCCTTGAATAATTCACTTAACCAATTTATAATAAAAATTAACATGAGAAATGAAGCTCCACCTATTGATTCCTCAATTTGTATCACAGGTGCTCAAAGTGTTTAAAGAACACTTCTCATTTTAGAATTCACAGAATTCAATGCATGAGTTGTAGGTTGTGATAATCTTGTTATCAAGTGGTGAAATAGAGGAAAAGTAAGTGGTCTATTTCATAATATTTATATATTTTGGTGGTTGGGAGCCACTTTGGCCTATATCTTTATAAAGAATAAAGTAATCTTAGTTAATATTAGTGAATTATGATCAAATATAATCTAAAGACTAATCTAACATGGATATTTACAATTGAAATTAATCTAGAGTGATCTAGTTAAAAAAAAGCAAAAGATAGGGTAAGGTAAAAAAGAGATGTTGCTGATTTTGATCCCAAACATCATGAAAAAGATCAAATGTTCTCTAAGCATGCACTTAACCAATGTATAATACAAAATAACATGAGCTCAAATCTTACTACACATTAAGAAAACATCTAAGGAATGAAAAGTAATACAAATAGGAACCTAGGTCACTTTAAATATCTACCCTTGTAAACAAACAACATTAGCCCAAATGAAAGAAGAGTAAAGAAAATAAAATGAACTTGAAAACTTTTAGTCAACTTGGTATTAGCACAAGTTAACAACTTTTCAATTAAACAATGCACACCAAGATTTCATAAGAACCATTCGAATCTAGAAATGAGGACAAGAAAGTAAGAGAGAAACCATAATAACAAATGACACAAATGAATATGGTAAATCTTTGAAAATTTACTTGTTTGTATTAATTTCTCAAAGTTTACATAAGTTTTTAGCTCAAAAATTCTCTCCCCCATTTTTACAATTGACAATACTCATTTTATAGAATGTAAGGAAGTATGTTGGTTAGTCATATCCAATTACAAAAGTACAAGTGTTAGGAAAACTATCATTTTTATAAAATTTATAGAATACACTAAACTTTTCCAAGTGGATTGACCTATAGGAAATATGATTACAATTTTCACATGCATTTACAAAAAGAAAAGAATATTTTATTTTGAAATATTACATTGCTTATAAAAAAAGAACATTCCTAACTAAGTTTGAGGACCCTATTTTGATGTAGTCTCCTACCTTTCCTAAAGGATCTTCAATTTATAATGTTTCTCATTGATAAACTAGATGTCAACAACAAGATTTAGGAAGAGTTACTTTCTTTGATTCTCCAAGTCTCTGAGGTCCTTCTCAACCTTTTATATTGCTTGCTTGATGCCCTTTTATAACTCTCATTTTCTCCTTGAATAATAGAATTAGGCCCTTGATTCTCTTATTGTCATCCTCTATTTTACCATGCCCTTGGATTTTCACTTTTTACATGAATTGAGTAGTTTTGTGCTTGAAATTCTCATCTATAATAAGGCCTAAATAACTAAGTGAGGTGGGCTCATTGATAAAACTATCCAAGATGTGAAATATCTATCCTCCTACTATTTGAGGTCCCCAACAATGTCCTTTTTCATGGACCATTTGATTAAGGCAGTGATCTTTTCCACTAATATGGCCATAAACATGTTCAATTTTGCTACGCTGATTGTCTTGAGTTATGGGACTTGATTCATAGTCAATGCTCTAATCAAGGCTTTTACCTAATAACTTATAGCCTACCATTGGCCAACTTGGCCTATATCCATATTACTTTACTTGCTCATTTCATTCCTTTTGGCCCTTACTAACTTAAAATACTTAAATAATTTAGTCATGGTATCCTCAAATTGTTTGAACCTTTTTTTTGGAATTTCCAAGATAGTAGTTTCCTTCAAATTTTTATTTTGTTGCAATATTCTTTTGATCATTGTTTGTAGATAGTATGACTAGGCTTGGGCTATATCAAGAATTTTATCTTCAAATATCCTATCCTCACCTAGATTTTATCCTTCAATAGGGGTTAGACCTATGAATGGATCTATCTCTTGGAAGGTGACTTTTGGAATGTGAATTCTTCCCCATTGACTATGGATTTATTTTTAGTCACCCTTTCCAAACTAATAGTCTTTGGATTAAATTAAACCATTACTAATGATTGAATTATATTTGGAGCTAGGGTTTCCATTTTTGTCCCACTTGAATCCCTTAGGGTAGCCACCCTTTGTTATTCCTTTTTTAGAGCCACAACCCATGGTTTGAGCTCATCATGCACATGGATATTGACAGATTTTGTAATGGCCCAAGGATGGTGCATGGTAGGATTTTTTTTCAACTTCCCATATATAAACCATTTAAGAATGGTTGGGTTATGAATTATATTATCCTCACTAAAAATGTTGACTTCACTCAAAGGGTGAGTGAGGGTCAACTTGGGCTTCTTTATACCAAATGGGACCAAGGCTAGCTCAACTTTTCTTTTGGGTTGGGTTACAACAGGGACCGAGTCCAAAGCTACTTCTTTCCCCTTATCTTCCTCTACTTCTTAAAATTGATCTTCATTTACTTGGAAATCTTTTTCATGTAGTTGATAGGCACTATCTAGTGCCTTTAGAGCATCTTCCACTATTTCTTTAAGATCTAGTGCTATTTTGTGTATTTATTCAATAGATGACTCTAGTTATTTAGGCTAGGCAAAAGATGATGCCAACTCACTAGGTCTTCTTTCCTCTATCATCTATTCAATCTATACTTTAGGCCCTTGTATCTCTATTTGTAGCTAAGATGGAGGAGGTATGGAAGATGTACCCCCTAGTAAATGGTATTTCTTGGGTCCCATCTACCATATATCATCATTACCCTTCTGTTCCCTTAGTAATTTGGCCTTTGGATTGATGTTATGTTTATTCAACCTTTCTAAGACTTCAGTGAATGAAGAAGCCCTGGTATACATTGGGTCATAAGGGCTAGGCTAATGTTTATACATCATATTGATCTCTTTTGCCTTCAAATGTTTCACAACCCTTTCAAAGGGATCCCACTACCTCAGCTCATCATGTTGTAATTTGAAAGAGGTCCTATGCCTAGAGGCATCTTCCATATTTTCCCATTATTAAAACATAGTGCTACCAATTGTTAAGGGGAAGGTGTGGAGTAATCCCTTCCTCTTGGTCTTATAAAAACCATATATACCATTAATTATCTGGTAGACCACTTCTTACTTTGGTAGTTTAATTAACATATGGATTGGTAGTCTAAGTGGGGTGCATAGTATTCCCTCAAACTTGATTATAGTGCAATATATATATATATATATATATATATATATATATATATATATATATATATATATATATATAACCATATATTACCTATGGCTTCAACAATATTATTTATTAGAGGATTGAACCTCATCATCGATATTCCTATAATGGCCTCTACTAAAGCTAGATATACACAATAACATATGAATTATATGTGATCTCTATACTTAAAAATGTGTAATTTGGAATAATATTAGGTGACTATCTAGGTTCCCTCAAGTGACCATTCTTTGATGCTAGGAATCTTGGTGGTGGCAATTAGGGCATCTAACAAGTATGACATCATACAAAACTGACTCTTGGTCTTCTTCTTTAATATAAATAATTTTCTACTCAAGAAAGTGCTAATAACCTCCCCAAGAGGATGGGTGAGCTCCCTTTAAACCATAAAATATATCAAGGGCACCCATATTGAATCCACATAAGAGGTGGTGAAATTTACATATAGCTTATTCATCAAGATCATAATCATCTTAATCTTAGGTCTAAATTAGCTGATTGGGATGTTGCCATTGAAGTACAAGAATAATTGATTCCTAGAATACATCCATGGGGTAAGGATGGTATTAAGGTCATTTTCCTTACCTTTATTATTTATGGTGGTCATGTCTATTTGGGGCTCAAGAAATTTATAGTAGTTCTTGAAGGTCAAAGGAGAAATATATGAAACCTTCCTAAATATACACTCATGAAATATCATGCCTTTATTAATTTTGCAATATTTAAATATGGGAGAGATAACATTAATGCTATTTAGTACCTCTAGTTTGTCTATAATGAAATGAAGATTAGTCATCTAGATTGCCATAATGTCATAATATCTCATTTTCATGGACAAGTTATTCTCCTCCTCTCTAGAAATGACTGATTGCTCTTAGATTATCTAGAATAGATGGGACTAGTTGTTGTCCCATGTGTTCTGAGCCATTGCATCAAACTATGTGTCCTTGAAGATCTTCCCCTTCATGTCTGAAGTTATATAGAGTTCCACGTCTTCTCTATGTTTTTGGGTTTCCATAACTATGAACATTGATAAATTTCTCACTAGTGGTCCATAGTTTGATTCTAGATTCAATTGCCTTTACTTAGATGATGATTCAATCTCTTAGAATTGATTGTGATTAATTTAGGATCAAATTAGGGCTTTTATAGGTGTTAGGGATTTTCTGCTTAGATTTCCATCCAAATCATGAATTTATACTTTTGCCTTTTTGAGCCCAAAAAATATTTAGTTTTGTTGGTTTCTTCCCACATGGCATGTATGTGGCATTTTTACATCATAATTACTCATTAATGTTTAAAAAATTAATCATTTCCTTTTAAAATATTTATTTTATCTCATATCATTTTATATCTTTGATTAGATCAACATAGTTCATTGATATGAATCCCTTGAGTTGAACATCATTGGTCACTATATGTATTTGTCTCTAAGGTTGTACCACTTGGCAGTCTCAAGGGCCTTATAATATTTATACCTTGTCAGTTTTATAAGCTCATGCACTTTTTCCATGTGGCCATCTTAAGTTTGCTAGTAGGGTCTTTAACTTTTCAACATTAATTACACACTTTTAGATATGATGGGTATAAATCAATGTGGACCATTTATATTTTAAAGATACATGAGTTTTAATCTATACTAGGCCCTAAGGTTATGCCACTTGGTAGTCCTATGGGCCTTCTAAGCTCTATATCCTATTAATTCTACCAGGTAACATGCTTTTGCCATGTGGCAATCTTGCTTTGACTTTTAGGTCCATTGAGAAGTCTATCCTCATCCCACACTATTCAATCATCATTATCCAAATAAATGCATGCCATATGATTATGATCTATGGGATGGAGTGCTATTAGTTGTTCATTGTCCTTTACCCATGACCATGACACTTGTCACTTCCATATTGTCTTAGAGGCATCATTGAAACTTTGATTGGCTACACTCTGTTTGATCATATTTTTCTAAGCAAACATGAATCATTGATCCTAAAAAGATACACAAATTTAGGTAAGGGTCAAGACACATAAAAAACTTAGGTTAAAGAATTTAGACTATGGTTTTATTTCATGTTAATAAACATGAAATAAACCTTAGGCTAAAATGTTTAAGATAAGCTTCAAACATAATAAAAGAAGACCCCATGACTAATAATAAAAGGACTTAACATAAGGTTTTTAACCTAAGGTTTTATCATATTAATAAATATGCTAAAACTTTAAGCTAAAAGTTGTAAGCTAAGTTTTTTAACAATAGGACCCTTTAAATAAAAGTCATGGCATAAGGTTTTATCCTATTAATAAATACAATTGAAACCTTAGGGTAAAGTCTTAGGCTAGGTCTATATAACAAAAAGGGACCCTTTTAGTATTAATATTGATCTTGCATCATTAGATCTTGGCCATCTGAGTGAATGTGGATTATTGATATCAATTTTTGGGGTCAAGCGAGATTGGTCTTGTGGATCATAATATTAGACTTATCAAGCCCATCTTGTACTATTTGATTATGTTTGCCCGAATAAAGATGGGTCATTGATCTTACAAACAAGCAAAATGTTTAAGTTAGGCCTCGAAGGTATATGAAACTTAGGATAAAATATTAAGACTAAGGTCTTATTTATGTGAATAAACATGAATGAGACTTTAGGATTAAGATTTTAGTCTAATTTATAATAAAAGGATCTTGAATTATTTAGACCAGGCTTATGAACATAATAAAGGACCTTGAAATGATAAAGTTAGACCATGCTAAGGTAAAATGGAATAAGGACTTGGGACATAAAGGGGACCAAGCATATAATTATTAGACTAAGGCTTGGTCATGTTTAAAAACATGACTAAGCCTTATTATAAAAATTGAACTAATTCTATGACATTTTAAAAGTGTTCCCATGTAATTTGTTCCTGCCAATTTTGAATTTGGTCCAAAAGAACCTACGCTAGGGTTTCTTGAATGAGGGTTTATATAATATTTAAAAATGGATTTAATTTTGAATTTCTACCAACCAAAGGCTAATAAAATCCCAAGTTGGGATTTTAAATGTAAAATTTAGGCATAGTTCATTCAAGGAGGGTTCCACTAAATCCACAACTTGAAACAGGAAGAGAAAACATTAGCAAACTTAGATAAGGTCAAATTAGAGACATGAAAAAATAACCCAACCAAGTCAAGGTGTGGATGATATTAAAATACAAATAATTTGCAAATATGTTAATGATACTCTGATCAAGTGAATTTTTAATTTTAAGATATAAATTTGAAAAATTTATCACAAGGGTTTGCATTGTTTGAGTAGTTTTTATGATTTTTTAATGTCATCTAATTAACTACTAAAAGCAAAGTATAAGTAGGGTTTTTAAGATTACCTAGAGATATGGATGGTTTCACACCATTGATCAATCTTGATTGTGAGAACTCCTCTTTGGCTGGGGAGGAATGACCTATAATACACCACACTTAAACAAAAAGTGGGATTAAAAGAGAGAGAGTGGGTTGCTTAGTTACAAACTATTCCTGAGAAGTGGCATGCTTTCTTAGATGGATGTCAACCCACTATTTACATTAAATTTTATATAAATAAACATGAAATTACATATATATATATATATATATATATTACAAGATATAAATAATGTATAAGATAATTTGACAAAGATAAATGATTATGGATTATTCAAGATAACATATAAAATATACAAGATAATCGATGCAAGTATAAAAAACACCAACATACAAATGAATAAAGATTAGATAAATGCAAACTATCTATGATTAAGAGATAAGATAAATGGATTATTCAAGGACAAGATAAATAAATGCTTTGCTAAGTTTTAGTAATGGATATCAATAAATTAAGAGAGATATTTAGAAAATAGAATACAAATTTAACAGATGTTGAAGATGAAAAATAGATTTTTTAAAGGGGATTTTTATAGTTTAATAGGGATCAATAATGATCTTAGAGGATCAACATTGGTTCTATAGGATCAATATTGATTCAGATGAATCGATGTTGATTCTGATGAATCGATATCGATTCTATGTAAGTGTTAAACTATAAACAAACTATAATGATAGCCTATATTTTAAATAAAATGATAAAAACTAAATGTAAGATAGACATAGAAGATAGTAGATTAGAAATGCAAATAAATTTAAAAGAACTACTAACCTTTAATGCCTATAAATGAACTTGGATAAGATGAGAGAGAAAAACCTTCAAAAACCTTTGATAATCTCTCCAACAGGAGTTCCACAAGATAGCAGGTTGTTGATAAAGTCTAGATGCAAGTTGCAATGAGATTTTGGTAGTGTTTCAAGTTCCAAAAGTGTAGTCACTTTTTTTTTGAGCCATGGAGGTCTACTATGTGTAAATAGATCGATGATGATTCTAACTGATCGACATCGATCATAGAGGATCTATGTCATTTTATCAAAAATGGGTGAAGCTAAACAAAAATCCATTCTAATGCATTAGTATGGGGTAAAAGAGGGTTAAAATGAATTCCAAGGTTTTTCAAGTTGTTCTAACCATATGATAAGTTTGTTAAGAGGTTTATTATGTTTTGGTTTTATTTTATGTTTAGAATTTAATTATTTAAAAGATTTTGGGTAGTTAGGGATGGTAAATAGTAATTAATAAGAATAATTAACATGAGTAAAAAGGTGGTTTATACATGAAATAAACATTTAAGTATAAGAAACTAAATGATACTTTAAGTTATATTTTACGTATATACTTTCAAGATGCTTGAGAGTGGTTTGGGATTCCAGGAGTTAAGATGCAAAATATATATTTTTGGAGGTTTGAACCACATTTTAGACTTAACCTATTTTAATATTTTAGGATATGGTATAGATTTATAACATCTACATTTTCCCCTTTATGTGGAGTGGTCAAGAGAATTGAGCCATGAGACAAAAATATAAAAGCAAAATCTAAATAAATGCCCCCAACATGCCCCAGTTTGATATGAGAATGTTTTCCCCTCAAATCAGGAAGCAATGAAGGGAAAAGGAGATGGATACTAGTTTGAAAAAAGGGGAGAGGAAAGGGGAGATAATGAAAATAGATACAAGAAAAATTCAAATATATAAATGGGGGTTGACAAACTAAATTTGCAAATGCGGCTTGGACAAATGGATAAATGGACAGGTATCCAACACAAAAAGAAAGTGACAAAAAATGTCAACACATCAAACACTAGGGTTAAGCTCGAATGAGGACTAAGGTAAATATGAAACAATATCTATGGCCAAATAAGACATAAATTTTCCATGAAACACATGGGCTTAAGATTTGGCACCAAGATAACAAAAGATAGATGAAACCAAACGTAAGTTATATGGGCTTGTAAAGGGGTTTCAAATATAGACTTATGGTTTAAGGAAAAACTCTCAAGCTAACTCAGACTGTGGGACCACCAGTGGTTAGAATTCCACTAATCCAAGGTTTTGGTTTTTTGGTAAATAAGGATGAAATAAATGCAAAAAGGATGACTTAATTGGCCGAGGACAAAAATGCAACTATTATGAAAGTCAAAATCAAAGCATAAACATAGATATTGATATGAATTCATATGAATAAAACTCACTTTTCAATGTTAGTATGGATAATGTTATACTAATATTTCAATGGATGGGTGAAATGGCATCATACAAAGGCTACGACCTAGTCACAAAAGATGCAAATTTGGATAAGCAAGAAGAGAATGAACACAAAGGTTCAAGTCCTTTATAATGGGTTTGGATGAAATAAATAGATGTAAAAGAGACACAAAGGGGTACCCTTTTCAATAGGTTATTGACATGGACCATAGTGAATATGGGGTTTATCCAAAATTCCTTAAGGCTTTGCACTTGACACCCTTGTGAAGGTAAATCAACACTTTTAACAAAGCTGTAAAAGGCAAGCTTAGATTTCCTTGATATGGTAAAAGAGGTGTGACATGTATGAAATAACTATCAATGTACCACCCATCTAATGTAAAAGGCAATGTCTTTATAGGTGACATAGGATGATCCATGGGTTAATCTACACTTTATATATATGAATTAGATTGAATGATGTAGGAAGTCTGCATAATTAGAGAAGATTGATCAAGGTGAGAAGTCTTCTATGAGATATATTGGATTTTGAATTTTTGATTTAGGGTCCTTGTCTACTTTTGGGTTAAGAGATTTTGGGAAGCTGATTGATGTAGGAAGCCTTCATTTGATTTGCTTTTTCCAAAACTATAACTAGCCATCCTTCAAGGGAGTGGTCTATCTTTTAATTTATTTGATAGCTATCCTTCAAGGGATTAGTCTATTATATTTATACAACTTATAATTTTTTGTAGCTATCCTTCAAGGGGGTAGTCTTCAATTTTGACAATAGCCCTTTTGAGTAAGATATCCCAAATTTTTTGATTTTTTATATGTGAATTAACCTAGGCTAGTCTTGGTCACCTTTTAGAGAGAAAAACCAAAACACAAAGGGAGAGGTAAATGTCAGATGGAATTAAGATGGGAAATCAATAAATAATTACCATGGGGTTCCTTCTTAAAAAGATGAAATGTGTCCATGAGAAACATGCTATGAGCAGAGCTGAGGTACTCACATTTAATATTGGGAGAAGTGTCTATAATGAAAAAATCACATGATTATTGCCATCAATTACTCTTGACAATGGAAAATGGGTGAGAATGGGTTAAAGGACTTCTAGTGGATGATAAAGATCAAAGAAAAATCTTACATTAGACAAAAAAGTTAAAAGGATCCTTGAACATGAAGGATTTAAGTGCAAATATGCATAAAGGGGGGTAATTTTGAAAATGCCCCATACTTATATGACCCAAATAAATTCCACATAAAAATATTCCCTCAGTGGGAAAATAAATATTAGTGGATGGTTTATGGAAGCCTAGAGGGGTGAAGGCATCTTCATCTATTTCTGAAGGATTGTTAGTTGTTAGTTGATGGAGAACTTAGGACATAGGCAGGGGTTTAGGTGGGATGACCCTTATAATGCCAAGAGGGTAGAGAGATAGTTGATTTAGATTGTGCTTCAAAAGATTGTAAGGTTGAAAACTAAAAATGAAATGGATGGAATGGTTTTGAAATGTAGACAAATCTAATAAAATTGTCTGATTGTCCTTATCAAAAAGCTTCAGTGTAGTGCCTAAAAAGGGCTTATAATGTTTAGGATTCTGACCTAAACCTAATGACCTATGCTTAGGAAACCTTTTGGACTGTAGATGTGGTTGATTGGTTGGGATAGTTTGGGTGATAGATTCAGGGATATTTAAAACGTGACTTTTTGGATACCAAAGCAACTTAATGGTTTGCATGAAGAGGTTGATTAATTGATTGGTTAATTTGGTTTTGGGTTGCTTTATATTTGGTGATGGATTTATAAGATTGATAAAGTAAGGTATACAATGGATGGGATTGGTTGATTTAGGCTGAAAATGAGATGAAGTGACAAAACTTTGACTCTCACTTAAAAGGAATAGGATCAAAGGTACCAATGTTGTCACTGTTAAATAGATGAGGGTGAGAAAATTAGAGAGTGAGTGAATAGGATTGACTAATTTAGGTGGCTAACTTGACTGATGGGGGTTAAGAGGTTCCTTTACTATAGTAGCTAAGGATGGGTGGATAGGTTGAACTTGATCCATAAGAGGGTTGATAACAATGGGGTCTTCTTTTGTAACTACGTTTAGAGGAACATGTGGAAATTAAATGGATTAAATAGATGGGTTGGATAAGGTTTTGAAAACCTCATTAGTAATAGGCTTACTAGGGATGCTTTTAGATACAAAGATACCATGTCTTGAAGGATTCTAACTAGAAATGGGCAAGGTAACTGACATAGGAGGATGATTAACAAAAAATTACTGATTCCATAAGGGATTGGGATTGACCAACACAAGCTTACCATGTTCAATCAAATCTTGGACTAATCATTTGAAATATTTACATCTTTCCACTATATTACTCATGATATAATGATAGGGGTAAAATTAATTTCACTTATACCAAGGTGGAATGAAATCATATGGTCCTAATACAATAGGTTTAATAGGAGGGACATAGATTATTGATGTTTTTAAAAACTTTTATAGCACATAAATATATGGTTCCCTTAGTGGAGTATACCATTGGGTAGGAGGTTTTGGAACTAGTTTTAATGATTGTCCCTATAAAGAGAATGAACTAGTTAATTAGATTGGTATAGTTGACAGACTTGACAAGGCTAATTGGATAAGTTGTAAAGGTTAGGGTAAGGATTGATAAGGTTGGGGATATTATAGAAATGTGTTTGGATAATAGTTAAATGATCTAGGATAAGGCATGGACTAAGGTTGACCTAGCCTAACCAAGTGCTAAAAATGGGCACTATAGGGTAGCGAGAATTCATTTTATCCCTTAGGTGTCATGGTATAAATAGAGTAATTAATATACTCATGAGGTGGAATAAAAACATGTGTTGCATGATTGGCAAGGTAATCACTCAATGCTTGAGGACTATTATCAAGGGTTTTAGCAAAGGTTTTATAGGAGATCTTGAAGGTTTCACCCATTGGTAAGGATGAGGATCTAATGATTCCTAAACCTGTTACCAAGTTAAAATCGAGGCTAGACAAGTGGACTAAATTGTACAATAGTGGAAGATTTCATACCTTACACACTCAAATAATTAGAATAAAATAAAAAGAAATAAAAAGAACATACACTAAAAATGTAAAATGCTTAGGATTCCTTGATCATGTTACTTTTTGATTATGTGAAACTTGATGTAAAACTTGATTGGTCTTGGATAGGGTGCTAAAAATAGACATTTAAGGATGGTTTTAGGATGTTTAGGCAAAAACCCTCTATATAGCCTAAGGTACATGAGGTTTAAACTATATTAGTGATGGTACGTGGCTTGGTACTTAGGGCTTGCACCCCTCACATCATAATCCCATGGCTAGTGAGGGTGCTTAGCCAAGATATACAACTCAACTAGGTTTTATACTCAGCCAGGGTACTAAGTTGACACTCCACTTGGTGATTAAATCAAAGTGAAATAATAGAGAATAAAGCTCCCCACTTGGTGATGAAATCCAAACTAGTTCACTATGTCAAGTTTTGATGTGTGATTTTTGATTTTGTGGTTTGGTCGTGTGTGATTATTTTATGGACTAATGAATTAATTAACTACCTAATTAATCTAGATAGACTAATTCAAGAAAATAGACTATGAATGCAGTTTGTTTTAAAGCCAAAAGAATATTTTGATTTGATTTGAATGTAGATGAAGAATTAAACTCGATACAAAACAAATGCACATGAAATCCAAATCCTATTCCTATGATAATTTTACTTTAAAGAAGAAAATACAATGAAAGTTATTTGATTTAAAGGAAATGCAAAAGAGGATGAAATTCACTAATGCAACTGCATGCATAGGAAATAACAAAATAAAAGGATCCACTATTTGTCCCACTGAGTGTGCCAAAATGTTTGAGTAGTTTTTATAATTTTTTAATGTGATCTAATTAACTACTAAAAAAAAGTATAAGTAGGGTTTTTAAGATTACCTAGAGATATGGATGGTTGTGCACCATTAATCAAGCTTGATAATGAGAAATCCTCTTTGGCTGGGGAGGGATGACCTAAAATACACCACACTTAAACAAAAAATGGGATTAAAAGGGAGATGAGTTGGTCGCCTAGTTACAAACTAGTCCCAATAAGTAGCATGCTTTCTCAGATGGATGTTATCCCACTATTTACATTTAAGTTTATATAAATAAACATGCAATTAAAAAGATATAGATTAAAAGATATAAATAATGTAAAAGATAAGCTGACAAAGATATATGATTATGGATTATTCAAGACAACAAATGAAATATACAAGATAATAGATGCGGGTATAAACAACACCAACATACAACTTAATAAAGATTAGATAAATGCAGACTATTTATGATTAAGAGATAAGATAAATGGATAATTCAAGGAAAAGATATATAAATGCTTTGCTAAGTTTTGGTAATGGATATCAATAGATTAAGAGCGATATTCAAAAAATATAATACAAATTTAATAGATTCTGAAGATATAAAATAGATTTTTAAAGGGTTTTTTTATAGTCTAATAGGAATCAATGATGATCCTAAAGGATCAACGTCAATTATAAAAGATCAACATCGATTTAGATGAATCAATGTTGATTATGTGTAAAAGTGATGAACTATAAATAGACTATAATGATAGCCTATATTTTTAATAAAATGATAAAAACTAAATGTAAGATAGACACAAAAGATAATAAATTAGAAATGCAAATAAATTTTAAAGAAATACTAACCTTTAATGTTTGTAAATGAACTTAGATAAGATGACAGAGAAAAACCTTCAAAAAACTTTGATAAGCTCTCCAATAGAAGTTCCAAAAGATAGAAAGTTGTTGATAAAGTCTAGATGCAAGTTGTAATGAGATTTTGGCAATGTTTCAGGTTCCAAAAGTGTAATCACATTTTTTTTCAAGCCATGGAGGTCTACTCTGTATAAATGGATCGATGATGATTGTAACCAATTGATGTCAATCATGGATGATCAATGTAAATTTACCAAAAATGGGTGAAGCTGAATGAAAAGTAATTCCAACAAGTTGGCATGGGGTTAAAAAGGGTTAAAATGACTTCTAAGGTTGTTCGAGTTATTTTAACCATAGGATAAGTTTTTTAGGAGGTTTATTATGTTTTGGTTTTATTTGATGTTTAGAATTTTAATTATTTAAAAGATTTTGGGTGGTTAGGGATGGTAAATAGTAACTAATAAGATTAATTACCATGGGTTAAAAGGGGGTATATACATGAAATAAACATTTAAGTTTAAGAAACTAAATGATACTTTAAGTTATATTTTATGTATATACTTTTAGGATGCTTGAGAGTGGTTTGGGACCTCCAAGAGTTAAGATGCAAAATATAGATTTTTGGAGGTTTGCACCACATTTTAGACTTAGCCTATTCTAAGATTTTAGGATATGGTGTATATTTCTAGTGTCTACACCCATTTTTTAGAAATGGGGGTATGTTGACCTCAACAAATGGAAACTTATAGGGAACATAGAAATATGTTAGAATTTAAAGATTTTGGTTCAAACAAATAACTAGAGTTCTTATTTCACTTGATCAGTGCCATTATCAAGATCAGTTCATGGTTAAAACAAGTATTGTAGCTATAAAATTAGGATCAAACATCAAAACCTATCCATGTTGTCTATGTGCTTTGATTCCACTTACTATTTACCATGGGATTTAGTGAATAACTTCTAGATTTCATGACTTTAACCATTAACATTAACTAACAACATATTTAGATATTCATTAAGAACCATGATTTAGCTTAGGGAAGGCTTAGGAATTGCTCTACTACTATCCAAACATCTATAACCCTGATAGAGATGCCTTTGGCTCCACTCATGGTCTTGCTCGACTACCAATCAGGCATCCATAGCCTCGATGAAGATTACCCGAATCACCTTTGTTTGGAAATCTTTTTATTTTCCAATAAGCTCTTATTTTTGTATTTTTAGATCATTTTGGATTTCTATCAAAGGTTGGGAACCAATATATCTAGGTTTAGGGATTTGTTCAAGTTTTTGAACTTCATACAATCACCTATGGTTATAGCCTTTATCCTAGGTAAGGATGTTTGTTAAGTTCAAACATGACTATTTGCTAATGATTAAATATTTCATCCCACATGTGTAATCCTTCTTAAAACCAAGTTTAAATCAAAACCATGTTTAAAATCCTATGGAATAGTTAACATATCTAGTAGTCTATACTAGTTTCTCAAAATTATAACATTAAGCTCCTATTTCAATCCTAGGGCCAACACATACTTAAGTTTCATACCTACATTTTTAACTATGGAGTTCTTGAGTATTTAAGTAAAATTGGAGCCAAAGACTATCCAAAAGGACTTATTATAAGCAAATAACAAGGTAGAGAAAGCAAACACACAAATATAAAGCAATAAAATAGGAAGCAAAGGAAAATCAAACAAATATATACAAACTTATGTAAAAACAAGGGATATGAAGGAAAAAATAGAAAGAAACAAATCTATCCTACCTACACTAACTCTAAATATCCTTATAGTTTACTCCATGAAGACCCTAGGGGGAGCAATAAAAAAATAGTGATTAAGGTACAACCTATTGGTGGACAATGTGAACTCTACACCTTGTAAGTCTTTCAACTTGAAGATGTTTTCTCTAAGTATCTAAGTAATATGATAGGGACCTATCCACAAAGGTGTGAACTTACCATGTTTACTTTTAGGCTCAAATGCCTTATCCCAAATAATAACTAATTTTCCTTGCCTAAACACCTTTATCTTTGATCACTTATCAAAACACCTCTTCATTGTGTTTTGGTGCTTGCTAAAATTAACAAAAGCCTCTTCTTGTGTATCTTCCATCTGAATAACGTCAAGAAACCTTGAGTTTTCCAATTCATAATCCTCCTCCATGTATTTCTACGTGAAATTGTATGTTGGTAACTTGAGAGTGATGGGAAAGATGGGATCTTAGCCATACACTAGTAAGAATGGAGATTCCTTGAGAGCCTACTTGATTCTAATTATGTTTACCCAAAGGGCATACTTAATTAGTTTATGCCATTTCCTAGGATTGTATACTATAAACTTATTTATTTCCTTCATCAAGTTATTATTAGTCAATTTAGATACTTCATTACCTTGAGGATAATGGTTGGATGATAACTTAAGAATGATGTTATCATATTCCAATTATATCATTTCAATGGATAAAAAGGTAGATCCATTATCATAGACTAGAGATACAGGTGTCCCAAACTTGGTGCATATGTTTTCCTCTAAAAAATTGATCACTTCTTCAATTCTACACTACTTCAGTCCATCTTGTGCAGTAGTCAGTAGTGATTAGAACATATTTATGAACATATGATGAATTGTGTATACACATAATATTTTCAAACTTTTATTGATTACTGACACTTTGTATCTTGCATGAACCTATTGAGTCTTAATCTCTTTGAGTACATGCCTTAAGGGGTGCACTGAGAAAGGGGTGGGTAGACCATTAGTTCTTCATAAAAATTTTGTTCCTTTTTCCACTTAACATCTACACACTTGTATCCTAAAACCATTTACCCTAAGCTTATTCTCTTCAGTCCTACATATTCTAGTCTTTTCCTCTTTCCTTCCCTCTTTTTCTTGCCTTAAATCCCTTTTGGTTAGTCAATTATACTAATTCCACTGGGTCAACCCAGTATAGTTTAGGTTTATTTTTCACTTTCTTAGTTTTTTAGCCTTTCGGTCGACCTAACTCAGACCTAGTGAATTATCCTTGAAAACACACTAGGTTGATTGGGTCGACCCTATACAACCAAAATTTTTGGGAGGACTTAGGAAATATCTACCTATATAAGAATTAATAGCAAAGAAGTGTGAGCAAACATCTACTTATTGACCATTTTACTTGAGGAATAGAGATTAGGGTTCCATACTTTCTTTGGTGATATAGATATTTTCTTATGGAGAAGTATTTTAGATGCTTAGATAGGTTGTCTAGCCTATAGCTAATTTATCTTCATTATCCTTACAACCACAACAATCTCTTATGAAGCACTTTGGCCAAGGTAGAGATTGAGGATCGATGGGTATGTCTTCAAAGGTAAGTATTCCTAAATTTATTTCTCCTTTATAAGAGTAGATAAATAATGCATTTGTATTCTTCTCCCATGTATTTGGATTTTGTATAAATTGATGTGAGTATATGTCTTATAATACATGTTTAGTTTAATTATTTTATTATTTCTAACCCCCACTTTGTGCCACAAGCTTTGGTGTGCGCTAGATTAGATTTACTTTCTTGTTATTAGAATAAGTGAATGATTTAAACCTTAGGACTCAATTAGGGTTGTTGTGTAATTATGTTAGATTGTAGGCTTTGTAAACATTCATATCATGATATGTTGTGATAAGAGATCCCCTAATTAGTTCTAGTGGATCCCCATATTGGTCATGATCCCACTTAACAAGTATATCTCCAATCAAAAGGTATGCTCTATCTTCTATGAGCTAGGATTGATTTATAAACATGATGCATTTCTAATTGCATAATTTATAGTGAACTTGACATGAAACTAACCCTTATAGGATTTATTTCACTTATTTTCATTCTTTTAGTCACTATTTTTATCATACTGGATCAACTCTATCAACCTAGTTTTTTGACTTATATGTGTAGGTTTCCAAGAATAGGCTACTAGATCGACTCAATCCAACTAGTATAAGTTTATATCCTTCCAGACACCTATTTTACCTATTAGTTCAACCCAATTGACCTTATACATTTTTAACATTCTACAGTAGTTTTTTTCATAACTTGATTGATCTTATCGACCTAGTTTGTAGATTTTGCCAACATACTTCAAGTTTCTTCATCAATAATATTCATTCATTCCATCTTTGATCCACCAAGGTTAATTTATACCTCTCTAATTCTTTCTTTTATATATTTACTTTCACATTTTGTAGTCTTTAACCTTCCTTGCATAGTCAACTAGACCGACCCTGTTGACCCCGTTCTATGTGTTATTTGAAATAACGAGGTTGATCTTATTAACTCTGTATATTTTCAAACCTTGATTCCATAGTAAAAATTAAACATTATCAACCCTATTATATATTTTTTGTATATATTGTCAACACTATACCTTGTTTCAAAGTTGGAATCAACCTCATATCTTCTAGTAATTAGTTCACACTTTATTTTCCTATTGCTTGCATGCTTAGAATAGTTCACATGATCTTATTAGGGTTTTTTAATTAACTGGTTAGTTTCACTATTTATATTTTATGCACACATGGACAAATCAAATAATCTAAACAAGCATTTTAACATTTGTCTACCCAAGGCCAACCTTCTTGGATTTCATCACTAAGGGGAAAGTTGACTTGATACTCTGATCAAATATAAAGTGTGGTTAATGGTATATTATAGATAAGCACTAGATACACTTATCTCTATGGTGTGTGAAGTGATGGGGCATGCCCTAATACCAATCTTGTATCATTTCCACTATAGTCCCATTTAGCCCAAACTAGCTAAAATTGTCTTTAGATTGCTATCTAGTACCTTAATTATAACCAACTTTCAATCACATTAAAAATCATATCTTAATTATATTATAAAAATTTATTTTGACCAATTATTTATCTCTTTACTTTTCAAATTGATTTCTTGCTCTTTACTCAATTGTGTGCACAAAAACTTGTATTAACTAGCATTAGTACAAGGTTTTGTTTTATGTGCTTTAATTGGATTGGGAAACATTAATCCAATTGATTATCTATTTATTTTCAATACCTAATACTTTTAATTTATTGAAAAATTATCTTGTTTCATTTTCAAAATCTATTTCTAGGCTTTTTGAATTCCCTATGCACTGTACTAGATTGACCTAATCGATGCAATATCTTTTTTACCTTCTATACACTATATTATATCAACCCAGTCAACCCTATATAATTTTATAATCTCTATTTATATGTTAGGTTAACCCAATCAACCCTATACTTTTTTAATCACCTCTTTATCCTTTACTTTCATATCTCTCTTATTTTCCCTTTATCATGTATTTTCTATTGGATTATGACACTGAGTTATAGTCAACAAACATGATGAACTTTACCAATCCTAATAGGATCTCCCATAGATATAGTAGGGATCCTATTTTGGATGCTAATAATTTTCATATTTCTACTTTCACAATTAACTATGGGACCCCTCCTCATACCTCTTCATAACATAATCCTCTTTTCTCATTACAAGACCAACATGAGTTAGAGTATACTCCTGAAATACTTTTTTTATTTCTAAATTTCTTCAATATCGAGGAAAGGATCCTTATACCATTTATAACCTCATGATTAATATTCAAACCTAATAACCTCATGCACCTACTCTTACATTCAATACTAGATTTAAGGGTATGACTTTCCTTAATTCTCAGCCTCTTCCTTCAATTTTGACTTTTTATGTCATGACATCTTCTTATCTAACCTCCTCTACCTCATGCCTAGTATCTCAAATAACATGTTAGGTTCTACATCTAGTGGTCCAATCATAAGATCCACTGTCCTTAATCCTTCCACTAGTGCATCATTTTCTACCCAAGGCAATCATGCTGCTCTTCTTCTCAACCATTCACTAGTACATCTTTTGTTACAGAAATAAATTTTGCCACTAGTGCCTCACATTCTCATAATTCATCTCAAGCTCATATCAACACTAATAGTGTTACCCAAGAAACTAATACCAACACAAATACCAATTTAATTCTTTTAATGTTAATCAAACACATAAAATTTTATTTTAAACTCTTAATCAAATGAATACCCTTCAAGCACATAATACAAATCAAAAGATGAGAATGTAAAACCATCTTTTTAATATTCAATCTCATATGTAACCAATGGCTTAGGACACACATAACCAAGATGTTACCCCTCCCCCTCTTTGATATTATCAAGGAAATCTCATTCATCAATATCCTTTAATTAATAAAACCATCAAACATCTAAAAAATGAACCTCTCACTACTCAAATTGCCAACATTGATATAGGAGGTATAACACCTACAATTTGTTATAATGGGTGAACCAATCCTACCCTTCACCTCAAAATATTTGGAAATATTTACAAGGATTGGTTAAAATTAAACACCTTTGCTGCTACCAAGATCCTATACAAAACTCTCATTGGTGATGCCTTGGATTGGTACAATCAACTTAGAGATCATTCCATTTCTAATTTGGAGGACTTCGTAAATGATTTAGTTTAATAATTCTAAAATAATTATACTCCTAAAAAAACTTTGGCCCATTTCATAAATTTTAAACAAAATGAAAATGAAACTTACCAAGATTTTGTTAAAAGGTGGATTTTTTTTTCAAACAAATTTGAACATAACATGGCTGATGATAATATTTTCCATCTCTTTAACAATTCCCTTTTTCCTAAACTTCAATATCAGGTCTACACTCTTTATCCATGCACTTTGGATGAGGATATTGACCAAGAAAAATATCAATATTTCCTAATGCATCAATTCAATCCACCCCAACCTTTTGTGGGTTTTCATCTCTTACTCAAGAATAAAAATTACAATATCAGTAACGATGGTGTCACTGATTCTTATGACACCATTCAAAATGTTCAAGATATCATTCCTAATCCTTATTCAAAACCAAATCCTTCTTCATAATAATATACCAATCCTCATTTTTCTTCACTAAATAACATCAATGTTCACAAACCTCTATCCTCAACTAAATTGCTTAAATGTCTACCTAGGAATCTTTAATAAGATATTGAACCTACTCATCCTATGAAATCCTAGGATTATCCTAACAAGTTTTTTTTGTTTCAAACTTGTTGGGGTCACTCTCATGAGTTCTATAGGTGGCCTCACAATTTATCTATGTATTTTCTTCTTGGACCTAATTTTGATCATGATTCCATTATCCATAAGTGTCAACAAGCCTATGAGATTACTTTCAAAGAGTATGAATCACATGAAAAAATGCAAGCCATGAATCAAGCCAATTATCATTTAACTATCTATAAATATCCTTTATGTAATCATCAACCTATTCAAGACAACCAAGATAAGCCCACCCCTTCCACCAAAAATGTAGAAAGTCTTTTTCAACCAACAGCTGAAGAGAATGTGGTTAACATGACTAATATGTGAAGGGTGGTGGATTTCATTAACTCCAAACCTATCTACACTCCTCCTTCATCTAAGACATACCATTTTATCTAATATTCTTCTTAGCCTCATTTAAATGAGTTGGGGTATGATGACCTTATTACTTTTGATGATGTAATTTATGATTCTCCCTTAGATAACACATCCCATACTATTTATACCTCTCTTACATCATCTTCCAATACTAATAATAACTAATCTTTAACTAATATTTCTTCTTATAATTATCAAAATCAACTTGAACCAACCAATTCCTCATCTCAACATGATTTACAACCTTATTTTAAACATCCTCCTTTTTCTTCTTATCAACACAAATTTCAATGCACTTTAACTCCTCCTTTAAAGGATCTCCTTAATCACTATGCACCTTTATCTAACAATATTATTATGATTTATGATGAATGCAATCCCATTATAGATCTCACTAATCTCCCATCTCAGATTCCATTTCTTGATCTTATGAGGACTTCCCCACACCATAGAAACCTTATTATGTAGATTTTATTTGAAATGAATGTACCTCATCCTCCCCTAGCAAGATAGGAGGTAGCTTTATCTGGTTCCAAAGATAGTATTTTATAAAAATGAGAAGATATGTCTATCAATGTTGATGAAACTATAGACACTTCTCTTTATTTAAAATTTCCCATAGCTTCTATGATTCCTGATGAGATTTTGCTTTGCATGGATGATCCTCTATTATTTATTATCATCCAAATAGGTGATATCCAAATTAAGCATGAATTTATTGATGAGGGTTTTGGCACACATGTATCTTCTCTTAATTTAATTAAGACACTTGGATATTTTGAATGTAATCTCAAGTCTACACACAACACATTGCAAGGATACGATAGAAGGAAAATGCCTCCTCTAAGTTGTGTGTGGCTTCCCATTATCATCCCACCTACCACCATCGATGTGAAGGTGATTATCTTTAATTTACCCCTTTATTATAACATCTTATTTGGTAGGCTATATACTCACTGCATGTGAGATATCACTTCTTCTACCTACTAATGCATTAAATTCCATCACAATGGATCTATTTATAGGATTTAGGGTGACACTAACCCTTATAATTTTGAACAATTATGAGATTATGGTGTCTTCAAGATTCTAACTCTTGAGCCTTTGCCTAGTATTCCATTTCACGAGTCTCAGTGTCTCAACTTTCTTATTAACTCAACCTGAGGTTACAATGGGTATCCCAAGCTCATTGGTAACATTCCTCCTAACCTCTTAAACTTTAATGATGATGATATTGATGAGATTAACTTAAATATCAAGACTTAATATCTCTCTCCTCATATCATCTTGTAGATTCCTACTTCCTTGCAACCTCATTCTCATAAACCTCCTTGCAATGGCATTCCCATAGTCTTGACCAAGATTAGGCATTCTATTCACCATGCTTCCTCAGATGATAAGGTTATCTCTACATGTGTTATTGATCTTCACACCCTAGATTATGATGATGTTTATTCCTTAGAGAATCCATTATTAGGTGGTCTTGTCTAAGATCGTGATGTTGAGATTATCCATTATCATTCTACTTTACTTGAGTCTTTTCATACATATCATCATTTTATTTCACTTATAGTTCCTAATTTTTTAATTTTTCCTCTTTATCATAGGGTAAAGATGGAAATGACACCTCCAATTTCTATGGAGCCACATAATAATATGCTCATGGATTATGCTATGACTAGGCCTTACTATTTTGCTAGGTACCCTGACCCTCATAGCTAGTTTACCCCTAAAGTTAGTGAAACTCTCCTTAGACCTTCTGTAGATCCTACCCTTCACTTAGTAGAGTCTACTATAGTTGATCCTCTTCCTTTTCCTACTATAGTTGATCTTATTTCCACTCTTACTATTGTTGAGCCTGTCCCTTCTTCTAATGCTATCACTCTTTTCATTGAGCCTAGATCCATTCCTCCCTCATCATCACCCTCCCTTGGTGATGGTTTGCTTCCATTACCTAAGATGGATCCTCTACACACCAAATGGGTTGATGAGTGCTCTCCAACTTCTTCCACTCCTATTATACCTCCTTTTATGAGTTATTCTACTAAAACCACTCACAAGCATATATATTACTTCTATGGGATAAATAATAATTCTTTCACCCATTATCACAAGTAGTGACAATATATTAATACCTTTCATCCTTCTTCCCTATTATCTAACAAATCCATACCTCCACCAAAGTTAATTATTGAATATCTACCGAAGTACCATGAGGTATATTATCTATGGCATCTATGTGGCACCCAACACACTGATCATTATTGCATCTTATAAAAACATCTTAAGGATAACCTTATAGACATTTTAAAACCTTCTACAACTCCTTCCACATGTCATTATTTCAATAATGCTTCTCCTTCTTATCCCATGGCTCCAACTTTAGTGGTTCCATCCCCTCCTATGGTCCCTTCACCACCTTTTTTGCCTCCACCTATGATTATTTCACCTATGGACCTTCCCTCACCCATGGATTCTTCTCCACTGGTGATTCCTGCATCTCTAGTAGATCCTACTCCCATGCATTCACCTGACCATCCTTTTCATATTTTTCCTTCACAACATGATCAATTAATTCTTCTTAATTTTTCAATTGAGGAGATTGAAAAAGAATTATTTTCCCAATATTCATTAAATATTGATGAAACTTTAGTAGTAGTGTGTATCCAACTTCATAAAGACTTATCTAATGTATTAGATACTATGTGTGGACATATTTACCAATATTGATAAGCAAATGCATGATTATTTCACATTTATATTTGATTGGATGTGTGCTCCAATCTTATTTCTATCTGTTATATCATTTGACACTATGTCAAAATTTTGGCTTATCTTATATCATGATTTCTTACTTGCTATACTATATCTGGCTTATCTTATCATTCATATTTTAGATATGATTATCTTTTATTTATCATTTATTTCTTTTTTTACTCCTTGAAGTTTTTATCAAAACTCTCTTTCTTGTATCTTTATGATTCTTTTGCTTTCTTATCCCTCTTTTTCATAGATAATTTGTCATGGTGACCTGGTTATACAAACCCTATTCCCTTTGTTTATTATCTCCCTTTACCATGTGATTAGTTAGCAAAAAATATATCTAATTATTACCTCCTTTTATCATTCCACTTCAAATCTCCTTTTTCCCTTCTTCCTTTTTATAAAAATTAAGCATATACATGATAGATACTTGATATCACATGCTTTTTCATTGGTAATCCTAAGTTCCCTAGTTAGTCTTTGTCTTTAGTTACTTAACTTACTTTAGCCTTAGCCTATAACTCATTCCTGTGTATCACTATCTTTCTCATGATTGGTCATTCCAAATCCATATGGAGGAGGAATCTTAAAAAGCCTTAAAAATAAATTTAAAGGCCAAATCAATTAAACAAAATTTAATGATATCAAAAGGTAAAAATATTCTTAAAAGTATAATCACACTAATAGATGTGATTCAAAGCACATCTCCTTCTTCTAGTCAAAGCTCAAACTCCATAGTTGGCCTCATGGTAGAATCAAGATCCTTTGGGGTGTGATAGGCTAGTAGATTAGAAGAGGATAATAAAAATTCTTTTAGTGCTACCTACTTTCTCACACAAGTACCCAATCTTCAAAGTAGACCGACGAATCTATAAGGGGTCCTAAAGAATGGGGAAGAAATCATGGTAAGGTAGGTACATTTTAATTTTCCTTGTAACAATCTACCTTCATAAGTTGATCTTAGTAGCACACTTATTTTCCTATAATGCTTTGTGTCTAGAGCGAATAGGTTTCCTTTGTATATAGATAACCACTAGTCACTTAGTGTCTTCCCATGTTCTTAGTATGCATCTTGCCTCTTAAGGTATTCTTATAATATGCCTAAGTATTAGGTTTTTAATTCCATTTTTCACTCCTTATATCCCTTATATTTCATCTTGATAAATAGTGTTTTGTCTACTGATCACTCCCCTTGGGATTTCATTTGTGAGTTACATTATAAGACTACGGATAGGACCCAACCATCCTCATAAATTACCATCTTTTCCTTATTATTACCCACATCCTTGATTACCCATTTTTTTCCTATTTATTCCACCCTAGTGGTGTTATCTTTGTCAATTTGTAGTGTAAGACCATGGATAGAACCCGACCCTCCTCACAAAATTTTCTAATACCTAAGTCACCATCCAAATTACATGTGTCAAATTTGAGATAAGATTAAATTGATTATGAAGTTACACATCATTAACATGCTTCCCAACTTGATTTACTGTGTTTTATACTTACTTCATTATTCTTTCACCTTTTTTATCTTCTTATTTTTTGAGTGCATGTGATATTACAACCATTTCTTAAAATTTTCATACTCCCTAGGTTGAATTAGTATGACCAATTTAAGACTAAACTTCTGTAATTTTATTTTTATTTCATACTCTCCAACATGATTTAGTATGATTTATTAACTTAATTTAAAATTTTTTTTATTACCATTTGTGCCCTTTTATATACCTTCCATTTTATTACTTTGATTGTCATATTTCCTAATGGGATATTAGTATGATTTTACTTATTTTAATTTGGTGCAAAAATATTTCACTTTGGTTTAAAAAGAAATTCCTTTTCACCATCTTGTTTTACCATTTCTTGGTTATTTATACTTAGTCATTTCTTTTTATTACGATTTTCCTAGCTTGAAATAGTGTGTAGCACATTTTCTTGATTTATTATATTTTTCCAAGTCATTTTTGCAAATTTCTTTTTAACCGTGAATGTGTTTTTCATAATGCTAGAAAATAAACCACATCTCTTATATTTCCTATAGCATATACAACAAATCTAAAAACATGTGCTAAAAATAAATATATCTAAAGCATCCATAGCCTCAACCATAATGAACACAAACAACCACAATAATGACAACATACACATCCAACAATAATATGCCAAAATGAACCATATATATATCTTATGAGTTTAATAAAACCATATACAATTCTCTAGCTCTATGGCTAGGTCCCATACAATCTATCTCATAGCCTAACCATGTTTCCTAGTGAGGCCTCAATCTAGCTCCATGGAATAGTATGCTATAAAGAGTCTTTCTAAAATCTTAATCCCTCTACATGTCCTTGTAGGTGTGATACCCACACCTTTAACTCTACCAACTAAGTCTATCTATCTATCATCTATGCTACTATAGCTAGATGTGAAACTCTCTATTCTGCTAGGGCCTATCATACCTATATCTGCCTTACATCAATCATTGTTGATGGATGCATCCTCTATCTCTACATCCATATTTACCTCATTGCCTCTCTAGCTAATCTTAACTAGCTTACTTGAGCTGGAGTAGATGGTACACTTAGATCTTCTAGTGTCATGGGGTCATATGATTGCAGAGTCTCATCCAAGATGTCATGGATTTCTCCCCTTACCAAAGACCCACATATATCCTCTGCATCCTTAATTAAATCTACAAAATCACACCATATGGATATTAGATCATTGTTATATCTTAAAATATCTATCTACCTCTATTTACCAAAAAAAAAATTAAAGCAATAATTTAACCATATTTTTTTACTTGTCTATGTCTCAACTACTATGGTCTTGTCATTTACATGACTACCTAGCATAGTCTCCCCATCTACGCAACCTCTTATCACCTCATTTATAGGTTGCCTCCATAACTCAAACTTAACTATCATGGCTCATGTCCATCTCAGTCTGTATTTGAGTGGTCTCTTTGTCATCTCCTCTGAATCAACTATGGGTTCAATCAAGATGGTAATAGTCTCCACTCTCTCTTACTCCTCCTACCTTTGTTGATATTATGTCCTCCATGGCCACTTCTCATCTTGATACAAAGTTGGTAATAGTACATTTTGTATCTTTGCCTCCATATCCCTATCCTCCTACTTATCTCCTCATCATGCTTAAATAGTTTATGGTCACTCTCAACATGGTTTCAATGTCAGCCTCACTATCTGTGACCCCATGCTCTCCTTCCTCATGGCTCCCTCACATGTTGAGCCCACTAATTGGGCATCATCAGTGTCACTGGATGAGGTAGGCCCATTTTACATAGCATTTATTCCACTAAATATGGCACTCTACACCATAAATAATGTCCAACCACCTCTATCCTAGTTATCATTGGTGCAACTATGTCCCAACTCAACCATGTAAATGCTATGTGCTCATATGGCTACCACATGATATTTTTATATCTCACTAATTATAATTATAACATGTGAGGCATGACCTATGATACGTGGTCCTCTCTCCATATTCATACCTAAGGTGACCTATCATCAACTACATAGGGAAACCCAACTAATTAGTACATAAAAAACCTCTCATATATCAAAGATGTTAGTAATATGATTAGTCCCATGGTCCTTTACCCTTTGACCAACATATTGTACATATCATGTACTATCTAGACCCACATGATAGAGCTTAGGTCATATAGAACTAACTCCTCCAAGATCATCCTACTTAAGGCTACCATGAATAGTGGTACCTTACCATCTGACTTGTGACATAACACCAACTGTATCACAAGGCCTATCATAGCCTTCTATATGTCTAAAATCTATGATGTATAGACATAAAACATACTAACTCTCTTTCCTAGTAATATCATCTCATAGCCTATAACCCACATGGCTAAGGCTCTCCTCTCTTTTTGGGTTATTTGGTATCCTTGTGGTCACCATCTCTCCTACTATAGGTATCCCTAAGATGGCATGGACATCCTCTAGTATGATATCCACCTCTACTGTATCCCCATCCACCTCCCATCTAAAGGTGTTAGTCAATCATTCCCAATAATTGAGGAAAATGACTAATAGATTAAAATTGACAGGGATTTAACACATATCAACTATCTTGCCTAGACCTACAAATCCTAGTCTAGACCTATCTCCATTTGATAACCTATCTAACAAGTCTAGTAATCATGTTTCATCCACAAGTATACAAAATCTCCATCATCCCTACACCTAAGAAATAACAAAGGATGTATCAGTTCCCCATGTCATGTATAGTCGTAATAAATTATTTTTACATTTTAAAAGCAAAAACAAGCCTAAAATTACTTTATTTTATTCTTTTTATGTTAATTTTATCCTACTTTGTCCTTCTTAACCATGGTCATTTTGGGCCATTCTATCCCTATTTTATCCATTTTCATGCTTTTTCATATCATTTCAGCTCTTTGGTCAAATTATTTTGACCAAAATATTCTTATATTTTCACATGGTTAACTGAAAAATATGAGTCAACCCCCATTTCTTCCCTTCCCTAGAGCTGAGTTTCCATTCTAGACCTTTCATACCACTTGGAAACTCTGAACTAGGCTATCAACTTTTATAATGTACAGGGTCAACCCATACATATTGGGTTGGTACTATGGATTCTACTCATTCCTAGCCTACTGGGTTGATTGGTTAACCTAGTGCTTTCTACTTGTTGACCCCTTGCATTTTCTTGAAAAAGTGATATTTTCTTGCTTTCTTCCTAAACCCTCTAAACCCATTTTTTGTAATCCTATTTTCTACCTCTAGAGTCTAATTTTATTCCATTTTGACTTATATAAATTCTTAAAATTTAATTTTACTAATAAATACTTAATTTAATACAAATTTTAAAAACTGGTTTGGGATTCTTAGTTGCATACCTATAGTGCACCTATTTCCATCTTTGGAGCCTCTACCTATCTAACATGTTATCTCCTCACCATCCTAGCTTGTTTTATCTATAAAGCTCTTTTCCCCCTCTCTAACAAATCACAAATGAATTGTCTTTTTCCCTATTTACAAACACTTTTACCAACTCAAAATCTTTCATTTATTACCCTGTAGATTCCTTATTTTGCTTATATCTTTGTTTTTATTCATCCATTTTACAAACCATAAAATGCATTAGATTTATGATGACGTAGAGATTATTTTATGCTATAACATGATTATATTCCATTTTTTTCATTTTTGGCTATTTTTTGTGCATTATATTTATGATGACATAGAGATTATTTTTTGCTATAACATGATTATATTCCATTTTTTTAATTTTTGGCTATTTTTTTCACTAACTTTTATAGGCTCATCTAATGTTCTCTACATTGGACACCTTCACATATCTTATAGTCTACTTATTTATCTAAGACACTAAAGTAAGTTAAAATTATGTGTTTTTAAATTTAATCCTTTCATTTATCTTATTTTCTACTTATTGCACTTTTCTTAACATCAACATTGTGTGTTATCATGTTTTATCCCAAAGCACCATCCTGTGTTACACTCACATGACATGTGATGAGCTTTGAGTGGGGCATATGTGTACACATAATATTTTCAAACTTTTATTGATTATTGACACTTTGTATCTTGTAAGAACCTATCAAGTCTCAATATCTCTGAGTGCATGCCTTAAGGGGTGCACCAAGAAATGGGTGGGTAGACCATCAATGCTTTGTAATATTGGTGTTATTTTTGCCACTTGCCATCTACACACTTGTCTCCTAAAACCATTTAACCTAGGCTTATTTTCCTCAGTCCTACCTATTTCAATCTTTTCCTATTTCCATCCCTCCTTTTCTTGCCTTAACTCCCTTTTGGTCAGTCAATTATACTAGGTCAACTGGGTTGACCCAATATAACTAAGGGATATTTTTCACTTTTTTAGCTTGTTAGCCTTTTGGTTGACCTAGCTCAAACCTAGTGAATTGTCCCCAAAAATATACTAGGTCAACTAGGTTGACCCTATACAACCAATATTTCTATGATTATTTAGGGAAAGATCTACTTATATATACAAGTTCATTTCCTACCATTTCATAAGAGAAGAATTAATAATGAAGAAGTGTGAGCAAACATATACTTATTGACCATTATACTTAAAGAATAAAGCTTAGTGTTCCAAACTTTCTTTAGATATACAAATCTTATCTTGTGGAGAAGTCTTTTAGATGCTTAGATAGGTTATGTATTCTAGAGCTAATTTGTCTTCATTATCCTTACATACTATAATAATCTCTTGTGAAACACCTTGGCCAAGGGAGAGATTGAGGCTTGATGGGTTCATCTTCAAAAGTAAGTATTCCTAACTTTATTTTTCCTTTGTAAGAGTAGATAAATAATGCATTTGTATTCTTCTCCCATGTATTAGTATTATATATACATTGACATGAGTATATGTCTTCTAATACATGTTTATTTTAGTTTTTTAATTATTTATAACCCCCACTTTGTACCATAAGCTTTGGTGTGCACTATATTAGATTTAATTTCTTATTATTAGAATAAGTCAATGATTTAAACCTTAGGACTCCATTATGGTTGTTTTGTGATTTATTTAGATTGTAGGATTTTTAACCCTTCCTATCATGATATGTTGTGACAAGTGATCCCCTAATTGGGTCTAGTAGATCTCCATATTGGTCATGATCCTACTTAACAAGTGTATCCCCAATCAGAAGCGTAGGTATGCTCTATCTTCTCTAAACCATGATTGATTTATAAACATGGTGCATTTATGATTTCATACAATTTGGTGAACTCAATGTGAAACTAACCCTTATAGGATTTATTTCACTTATTTTCATTCTTTTAGTCACTATTTTTATCATACTAGATCAACTCTATCAATCCAATTTTCTAACTTCTATGTGTAGATTTCTAAGAACAGATAATTGGATCAACCCAATACATGTTTAAAACCTTCTAGACACCGAGTTTAGCCTAATAGGTCAACCCAATTGACCCTGTATGTTTTCAACATTCTACAATAGGTTTTTTCACAACTTGATCAATCTTGTTGACCTAGTTTATAGATTTTTCCAAAATGCTTCAAGGTTCTTCATCAACAATCTTCCTTGATTGCATCTCTAATCCACCAAGGTTCCTTTCTACCTCTCTATTTCTTTATTTTATATCTTTGCTTTCATATTTTACAATATTTAAAATTTCCCTTGCATAATCAACTAGATCAACCCTGTCAACCTAGCTTTGTGTTCTATATGCTATTTGAAATAACTAGGTTGACCCTATCGAACCTGTACATTTTTAGACCTTGCTTCCATAGTAAAATTTTAAACCTATCAACCCTATTCTATATTTTTTACATATAGTGTCAACACTATACCTTATTTCAAATTTTTAATCAACCTCATATCTTCTAGTAATTAGTTCACACTTTCTTTTCTTATTGCTTGCATGCTTAGAATAGTTCACATAGTCTAATTAGGAGTTTTTAATTAACTACTTAGTTTCACTATTTTTATTTTATGCACACACATACAAATCACATAATATAAAAAAGCATTTTAACATTTGTCTACGCAAGGCCAACCTACTTAGATTTCATCACAAAGGGGGATGTTAACTTGATACTCTAGTCAAATATAAAGCATGGTTAATGGTATATTATTGCTAAACACTTGACACCTTTATCACTATGGTGTTTGAATTGAGGGGATAGGCCCTAATACCAAGCCTATATAATTACCACTATAGTTCCTTTCATCCCAAACTACCTAAAATCATCCTTATATTACTATCTAGTACATTTCTTATAGCCAACTTCCAATCACATTAAAAGTCATATCTTAATAATCTTATAAACATTAAGGTTGACCAATTATTTCACTATTTAATTTTCAATTTGATTGATTTCTATTTACTCAATTATGTGCATAAAAAAATACATTATCTAGCATTAGTGCAAGGTTTTATTTTATGTGCTTTAATTAGATTGGCCAACATTAATCCAATTGACTATCTATTTACTTTCAGTACTTACTACTTTTCATTTCTTGCAAAACTATCTTGTTTCATTTTCATAGTCTATTTATAGGATTATTGAATTCCCTATACACTATACTAGATCAACTCAATCAACCCAGTATCTTTTTTGCCTTCTGTACACTATACTAGATCAACCTAGTTGACCCTATATAATTTTATAGTCTCTATTTCTATGCTAGGTTGACCCAGTTAACCCTATACTATTTCAGTAACTTATTTGTCATTTTCTTTCTCATATATCTTCTTTGCCATTTATCATGGAATTTCTATTGGATTACGACACTGAGTGACAATCAACAGAGATGATGAACTTTACCAATCCTAATAGGATCTCCCATAGATAGAGTAGGTCTCCTCTTTTGTATGATAGTAATGTTCATATTGCCACTCATACAATAAACTATGGGACCGCTCCTCATACCTCTTCATATCATAATCCTCTTTTCTCATTAAAAGACCAACCTAAGTTATAATATACACCCAAAATGATTTTTTTTAATTTATAAATTTCTTCAACATTAAGGAAAGGATCCTTCTACCATTTATAACCTCATGATTAATGGTCAAACTAAAGATCTTCATTTACCTACTCCTACATTAAATATTAGATTTGGGGGTACCACTTTCCTTAATTCTTAGCCTTTTCCTTCACTTTTGACTCCTTATTATGCCAAGAAATATTATTATCTAACCTCTTCTACCTCCATGCATAATATGTCAACTAACATGGTAGTTTCTACATCTAGTGGGCCTCTCATAAGATCCACTATCCTTAATATTTTTACTAGTGCATCATTTTATACCCAAGAAAATCATGCTTCTAGTGCTTCTTCTTCTCAACCATTCACTATTAAATCTTTTGCTACACAAAATTTTTTTACCACTAGTGCCTCACATTCTCATAATTCATCTCAAGCTCATATAAACACTAAAGTGGTACCCAAGCCAATAATACCAACACAAATACAAATTATAATGATTATAATGTTAATTAAACACATCAAATTTTATTGAAAACTTTCAATCAAATGAATACATTTCAAGTGCATAACATAAATCAAATGATGAGGATGTAAAACCACCTTCTTAATATTCAATCTCATCTGCAAGCAATGGCTTGGGGAACACATAACCAAGATATTCCCCATCCTTCTCTTCAATATTCTCAAGGAAATCTCATTCCTCAACCTCCTTTAATCAATAAAACTATCAAGCATCTATAAAATGAATCTCTCACTACTCAAATTGACAACATTGATATAGGAGGTATAACACCTACAATTTATTATAATGGGTTAACTGATCCCACCCTTCACCTCAAAAAATTTGGATATATTTACAAGGATTGGGTCAAATTAAGCACCATTTCCACTACCAAGATCCTAGAAAAAACTCTCATGGGTGACGCCTTGGATTGGTACAATCAACTTAGATCTCATTCCATTTCTAGTTTGGAGGACTTAGTAAATGCTTTAGTTCAAGAATTCCAAACTAATGATCTTCCTGAAAACACTTTGGCTCATTTCATAAATAGAAAAAAAATGAAAATGAAACTTCCCAAGATTTTTTTAAAATGTGGAAAACTTTGTCAAACAAATGTGAACATAACATGGTTGATGATAATCTTTTCCATCTCTTTACCAATGCCCTTTTTCCTAAACTTCAATATCAGGTCTGCACTCTTTCTCCATGCACTTTAAAGGAGGTTATTGACCAAGATAAACATCAAGATTTCCTAATGCATCAATTTAAGCCACACTAACCTTTTGGGGGTCTTCATCTCTTACTCAAGAACAAAAATTGCAATATCACTAATGATGGTTTCACTAATTCTTATGAAACCATTCACAATGTTCAAGCTGTCATTCCTAATCCTTATTCAAAACCAAATCCTTCTTTTCAACAATATACCAATGTTCATTTTCTTCACTAAATAACATCAACATTCACAAACCTCTATCCTTAGTTGAATTTCTTAAATAGCTACCCAGGCCTCTTCCACAAGAGCTTGATCCTACTCATCCTATAAAATCCTGGTATGATCCTAACAAGTTTTGTTGGTTTCACTCTAGTTGGGGTCACTCTCATGAGACCTATAGACATATTCATAATTTAGCAATGGATTTTCTTCTTGGACCTAATTTTAATCATGATTCCATCATCCATAGGTGCTAACAAGCCTATGAGATTATTTTCAAGGACTATAAATCACATGACAAAACTCAAGCCTTGAATCAAGCTAATTCTCATTTATCTATCTATAAATATCCTTTACCTAATAATCAACCTATTCAAGATAACCAAGATAAGCCCACCCCTTACACCAATAACATAGAAAGTCTTGTTGAACTAAATTCTAAATAGAATATGGTTAACATGAATAATATGTGAAGGGTGGTGGATTTCATTGATTCCCAACCTATCTACACTCCATCTAAGACATATCGTGTTATCTAGGATTCTTTTTAAACTCATTTAAATGTGTTGGGGCAAGATGACCTTATTACTTTTGATAATCTAGTTTATGATTGTCCCTTAGATAACACATCCCATACTATTTATACCACTCTTCCATTATATTCTAATATTAATAATAACTAAGCTTATACTAACATTTCTTCTTCTAATTCTAGAATAAACTTGAACCAACTAATTTCTCATCTCAACATGATTTGTAACCTTTTTATAAACATCCTCCTCCTTCTTCTTATCAACACAAATTTCAATGCACTTCGACTACTCCTTTTAGGGATCTCTTTAATCACTCAGACCTTTATCTAACAACATTATTATGGGTTATGATGAATGGGATCTTATTATGAAGCTCACTAATCTCCCCTCTTAGATTTCATTTATTGAGCTTATGAGGACTTCCCCACAAAATAGAAACCATCTTATGTAGCTCTTATTCAAGCTGAATGTCCCTTGTCTTCCCCTAGTAAGATAGGAGGTAGCTTTATCTAGTTTTGAAGATAGTATTTTATAATAATGTGAAGATATATCTATCAATTTTGATGAAACTATAGACACTTCTCTTTAAAATTTCCAATTGCTTCTATGATTCTTGATGAGATTCTGCTTCATGTGGATGATCCTCCCTTATTTATTAACATCTAAATAGGTGATATCCAAGTAAAAAATGCATTTATTTATGAGGTTTTTGGCATGTGTTTCACTTATCTTGATTTCATTAAGAAACTTTGGTATTCTGAATGCAATCTCAAGTCTACACGTAACATATGCCAAGGATATGATAGAATGTAAATGTATCTTATAGGTTGTGTGTTGCTTCCCATTAACATCCCACCTATCACCATCCATGTGAAGGTGATGATCTTTAATTTCACCCTTTCTTATAACATCTTTCTTGGTAGGCTTTGGACTCACTACATGAGAGTTATCACTTATTTTGCTTTCCAATGCATTAAATTCCCTCACAATGGAGCCATTTATAAGATTTGGGGTGAAACTAACCCTTGGAATTTTAAAAAATTCCAAGATCATGGTGTCTTCAATATTTTTACTTTTGATCCTTTACCTAGTATTCTATTTCATGAGTCTCAATGTTTCAAATTTCATGTTAACTCAACTTGAGGCTACAATGGGCATCCTGAGCTCATTGATAACATTTATCCTAACCTATTTAACTTCGATGATGATGAAATTGATGAGATTAACTTAAATATCAAGACTTATTATCTATCACCTCATATCATCTTATAGATTCATGATTCCTTGTAACCTTGTTCTCATAAAGCTCCTTGTGATGACATTTCTATAGTCTTGACCAAGACTAGGTATTCTATTTACCATGCTTCATCAGATGACAAGCTTATCTCCACCTGTGTCATTGATCTTCACACCCTAGATTATGATGATGGTTATTACTTAGATGATACATTATTATGTGGTATTGTCTAAGCTTGTGAAGTCAAGATTATTCATTATCATTATTCTTTACTTGAGTCTTTTTGTGCATCTCAACATTTTCCTTCACTTATATTTATTGATTTTTGTATTTTTCCCCTTTATCATAGGGTAGATATGGCACTAACACCTCCAATTTCTAAGGAGCCACAAAGTACTATGCTCATGGATCATGTAATGATTGGGCCTTACTATTTTGATAGGTACTCTAACCCTCGTAGCTATTTTACCCCTAAAAATAGTGTAACTCTCCTTAGACCTTTTGTAGATCCTACCCCTCCCTCAGTATATCCTAATATAGTTGAGCCTCTTCTTGTTTCGATTATAGTTGATCCTATTTTTGCTCGTACTATTATTGAGCCTATCCTACTTCTGATGTTATCACTCTTTTTGTTGAGCCTAGTTCCATTCCTCCCTCATCATCACCATACCTTGGTGATGGTTTTCTTCCCCTACCTAAGATGGCTCCTCTACCCATGAAATGGGCCAATGAGTGCTCTCTATATTATTCCACTCCTATTATACCTTATTTCATGATTACTTCTATAAAAACCACTCAAAATCATATTTATTACTTCCATGGGATAGATAATCATTCTTCTACCCATTATCATAAGTTATAACAATATATTGATACCTTATATCCTTCATCCCCATCATCAATAAAAGCCATACCATCTCCAAAGGTATTTATTGAATATTTACCCAAGTACAGTGAGGTATATTGTCTATAACATCTATGTGGCACCCATCACATCGATCATTATCACATCCTATAATAACATCTTAAGGATCACCTTATATCTATTTATGAACCTTCTACCACTCCTCCCATAGGTCATTCTCATAATAAGGCTTCTCTTTTTTCTCTTATTTATCTACCTATAGTGGTTCCATCCCCTCCTGTGGTCCCTTTGCCACCTTCTATGCTTCCACCTATGATTCTTTCACCTATAGACCTTCCTTCACCTATGGATTCTTCTCTACCAGTGATTCTTTCATCTCTAATAGATCCTACTCCCATGCATTCTCCTAACCATCCTTTGCCTAATTTTCCTCCTCAACACAATCCATTGATTATTCCTAGTTTTTTAGTTGAGGAGATCAAAAATGAAGTATTTTCCCAATATTCATTAAATATTGATGAAACTTTAGTAACAGTATGTATCCAACCTCATAGAGGCTTATCTAATGTACTAGATAATGTGTGTGGATAGATTTACCAGTATTTATGAGCACATGCATGATGCTTTCACATTTATTTTTTATTGGACATGTGCTCCAATAATATTTCTATTTATTATATCATTTGACACTGTGTCAAAATTTCTACTTATCTTATGTCATGATTTATTACTTATTTTACTACATATTACTTATCTTATCATTCATATTTCGCATATGATTATATTTTCTTTATCATTGCTATCTTTTTTTTACTCCTTGGATTTTTTCTTAAAACTCTCTTTCTTGTGTCTTTATGATAGTTTTGCTTTCTTATCCCTCTTTTTCACAGATAATTTGTCATGGTAACCTAGTTATATAAACCTTATTCAATTTGTTTATTATCTCCATTTACCATGTCATTAGTTAGCAAACAATCTATCTCATTATTACCTCCTTTTACCAGTCCACTTTGTATCTCCTTTTTCCCCAAACTAAGCATATACATGATTGAAACTTGATATCATATGCTAGTTCATTGACAACCCTGAGTGTCCTAGTTAGTATTTATCTTTAGTTACTTAACTTCATCTAGCCTTAGACTAAAACTCATTCGTGTGTATCACTATCTCTCTCATGATTGATCATTCCAAATCCATATGGAGGAGGAATCTTAAAAAGACTTCAAAATAAATTTAAAATCCAAATCATTTAAACAAAAGGTAAAAATATTCTTAAAGGTCTAATCACACTAAAAGACATGATTCAAAGCACATATCCTTCTTCTAGTTGAAGATCAAACTCCATAGTTGGCCTTACAATAGAGCCGAGGTCCTTTTGGGTGTGGAAAGCTAGTAGATTCGAAGAGGAGAATAAAAAATCTTTTAGTGCTACCTACTTTCTCACACAGGTACCCAATCTTCATAGTAGATTGAAGGTTATATAAGGGGTCCTAAAAAATAGGGAACACATCAAGGGAAGGTAGGTCCATTTTAATTTTTCCTGTAAAAATCTACCTTCATGATTTAATCTTAGTAGCACACTTATTTTCCTATAAAGCCTTGTGTCTATAGTGAACAGGTTTCCTTTGTATATAGATGAACACTAGTCACTTAGTGTCTTCTCATGTTCTTAGTATGCCTCTTGCCTCTTAAGGTATTCTCATAGGATACCAAAGTCTTGATTTTTAAATTACCTTTTTCACTCCATATATCCCTTATATTTCATCTTGAGAAATATTGTTTTGTCTACTGATCACTCCCCTTGGGATTTTATTTATGAGTTACATTTTAAGACCATAGATAGGACCCAACCATCCTCATAAATTACCATATTTTCCTTCTTTTTACCCACATCATTGATTACCCAATTTTTTTTCTATTTATTCCACCCTAGTGGTTTTATTTTTATCGATTTGTAGTGTAAGACCATGGAGAGGGAGTGACCCTCCTCAAAAAAATTTCCAATACCTAAGTCACCATCCAAATTACATGTGTCAAATTTGAGATAAGATTCGATCGATTATGAAGTTACACATCATTAACATGCTTCCCAGATTGAGTTAGTGTGTTTTATGCTTACTTCATTACTATTTCACCTTTTTTATCTTCTTATTTTTTGAGTGTGTGTGATATTACAACCATTTCTTAAAATTTTCATAGTTCCCAACTTGAATTAGTATGACCAATATAAGACCAAACTTTCATAATTTTGTTTTTCTTTCATACTTCCTAGCATGATTTAGTATGATTTATTAACTTAGTTTAATTTGTTTTTATTACCATTTTGTGCCCTTTTACATACATTCCATTTTATTACTTTGATTGTCATACTTCCCAACATGATATTAGTATGATTTTACTTGTTTTTATTTGGTGAAAAATATTTCACTTTGGTTTAAAAAAATTCATTTTTACCATCTTATTTTACCATTTTTTGGTTCTTTATACTTAGTCATTTATTTTTATTACACATTTCTCAACTTGAAATAATGTGTTGTACATTTGCTTGATTGATTATATTTTTCCAAGTCAGTTTTGCCTGTTTCTTTTTAACCATGCATGTGTTTTTCATAATGATAAAAAAGAAACCACATCTCATATATTTCCTATAGCATATACAAAAAAGCTAAATACATGTGCTAAAAATAAATATATCCAAAGAATACACAACCTCAACCATAATGAACACACACAACCATAATAATGATAACATACACATCCAACAATAATATGCCAAAATGAACAATATATATATGTCATGAGGTTAATACAACATATACAACCATATACAATGTTCCATCTCTATGGTTGGGTCCCATCCTGTCTATCTCATGGCCTAGCCACACTACCTACTGAGGCCTCAGTCTAAGTCCTCCAAATAGTATGCTATAAGGAGTCCATTTGAGATCCCAATCCCTCTACATATCCTTATAGGTGTGATACTTGCACATGTCACTCCACCAACTAGGTTTGAATCTCTATCATCTATGCTACTATAGCCAGATGTGTATCTCTCTCATCTACTAGGGCTTACCATGCCTATAGCTCCCCTATACCCATCATTATTTGTGGCTTCATGCTTTCTCTCTACACCCATATCTACATCGCTACTTCTTCAACTAATTTGAACTAGCTTGCTTAAGCTGGGGTAGATGGTACACCCAGATCCTCCAATTTCATGGGGTCATATGGTTATGGAGTCTCATCCAAGATGTCATAGAGTGATCCCCTCAATATGGACCCCCATCTCTCCTCTGCATCCTTAGTTTCATCTACATAATCACACTAGATGGATATTAAATCACTATTATATCTTTAAATATCTATCTACCTCTATTTCTAAATAAAAACTTAAAGCAATAATTTAATCATATTTTCTTACCTATCTATGTCTTAGCTACTATGGTCTCATCATATGTGTGAAAACCTAACATAGTATCCCCATCTACATGACCTTATATCACCTCATCTTTAGGTCACCTCCTCATCTCAAACTTGACTATCATGGCTCATGTCCATCTCAACTTGCATCTGAGTGGTCTCTATGTCATCTCCTCTGGCTCACCTATGGGGTCATTCAAGATGGAAATAGTGATTCAAAGGTCATTTTTGTAATGATGTGAAATGGTATTGAAAATAATGACATTACATAGAGTGTGTCAAGATCCTTTTTTATGGTATGCAGAACTAAAATAACAAATCTTGTTCACTCCCAATATAGCTAGTCAAAGTTTAGGTCAACAAGCAGTCAAAGATGGTCAAACTAGAAAAATTAATCATCATGGAACATTTTAAAACTATTTCCATGGAATAAATCTCATTTTAATATTTCTAACACATTTTAAATGGACCAAATCCAAGTTCATATGCAAAATTTATGACTAGTCAAAGTTGTGGTCAAAACCCAATAAAAATGATGACATGGCCCAATCTGAGTGTGACACATGATAACACATCAAGTAAAAAATTTGGGTTTGTTTTCATCTTTTATTTTTGATAGAATATATGGATTGGCCAAGTTATTTACATTGAGCTACCACATGGTATAATATAATGTTGCCACATCATACAAGCTCAACATTGTTATGAGATCAGATGGGAACCACATCACAATGCCAACTTTGGTTCAAGCATTCCAATTTAGCTGAGCCCATGTATTATTCTAAATGAATACCAAGTTTGGGGTCAAGACATATAATAACCACCAAATATATTGAGAGTATTTTCCAACAAAAGGCATGTCAGCAAATTAATACGTGGAGACCAAAGCTTAAAAAAGCCAAAATACATTATCATTTGCCAAATGTGGGATAATAATAAGACTTAGAGTGTGGAATTGCTAAGTTGGGAATAAAACTCTTGATCTCCAAGTAAAAAGGATAAGGCCTTACCACTATGACCATATATTTGAGTGAATATATAAATCCCCTAAATGGTATTTGAATATCATGTTCTCACCCGAGTAGCTAAGGCATAAGGACCCATTTTCACTCATCCTCAGTTTTGAGGTACCTAGAGGCATTTTCAGACTTTAGAGTGAACTAAATATTTGTTCTAGACTATGATTAAGTTACAAAAATATGTTGAGTGTATAAATTTTAGGTCATTTTAGACTATTTTTAATTCCTCAGAGTGAAGGTTTGCAAACTATGTAATTTCTAGTTTAAGACTAGTTTGCATGTATCACAATTTTTGAAGCATCTAGAGTCATTTTCAGACTTCAAAGTGAATTTATTAAATTTTATATAATCTGAGATGATTCTAGTGATATAATTATTTTATTTATTCAATTTTTATTTGGATAATTTTTAAATCCTCAAATAGAGACTTTTGGTGGAGAAATTTAGGAATGCGAGATTGCGTTTGTAACAGGGAGGTGGAAAGTTCATCCATGAGTGTCAGGTATTTTCAAAGTTTTGTTGTTAATTTGTATGAAATATTAAAGTGGAAATTTGATAATTATAATATTTTTCCATGTACTTACTATTAGCCAATTTTCACACCTAGTTTTGCATCTTTCATTTTGGCTAAGTATAACGTTCCTTATTTGTTTATCCCCATAGCAAAGTGCTCAAGTGTTATTTTGGTCCTTTTGCTCAAGTGTTATTTATTTTGGAAAGATTTTAATTCAAGTTTTTTGTTCAAGACTCAAAGGAATTATTTTAGACTTTTTTTTTGAAATAATCTTTCTGAAGGAATTGGTCCATTTCAATATTTCTGAAAGGTCCTTTGCTTTTGGCCAAAGGGTTACTTTCAAAAGTCTAAAGGGTCTTTTTCTCATGGAAGTGTCCTTTGAAAAAAGACCAAAGGGGACATTTTAATTATTTTTTAAGGGTATTTTCTTGGGAATTGGTTTATTCTTTCAAAGGATTGGTCTAGTTCAACTTTTTTGAAGGGCACTTTCAAACTTTCTGAAGGGTCTTTTTCTTAGAAAAGTGGTCACTTGTAAAAAGTCCAAAGGAAAGTGTTGCTTGTAATTTATCTAAGAGAATCGGGCATGTTCATCTTTCTGAAGGGATATTTTCATTCTTCCAAAGGGTCATTTTCTCATGGAAGGGAACAATTCATTTATTCAAAAGGCATCTTCCAAAAGTTTGAAGGGACATTTCCAAGTTTTTTAAAGGAATTATTTCAAACATTTTGTCTACAACAATCCTTTCAAAGGAATTGTTTTGAAAGAAATGGCTTTCCAATTGGTACACTTCAACTTTTTCAAAGGGTCTTTTTCTCAAAAAAGTGGTCCTTTATAATATTCCTAAAGGGTTTTATTTCGATATTACTGAAGGGCACTTTCATTCTTATGAAGGGTCTTTTTTTATGCAAAGTGTCTAGTTTCAAGCTTCCAAAGGGAATAACTCATTTCTATAAAAAGTTCTTGTAAAAGGTTTGAAGGAATTGTTTTGGACAGTTTGTCCACAACAATTCTTCTAAAGGAATTGTCCTAAAATAAGTGTCATTTTCTAAAAGTTTGAAATAATTGTCTCAAATTTTTTATCTGAAACAATATTTTCAAAGAGATACTCCAAAATCCTGAAGGAACATTCTTGACAAAGGTGAACCAATCCAAAAGGGATTGAAATGTGGTTTATTTTATATAAAAATGCCCCAAAGGAATTGGTCCTAGTAGAATTATGGTTATATGGACGTCAACTTTAGGATGAGGGACTAGTCATTGGCATTCAAACAAGAGGATCTTAGGCAAATCTAAGGGGCTCACATTATACATCCACCAAATCAAATTAGATGGATCATTCACAATTGATCAAGTCATGATCTAAGACATTTTTTGACAACCAAATAAAGGAGGAAAAGCCAAATAGAATGAAAATGACTCTCCCCTACACTGTTACACACCTCAACAAGCTAGTGGAAACCTATTAGCATTAGGGAAAATATGCAATAGGTGTACTCTCTTATAATAACCACATTGATGCCATTACTCAAAATATCTTGATTCCATTAGGCAACCATTGGAAAATCATCTTTAAGAGATCAAGCTAAGAGTGATCAAAGGAGTTTACATGGATCAATAAAATGGCCTAAATGAGCATCATTTGCAAAGTTAGTTACAACTAAAGATGGATATTTATAAAAAATTGATCCTCTCTTTGGTTCCAAATAACTCCCTCTCTCACTTCCTTTTAGCTATAAATATAGTGCTTGTGCTAGTGTAAAGACAACCATGTAGTATATGGTGAAATGCTACTAAATTGATGTCATGTTTTGCCTTTAAAAATTGGTATAAGTCTTTTTTCTTTAAAGTTATGAGCAATTGTCTAAGTGTGTAAGTGGCATATAGTGACAACAAGTGATTTTTTTCATCCTTCTATCCTCTATCCTTCATGCTTGAGAAATATTTTTGGGTCTAAAATGTCATATAGACTATGTTCAAGTGTGTTGAATTTTTGCATGTGTATAACTATTCTTGGAATGTATAGGTTATCCTTCAATTCATTTGCCTTGTGTCATTTCACACATCTTGCCTCTATACTGAAATAATTGTGTTAGAATATTTAGAGCTTGAAAATAGTCTATGTATTTTATTGTATCATGTACTAGGGTATGGTGTTCATGTGGAAGATAATCTTGGTCCATCACCATTCTTAAAATAGGTTTTGTTTATGCAATTTCTAACTCTTTTCCTTTAGATCAAATTGGTTCAGATAGAGGTTGTTTTATAGAGACACATTAAGGGAGTTAACCCCTTTAAATCTAGAGGTTCATTTAATATATAAGCATACCCATATGCCTATAAATGTTCTAACATTGCCTAAACCTAGAAGAGGAATGAACACTCTCTTCTAGGGTGTAAGATTTGGAGACAATAGTTTTGGCACATTTGGTGGGACAAATTATTGACATTTTAAGGTGAATGATAGTCTTGACATGCCTAAGGTTGTATAAATATTCTTAATCAAAAATTTAGCGACTCCAAAAGGTGAGAATATCTAGCTGTAGATAAAGTTTCTCATATTATACTTCATGGTCCTCACTAGGTCATCTAGGACTTCTTATAAAGCCCCTCTAGCTGAAGGTCTTCTTGAAGAACAATGCCCTAAACCATTCTTAATTCTTATAGATCCTTAGCAAGGAGTTTTTGGAGAAGAATAAGAAGTTTTGGAAGTTGGATAAGTAGGAGATGAAGATGAAAAAAGAGAAATGGAGAGGTAACAACCTTTCCTAGCCTTTAACACCCAAAATCTAATTGACCTTCTTGCATATGACCCTATTCCTCCCAATGCTACTAAGAGTCTCCTTGGTTTCAATAGAGAGGGTCATATTAACCCATCTAAGCATATTAAGGACATCTAATTTTTTTGTAACTTCTATAATGTCACCCAAGACAACATAGCCATTAGCTTGCTTTCCATTTCTCTAAGACGTAAGGCACTTGACTGGTATAGGACTTTGGAAGGTGGTTTCATTACAAGTTGGGATTGAATTGGGGAATTGTTGGTGAATATATTTTAGAATAAGAGTGACCATAATTTTCTATTCCATCAAATGAACGTGATAAAGAGAGGTCCTAACGAATCCATGGGAGATTTTAATGAAATATTTTAAAGGATATGGCATAGGTTTCCACCTGTCATGAAACCTCCTCTAAGCTTTGTGTTCCCCACTTATCTCAAGGGTATTAGTATTAATGTGGTGGTGATGTTATAGTAAATGGGAGGATTCACTCTACCAAATTCATATGAGATAGCTATTGAAGTTGAGAATAGCTGGATATAATCTGGAAAGTTACCTCCAAGAGTTTCCATGCCTTTGCTATCTCATAGTTTAGTTAAAGCTCTAAGCATAACACAAGTTCCTAATTCCAATGTCAAGATAAGAGCCTTTCCCAAGAAGGTGGATAATTATATGGATAAAGATGAGGAGATATAGTCATTACAATCTCATCTCAAGCAATCTCAATTTCATGCAAGTACTCTACCTAACCCTTAATACTATCCTCAATAAGGCTATAGATATCCACCCTAATACAAATACCAAGGAAGAGGACAAGGTCAAAAAGGTTTTAATAGGAAACCCAATGCCTATAATACTAATTCTAATCCTTCCATGAAGGCTATTGTTTTATTTCATGCTAACCTAATCCAAGGAGAAGATCATTTAGACCAATGGGGACAACCTCATGGTTAGTATATGCATGATGGTGGAGAACACAACCAAAATTTAGTGACACAAGAAGAAAATAATCCTTCCATGACATCAAAATAAGTGAATCCCATCCAAAGGGATATTTATGGAGAAGGTAGAAACTAGAGTGTAGGTATGATGAACTTTCAAGTGAAGGATGGTTATGTGTTAAATCAAAGCACATCAATTTCAGCCAACAAAAGAACCAAAAAGAGATTTCTAGGAGATGTTCCAAGAGTACATTTTAATAAAATTGATGCCTCTCCAAGGCCAAAAAGTGTGAATCCTAGTGAAATACCTACTACCAATCATGCTCCTCAACAAAGTCAGAATGCAAGTAGGGTTTTCAAGCCTACAATGTTGTAGGTTCAGACTCCCTCACTACCTTCAAGAATGAAATGAAAGGTGAATAATTCCCCTCTAAACATTATTTATTATTTTAATAATACCAAGACATGCATATCTATTTGGGAAGTCTTGCATATGCCTGGTCAAAAGGAGCTCTTACAAAAACAACTGTGAGCATTCATGTAGTCCCTCAAACTTCAAAATAGAATAGTGTGGCCCTTACCAATTCTCCAAATCATGTTTTAGAGCCCTCCACCAAATCTAAAAATCCTCAACATTTTTACCTCACACTAATTATGGGAGATAAGTTGGTTCATAATTGTATTGTAGATAGTGGAGCTAGTACTACTATCATGCCTAAACTAGTGGCTGATAAGCTGGGGTTGAAGCATGAAATACATAATAAAGGTGTGTTACAGCTCGATGGGGCTCCAAAAAGATACTGGGATTGGTTAGAGGTCTGAAATTATTTCCACATGGCTGCCCAAGTTTCCCCATTATACAAGATGTTGTTGTGATAGACCTTCCAACCCATTTTGCTATCTTCTTATCAAGGGACTTCATGGCTAAGATAGGAGGGTACCTTTCTGCTGACTAGTATTTTATAGCTTTTAAAAAAAGATATGAAACCAAGGTGACTATAAGTACTCATTCCTTAGTAAGGTTTAATATTGAGTCATACATGGAGACAAATTCAAATTAAACTTTTTTAATTGGTAAAGAAGAAGGTGTCATAGATGGTGAATAATCCTCCCCTCTTGAAGGTATTTCTGATCTTTTCCTTGATAATTAAATCAATAAAACACATGGACATGATCCATATACTTTCATAGAAGAAAATAATTTGGGAGTTTATTGTATGTATGAAAAAGATGTTTCAATCCCTTCACTCACTAGTGAAGACCATGAACTTGAAGGAATATGGGAGATTTTTTTGATGGCTTAAGAAGCAAACTAGGTGCTGGAGTTGGAATTATGTTATTTTTTCCATCAAATAATTAATAATACCCCTCACATAGATTCCACTTTATCTGCACCTACAATGTGACAAAATATGAAGGCCTAGTTCATGGCATCTAATGGGCAAAGAAGAGAGGGATCAAGAATTTGAAGGTTTATGAGGATAGTGAATTGGTCATCCATCAAGTGAGAAATCAAGATACAACCAAGAATCCCTTGCTTAAATTATACAAGCATAGGGTATGGGACCTACTTGAATATTTTGATGCCTTCAACATACAACCCATACCAAAGAATTAAAATAAACATGCTAATAGATTAACTACCATAGGAGCATAGTTTGATGCAATTGTTAATGTAGGAAAGGAGAAAAATTAGTCTCATATCAAGGTCATTGTGAGGCATTCTATTATAGATAATGAAGTGTCATGGTATGTTTCTAAAAGTGATGAACACATTGCACACTTCTTACAAAATGAGGTAGGATTCTCCTTAAGGAACCAAAAGAGACTGCATGATCAATATGAAGAACAAGTTATTTAGCTAAAGACAAACAAGATAATTAAGGGGATGATTACTTTGGAGAGTGTTTTCAATTAATATGATCAAAATAAGAAAGAAATAAAGAGTGAGAATGCCAACAAAAAAAGAGAACTATGAGAGAGTCATGATTTACAAGGACAAACTCCTAAAAATTGGTAAGGTATGTTTTCTATCTAAGAGACATGCCTTTAATAAATTATGAAAAGAGTTACATGACATATTTGCTTGGGAATACAAAGATTTTAAAGGGTTTTATCCAAGTTTAGCTCATCACACCATTGAGTTATAATATAGAGATAAACTAATCAGGTAGAAATAAAGACAAATCAATCCCAAGATAGAGGAACTCATGAAGAAAGAGCTAACCAAGTTGATTGAGTCTAGGATTATCTTTCCTATAAAAAACTCAACTTGGGTGGCTAATATTGAACATGTCCAAAAGAAGAATGGAGGGATAAAAATTTGTGTATTTTTGAGATCTTAATAGAGTGTCTCTCAAGGATCATTATCCACTACCTTCCATGGAAGAAATTTTGCAAGTGGTTTCAGGTTAGCAATGCTTCTCACTTCTTGATGGTTATTCAAGTTACAATTAAATACTAGTGAATGAAGAGGATCAGTTCAAGATAACCTTCACTAAAAAATGGGGGACCTTTACCTATAAGAAGATGCCTTATGGTTTATCCAATGCTGGAGATAAATTTCAAAGGGCAATGGACATGGATTTTAAAGGTTTAATAAATAAGTTTCTACTTGTGTATCTTAATGATATAACCATTTTTTTGAAGGATGTTATTGATCATATGGAACATCTAAGGTGGGTTTTTGATAAATATAGGGAGTATGGAATATCCCTTAATCCAAAAAAGAGCATCTTTGTTTTCTATTAAGGTAAGTTATTGGGTCATATTGTTTCAAAAAAAGGCTTATCTATTGACCCCAAGAGGATTAAGGCTATTCTATACTTGTCTTTGCCTCAACATAAGAAAGGAATTCAAAACTTTTTGAGGGAAATAAACTTTGTAAGAAGGTTTATTCTAGGCTTTGTAACTGTGGTAAAGCTTATCATAGCCATGCTCAAGAAGAACCAAGATTTTGCTTAGACAAAGGAAGGTAAGGGTAGTTTTGAGGTAATCAAGCAAGCAATTACAGAATCTCCTACTCTCTTGAACCCAATTTTTTTGAAATATTTCATACTCTATACCTTTTATAACCTTGATACAATCTCAGCTATGCTTATGCAAAAAAGTGATGAAGAGGTAGATCAACTAATTATATTCTTTAGCCAAGGATTGGAAGATTATGAGGTCAAGAATACATTTGTTGAGAAGAAAGCTCTAACAATGATAAGAGTATTGAAAAAATTTAGACACATGGTTTCAAAGAATAAGATACATATGATGGTTTCTCATCCTAGCACCAAGGAGTTTCTCCTAAGAAAAGACCTTGATGAAAAGAGAGATGGGTGGATTAAAAAGGTGATGGAGTATGATGTGGATATTAAAGTACAAAATTGGTAAGAGGGAAAGGATTATGTGAGCATTTATCATCAAATTTCCAAGATCTAAAAGAGGAACTCTTGATCGACCAAGTTCAACCCCAACCAAATGATCACATACAAGTTTAAAGTTAGACACAAGACATCATTAGTTTTCTTTAAAATGATGAGTTCCCCAATGGCTTAAAAAAGTATCAAAGGAGGTATTTTATATTGTAGACCATTCCTTACTATCTTGTAGATGGTGTTCTCTTTATAAAATATTTACATGGTTTATTATTGAGGTGTGCTAATAATGATCAGTTTGATATGCTACTAGAAAATTTTCACAATGGTGCAGATGGAGGTCATTTCTCTCCTAGGATGACATCTGCAAAGATAATGAGGGTTGGTTACTATTGGCCTAGCATTTTTAAGGACTATTACCATTAAGATAAAAAGTGTCCTCAATGTGACTTCTTTGTAGGAAAATATAAACTTGCAGCCCTTCCATTGAATCCTATCCAAGTAGACCAACCTTTCATGCAATGGGGCCTTAATTTCATTAGTGTGATCAACCCTCCATCAAGTGCTAGACACAAATGGATATTGATTTCTATTGACTACTTCACAAGGTGGGTAAAATTTGTTGCATTTAAGGAGGCAAGTGAAAATGCTATTTTAGAGCTCTATTAGAGCATTATAACAAGGTTTGGAGTTCCCCATGTTATCATCTCTGATAATGCACTTTTATTTCATAAGTGCTCAAAATTTTGATTGGGAAAATAGGAATGGAGTTTACTTGAGTACCTCATCCAAATACTACCCTCAAGGTAATGGGTTGGATGAATCTACTAACAAGAATCTAATCAAGATCATCAAGAGGACATTGGAAAACAATTAAAGAGCATGGCACAACAAGTTGAAGATAACCTTATGTGCTGATAGGATTACTCCTAAGAGATCAATTAGTAATTATCCCTTTATTCTTGTTTATGGGAGAGAGGATAGGTTGTCTATATCTCAAGAACTCCCTGCTCTAGAACTTACATAGTAGTTGGAACTACTTGAAAATACTCTAATGGAAGTTAGATTGATAGAACTAATGCAGCTACAAGAAGCAATAGACAATGCACACAAGACCATGGAATACCGCCAAGTACTCATGAAGAAGTCCTTTCATAAAATATCAAGTGCAAGAGTGTTCAAGGAAGGTGACTTGGTTCTGAAATGGGATGAGGACAAAACAAAACCAACTAGACATACAAAGTTTGACACTTTATGGAGTGGCCCTTACATCATTAGTAAGTGCAAGCAGAGCAACTCTTTCTAGTTGACCAAGATGAATGGATAATAATTTCCTATCAATTTGAATGGGATACATCTAAAGTTATGATATTAGTCCTTGCAAGTCTATTGTAAATAGTAGTTTAGGTGTGTTTTTTTGGCTTGCTATTGTGTTTCCTAAGTGTTTTTTAGCACAAGTGTGTTTCCTTCCTTTTTTTGGTGTGCGTCACTACCTTTATGCATATTAATCAATCCATCTTATTTTTTTGGTCCAAAATTATATTCAAGTCATTTTTGGGTGCCTATATGCATGACTTCATTACCAATGGAAGGATTTAGGCAACTAGTCTTAGGCATAGTAGGCATTCCTCCCCTTGGAATCACCAAGAATGTTAGACAATTTTCACACCCAGTTTTACATCTTTCATTTTGGCTAAGTGTAGTAATATTTATTTGTTTATCCGCAGAACAAAGTGCTCAAGTGTTATTTTGGTCCTTTTTATCAAATGTTATTTCTTTTGGCAAGGTTTTACTTCGGGTTTTTTATTCAAGACTCAAAGGAATTATTTTGGACTTTTTTTTTGAAACAATATTTTCAAAGGAATGGGTTCATTTAAATATTTATGAAAGGTCCTTTAATTTTTATTGAATGGTCACTTTCAAAAGTCCAAAGGGTCTTTTTCTCATGCAAGTGTCCTTTGTAAAAACCCTGAAGGGGACATTTTCAAGATTTCTAAAGGGTCTTTTCTTGGGAATTGGTTTGTTATTTCAAAGGATTGGTCCACTTAAACTTTTTTGAAGGGCACTTTCAAACTTTATGAAGGGTCTTTTTCTTGGAAAAGTGGTCACTTGAAAAAATTTTGATGGAAAGTGTCCCTTTCAATTTCTTCAAAGGAATCAGGTATGTTCATCTTTCTGAAGGGACATTCTCATTGTTTTGAAGGGTCTTTTTCTCATGGAAGGGAATAGTTCATTTCTTTAAAAGGCATCTTTCAAAAGTTTGAAGGTACTTTTTCAAGTTTTTTTAAGGAAATGGATTTCCAATTGGTACACTTCAAATTTTTTGAAGGGTCTTTTTCTTGGAAAAGTGGTCCTTTGCAATATTCCTAAAGGGGTCCATTTCAAGATTTTTGAAGGGCACTTTCATTCTTCTAAAGGGTCTTTTTCTATGAAAAGTGTCCAATTTCAAGATTTTGAAGGGAATAGTTCATTTATATGAAAGGTTATTGTAAAAGGTTTGAAGGAATTATTTTAGACATTTTGTCCACACCAATTATTCAAAAGGAATTGTCTCAAAAGAAGTATCTTTTGCCAAAAGTCTAAAAGAATTGTTTCAGACATTTTGTCCAAAATAATCTTTTTGAAGAGATACTCAAAAATCCTAAATGAACATTCTTGAAAAAGGTGAACCAATCCAAAGGGGCCCAAAAGGTGGTTTATTTTAAATAAAAATTCCTAAAAGGAATTGGTCCTAGTAGAGTGACAATTATATGGATGTCAACTTTAGGATGAGGGACTAGCTATTGGCATTGAAACAAGAGGATCCCAAGAAAATCTAAGGGGCTCACATTTTGCATTGACTAAATTAAATCATATGGATCATTTCATGATTGATCAAATCATGATCTGAGTCATTTTTTGATAACCGATTAAATAAGTAGGACAAGGCCAAAATAATGAAAATGACTCTCCCCTGCACCATTACACACCTCAACAAGCTAATGGAAAGCTATTATCATCAAAAAAAATATACAATAGGTGGGATCTCTTGTAATAAATGCATTTATGCTATTACTCAAAATATCTTGATTCCACTAGGCAATCATTGGAAAAGTATCTTTGAGAGATCAAGATAAGAGTGATCAAGAGAGGTGACATGGATCAATCAAATGGCCCAAATGAGCATCATTTGAAAATCTGGTTACAACTAAAGATGGATACTTATAAAAAATTGATTCCTCTCTTTGGTGCCAAAGGACTCTCCCTCTCACTTCCTTTTAGCTATAAATACAACCCTTATTCTAGTGTAAATACAACCACATAGTGTATGGTGAAGCCTTACTGAATTGATGTCAAGTTTTGACTTTAAGCATTGGTATAAGTATTTTTTATTTGAAGTTTTGAGAAATTGTCTAAGTGTGTGACATATAGTGACAATAAGTGATGGTTTTCATCCTTATGTACTTTATCCTTCATGCTTGAGCAAGAGTTATGGGACTAATAGGTCATATAGACTACATCCAAGTGTGTTGAATTTCTGCATGTGTATAACTATTCTTGGAATGTATAGGTTATATTTCAATTCATTTTCCTTGTGTCATTTCACACATCTTGCCTCTATACTGAAATACTTGTGTTAGAATCTTTAGAGCTTACAAATAGTCTATGCATTTTTTTCTATTGTGCACTAGGGTATGGTATTCATGTGGAAGATAATATTGGTGCATCACCATTCTTAGAACAAGTTTTGTTTAAGCAATTTCTAACTCTTTTCCTTTATATCAAACTAATTCAAAAAAATGTTGTGTTACAAAGACATATTTAGGGAGCTATCCCCTTTAAATCTAGAGGTTCATTTCCTCTATAAGCATACCCACATGCCTAGAAATGTTTCAACATTGCCCAAATCTAGAAAAGGATTGAACACTCTCTTTTAAGGTGAAAGATTTGGAGACAACACTTATAATTCATGGAAATGGATCAGTTTGTGTTTTAATCAAACCTAGAGATGTAGGCATTCTCTAACTTTGTATTCAACTCTTATGTACTATGGTTCATATTATTGCATTGATTTTATTTTATTTGATTATTTTTTAGAGTAATTTTGATGTTTTTAATAAATTTCCTACAAGGATCCCTTGGTAAATGTTTTGGTACATTTTTAGTGATAGTTTATGGATCAAATAGTCTCCACTCTCTCCTAATCCTCCTACCTTCATCAACACCATGTCCTTGATAACCACTACTCATCTCACTATAGAGATGCTAGTGGTATATTTGGTATCTTTACCTCTACATCCATATCCTCTTGATTAGATTTTCATCATGCCTAACTAGTCCATGGTTGATCTCAATGTGGTCTTAGTGTTAGCCTCATTATCTATGGCCCCAATTCTCTCTTCCCCCATGGATCCCTCATATGCTAAGCCCATTACTCAAGCATTAATATTGATATTTCTAGATGAGGTAGGCCCATCTTCCCTAGCACCCATTCTAATAGATGTGGCTCTCTCCACTATAAATAGTGTCCAACCACCTATATCTTATCTATCACTAGTGAAACTATGTGCTAGCTCATCCATGTAGATGTTATATTCTCATATAGATACCACATGATATTTTTACATCTCACTAATTATAGTGATGGCATGTAGGGCATGACCCATGCAACTTAGTCCTCTCTCCATCTCCATACATGAGGTGACCTATCATCAATTGCATGGGGTAACCCAACCAACTAGTATCTAAGAAACCTCTCATATATCCAAGCTATCAACAATATGATCAGTCCCATGGTCCTTTACCCTCTAACCAACATCATGTACATATCATATACCAATTGGACCCAGATGATAGAGCCTAGGTCATATAGAACTCACTCTTCCAAGATCATCCTATTCAAAGCTACCATGAATAGTGGTACCTTACCATCTAACTTATGACATAACACCCATTGTATCATAAGGCCTATCACAACATTTTAGATGTCCAAAATCTATGATTTATAGACACAAATGATGCTAACTCTCCTACCTAGTAATATCATCTCTCAGCCTATAGCCCACATGGCTAAGGCTCTCCTCTCCTCTAGGTTATCTAGTATCCTTATAGTCACTTTCTCTCCTAATATAGGTATCCCTAAGATGGCATGGACATCTTCTAGCATGATATCCACCTCTACTATATCCCCATCCACTACCCATCTAAAGGTGTTAGTCAATCATTCTTAATAACTGAGGAAAATGACTAATAGATCAACACTAAGGGGGATTCAACACATATCAACTATCCTACCTAAACCTATAGATCCTAGTCTATCCTTATCTCATCTGACAACCTATCTAATAATTCTAGTAACCATGCCACATCCACAAGTCTCTAAAATCTCTGTCATCCCTAGACCCAAGAAAAAACAAAGGATGATCAGTTATACCATGTCACGTATAGTTATAATACATTTTTTTTACATTTTTGAAGGAAAAACAAGCCTAAAATTACTTTATTTTATTCTTTTTACCCTACTTTCAGATTAATTGGTCATTTTATATGTTTTATCCCTCTTTGGTCAAACTAGTTTGACCAAAATTTTCCTATCTTTTCACTTGGTTGACTAAAAAATATGAGCTAACCCCCTTTTCTTCCCTTCTCTAGTCTGAGTTTCCATTTTTGACCTTTCAGACAACTTGGAAAATCCAAAATAGGCTACTAGCTTGCAAAATGTATAGGGTTGACCCATACCTACTGGTTTGACACTATGGAATCTACTCATTCCTTGGGTTGATTGGGTCCACCTAGTGCTTTTTACCTACTGACCCCTTGTATTTTCTTGAAAAAGTGTTATTTTATTGCTTTCTTCCTAAACCCTCTAAACCCATTTTACATCTTTCTATTTGCTATCCCTAGAATCTAATTTTATTCCATTTTGACATATATAAATGCTTAAAATTCAATTTTACTAATAAACACTTAATTTAATACAAATTTTAAAAATTGGTTTGAGATTCTTAGTTGCATTCTTGTAGTGCACCTGTTGGCACCTTTGGAGCCTCTACCTATCTAGCATGTCATCTCCTCACCATCCTAGCTTTTTTAATCTCCAGAGCTCTTTTCCCCTCTCTCATAAATTAAAATAACAAATGAATTATTTTTTTCCCTATTTACAAACACTTTAAAAACTCAAAAACTTTCAATTATTATCCTATAAATTATTTGTTTTTCCTATATCTTTGTTTTTATTTATCCATTTTTCAAACCATAAAATGCATTATATTCATGATGATGTAGAGATTATTTTCCACTATCACCAGATTATCTTTCAATTTTTTTTTAATTTTTGTCTATTTTTTGCACTAACTTCTACAGGTTCATCTAGTGTTCTCTACATTGGACACCTACACATCTCTTGTAGTCTACTTCTTTATCTATGACACTAAGGTAAGTTAAAGGTATGTGTTTTTCAATTCAAGCCTTTAATTTATCTTATTTTTTACTTATTGCACTTTTTTTACCACCAATATTATGTGTTATCATGTTCTATCCTAAAGCACCATCCCGTGTTACACTTATGTGACATGTGATGAGCTTCTAGTGGGGCATTTATATACACATAATATTTTCAAACTTTTATTGATTATTGACACTTTGTATCTTTTAAGAACCTATCAAGTCTCAATATTTCTAAGTTCATGCCTTAAGTAGTGCACTAGGAAAGGGGTGGACATACCATCGGTGTTTTGTAAGATTGTTGTTTCTTTTTCCACTTTCCATCTACACACTTGTATCTTAAAACTATTTACCCTATGTTTTTTCTCCTTAGTCCTACCTATTCTAGTCTTTTCCTCTTTCCATCCCTCTTTTTATTGCCTTAACTCCCTTTTGGTCAATCAGCGATACTAAGTTGACTAGGTTGACCCAATACAGTTTAGGGGTATTTTTCTCTTTCTTAGCTTGTTAGCCTTTTGGCTGACCTAGCTCAGACCTAGTGAATTTTACTCAAAAACACACTAGGTCGACTAGGTTGACCCTATATAGATGATGTTTCTAGGAGGATTTAGGTCAAGATCCACCTATATATATATATATATATATATATATATATATATATATATATATATATATATATATATATATATATATATATATATGTTTATTTCCCAGCATTTCATAAGATAATAATTTATAGCAAAGGAGTGTAAGCAAAGATCTACTTATTGACCATTAGACTTGAGGAATAGAACTTAGGATTCTATACTTTCTTTAGAGATATAGATCTTGTCTTGTGAAGAAGTATTTTAGATGCTTAGATAAGTTGTGTAGCATAGAGCTAATTTATCTTCATTATCCTTACATACCACAATAATCTCTTGTGAAACACCTTGGCCAAGAGAGAGATTGAGGCTCGATGGGTTCATCTTTAAAGTTAAGTATTCCTAACTTTATTTGTCCTTTGTAATAGTAGATAGATAATGCATTTGTATTATTCTCCCATGTATTAGTATTTTTTATACATTGATGTGAGTATATGTCTTCTAATACATGTTTAGTTTAGTTTTTTTATTATTTCTAAGACCCATTTTATACCACAACATTTGGTTTGCACTAGATTATATTTAATTTATTATTATTATTATAATAATTGAATTATTTAAACCTTAGGACTCCATTAGGGTTATTGTGTGATTGTGTTAGATTTTAGGATTTGGAACACTTCCTAGTATGATGTATTGTGACAAGTGATCCCCTAATCAAGTTTAGTGGATCCCCATATTAGTTATGCTCTCACTTAAAAAATGTATCCCCAATCAAAAGTGTAGGTATGATCTATCTTCTCTGAGCCAAGATTGATTTATAGATATGATGCATTTTTTATTACATAAAAATTAGGGTTGATTACCCCCATAAAATCTAGTCCCCAATAAGCAAAAGGTTTATCGATCATATTTGGCTATAAGGCATGGCTATCTTAGGCTCTTTTGTATCAAAGACTTGATAGGAATGTCACTAAATTACATACTTATGGGCATCCTTGAATATTATGGGTCAATAGTAACCAACTCTAAGGATTTTATGAGTTATTATCCTTTGATATGGATGTCCATGTCCTAGATTATCATGAAAAGTGCTCATGATTTCAACTTCTTCTTCTTTGGATACACACCATAAGTATATGCCTTTGAAGTTTTTCCTATATAGCAATCCATATTTAATTAGGTAGTGGGTTGCCTTGAGTTTTAGGGCTCTTCTTTGCTACCTGGTCAATCTTGTAAGACAAGTTCCATTTATTAGTAGATGGATAATATGATCATACCAATCATTATATTGGAAACTTAATTGTTTAACCTTCATGACACCTAGCTTGGGGTTAATATTGGAAATCAATTGAATTAGGCCTTAGCACCTTACCAATTTTGCAGTCTTCATTTCAATGTCATGTTCTTGAAGCACACACATCCACTTACCTCTCCTTTCTTCTAGCTCATTTTGAATTAGCATGATCTTGGTGGTAGGGTCTAGTAAGATTACATGCACCTTATTCTTAAGAATGTAGTGCCTTAATTTCATCACTACCTTAACTAATATAGATGCTTACTTATCAATTAAATTTTGTGCTCATGAAAATAATTGGATGATCACATCCATCAATTTTATGAGTTAAAATTGAAGCAATAGTATGATCAAAACCAAAGGAATAAAGATAAAAATCTTTGGATAAATATGGACTTATCAAGATTGGATCTTGTCTAATTTCCTCCTTAATGTCCTTAAAAAACTTCTTGGTTTCTTCTTTAAAATTTATTTTGACATCTTTCTTTAGCATATCATTCCAAGGTTTCACTATTTCTACAAAACCATAAATAAAGTTTCTTATAAAATTAATTTTGCCGTAGAATAACTTCAATTCTTTCCTACTATTAAGAGTCTCTATATTATATATTTCATTTATTTTTTTAGGGTCTATAGATATTATCTCCTTAGTGATAACATGTCTTAATAGTTTTCCCCTAGTAATGCAAAAATTGCTTTTCTTTGGGTTGAGAGAAATCCCATACCTTTTACATCTTTAAAATACCTATTGTAGGTTTGTAATATGATCCTCTTTGTTATTACAAAATATAGTCATACCATCCATGTATATAATAATGAACTTACCTACAAGACCTTTGAAATCATGATCTATATCCCTTTGTAAGGTTGAAACTACATTTATCAATCCAAATAACATTATTTTATAGGCAAATATGCCCCACTTGGTAGTAAAAGTAGTTTTCATCATGTCTTCCTTATTCAACAAAACCTAGTTATACCCTAAAAAATCATCAAGAAAAGACATCATGGTAGAACCAAAAATGCTTTATATTACTTAGTCAAGAGAAGGTAGGGGTAATTATCTTTCTTAGATGCTCTATTTAGGTTTTTAAAATAAATACACAGTCTGATTTCAACATTTTTATTCCTGAATGGGACTAAATTAGCAACCAAAATGGAATTCCTAATGGGAAATACAATCTTGGAATCTAAGAGCTTCTTAACCTCTCTGTATATTAGTGGTTCTAAGACTGGGTTCATAGGCCTCTCCTTTTGTTTGAAAGGTTTGTAGTTTTCTTTTAAAGGTATGGTGTGAGTTATGACCTTTAGATCAAAGATATTTACGTCATCATAGGACCATGATATGATATCTTTATGTTAGGTTAGCATCTCTTTGGCTCTTTTATTTTCTAGACTTGTACATGTTATACCAATATTAACTAGGTAAGGTTGACCTTGAATTCTAGGATCAATTACATTGTAATCCTTACCACTTATTTTGGGAGTCTTTATGGCTTCAGTCAATTATCATAATCAAATAATTTCTCCAAGGATATCATGCCCTTGGGGAGATTATTTCCATTAAATTGAGTGACTTTATTTTCAATTTTGTTTTTAATGACTTCATCATCAAGGAGACTAGATTCATCAATAATGTGACCCTCAAATACTCTTGAACTAGTTAAGAAATCTATGATATGATGATCATCATTGAATACCTATAAGTGGTTGACATTATTAGGCATTAAGGGACATGGGATTAACTCAATTTTAATGTTTTGAAACTTATAACTATGATTGGGAGTAAGGTTAGTTGCAGTTTAAGCAAGTTCATCAACAACCTAGTTTTCTTCCCTAGGGATTGATAAAATGTTAAAAACACTAAAACATTCAATTAAGTCCCATACTATAAATTTATATTTCTTGAGATAGGATAATTTGAATTTATATTTACTCTTGACCTAAATAGTCACTAGTTTAGAATCACCAACAAATAATAGTCCTTTAGCCTCATGATGGATTGCAAATTGTAATCCAAGAATTAGTGCTTCATACTTAGCCAAATTATTGGTGCATAAGAAATGAAGTTTTTAGGAAGCATTATATTCTTTCCCAATGGGATTGATTAATAAAACTCCTAATATAGAACTTTATTTTCATCTAGCACCATCAAAATAAAGTTTCCATAATCTAGGAAAAACATGAGAAGATTTAGAGTTGCATACCTTCATGATGTCAAGAGTGTAAATACCAAGATATGAGTTAACCATGTTGACCCTTTAGTTGATTGCATTATACTCAGTGATCATATGATTAATTTTAGGCTCCCTTTCTATTTTTATTTGGTTTGGGACTCCCTTTAAAGGCAACCACATATGTGAATAATTTGTTGACATATAACCATTCAAGCTTTTAGTCTAGTCTCTACTCAATAACATCCCATAAGCATTAGGGATGTCCACCACTTGGATATATATAAGCTATTTTATCCTTGGCTCTAAGTTAATATTCATGTGAACATTCAATAATTCACCAATCACTTTGAATCTTGATTTGTCTAATTAAGTTACAACTCTATTAGACTTATTAAGAGTCAAACCTAATTGTTCACAAATAACCTTAGGCATTATATTTGTAGATGCACCAGAATATAATAAAAAATTATGCATATTTTTACCAAATATCCTAACTATAAGTAGTAAAAGAGAAACATCTACCTTACTTTTGTGTATTGCAACATCAGCAAGTGTAGACTTTTGAAACTTACCAGGATTTTTGGATAAAGATTCCAAAAATAGATCTCTCTATTTAGTAATATATGTCAACTCATGTAAGGTAATGTTAGCCTTGATCTTATTCATGTCCTCTACTATGTTATACCTAGTCCTATTGGAAGGATTATATGTATCATCATTAGGTTAATAAGTACTTCCCTTAGGAGGCTTTGGATTATTGTCTGAGGTAGTAACAGGGAGAGTCTTGAAGTTATTTGGAGGAGTTGAAGTGTTTAATGGTTGATTTTGCTCCCAGTTTATTAGAAGATAAGTCTTCATTAGGAATTATTGAGAATCATGAATCTCTTTAGGAATATCCTCAACCTCATTATCCTCTTTAAAATGTAACTTAAATTTCTCCACCATGAGAGTTTTATTAGTAGACCTAGATGACCTTAAGGAACCAAATATAATTGCATCACAATCTTTATTAGGGATAACTTTAAAATTATCTAATTATTCTTGGAAGGATTAAATGCATTAAAAAATTCAGGACAATATATTTTCCCATGCTTTGAGGTATAATGAACTCTACAATAGTCAGGTAAAGCAACATTAGTAAGATTTATATCAGACACATTTTTGCTAGCAGATATCTCATTATTATTGTTTTTGTGGTAACTATCATTATGAAATCTATTATTGGGCCTATTGAAAGTTTGAGAAGAGTAATTCCTAATAGAGATATCTCTAATATTACTTACTTGATTTTGTAACTGAATGAATTCAATGCTAAGCTTTTGAACCATCTTGAGGATAGAGTCACTCTCATTCTTTGGGCCCTCACAATTATGAACTTGGGTGTTGGCATTAGCTATTATCATAAATATTTTTGGTCTTACGGATGAGATCCATGGGCAACATTGTTCAAGAATCCTAGGTTTTGATTAGGATAAGTATGTCTCAAAGGTAGTTGGTTCATGACTAGAATTTGGTTTAGGGTAGGCATATTTTGGTTAGCATTGGTAATAAAATTCAAAATGGGTAAATGGGGGTTGGCATTAGGAATGGAGTATAACAATTATCTTTGGGGTTGTATCTAGTCATTGATAATCATAACCTTAGCATAAGCTAAAGCTAATGTATTCATGGGTCTAATATCTCTCTTTATAAATACAAAAGTCATAGGATCTAAGGCATCCTTATAGATTTCCAAGGCTAAATCCTCATTAAGTTTGTAACAAGATATAGTCCTACTAAATTTTTTCTAAAGCATAGCATTGAAATATCTTATGGGATCATTTGCATCCCTTTTCACAATGGTGAATTGTTGGTATAGGACATAAGGACTAATAATTCTACCAAATTGGTCAATGAAGACATTATTAAAATCAACCCAACTAGTAATGTAATTTTTAGGGATATTTAGAAAAAATCCTATGCATCATCTTTAAAAATGAAAGGAAATAGTATGCATGCTACATCTTCATGAGTGACATTTAACAATCTCAAAGTATCTTTGAATGATTTAATATGTTTCTCAGTCATTATACTACTATTAGGACCAAATGTTGGCAAATATTTTTAAGGATTATGAGGTAGGTCACTTACCACACCTAGCACATTAATTAAAGATCCACCTAGCCAAGCCATACCTTGATAAGGATCAAACACATGAGAATACTAAATTGGTAAAGTTAGCAAAGGTTTTGAAAGATTATTCTTACTTTTATCTCACTTAGCCCTCCTATGAACTTCTAATTCAAGTAGAGGTTTCCTGGTCTTTGAACGTGACCTTGTTATGATTCATGGTAATTCCATCTTGAGAAATTTGTATCCTATTTGAAATATGATATGTCAATCCTATAGTTTTAGAAACAAATGATCATAAATGCACATTAAGCAATTTTTTTAAAGATTAATATAAAGGATAGTAATCTTTAACTAAGTTAGCTCAAATATGTGTCCAAATATGTAAGTATGAATAATATTTACATATTTGAATTCAAATAAACTCAATTTAACAAAGTATCTATGAATATTTGATCAAATCAACTATTACTAACCTCAAACATGTTGAATTAACAAATCTTAGTCCATATTTACCATAATTAAACATATACCTTCAAAGATCATTGATCTCTGTCTAAAGGAAGCACAAAGATAGGTCATAAACCATAAAGATCAATGATCTTTACACAATTAGACAAATAATGACACAATTGTGTAAAGGTTACACCAATATTTGAATATAATTCACAAAAATGAGCAAAGATACTATAAATGTACAAAGATATAATGGGCCCTCCTTCTAATGACAGTGAAGCTCAGCCTGTTTATGCCTAAATTTGTATCAAAGGTGCTTAGAATGTTTAAGGAGCACTTCCCATTTTATAATTTATAGAATTTAATGCATGAGTTTTAGGTTATAATAATCCTATTATCTAATGTTGAAATAGAGGCAAAGTAAGTGGACTATTTCATAATATTTATAAAGTTTGGTGGTTGGGAGCCACCTTGGCCTATAGCTTTGTAAAAAATTAAGCAATATTAGATAATACTAGTGAATTATGATCAAATTATAATCTAATTACCATTATAAATATTCATTTTAGATTAGTCTTTAGATTATAATTTGTTCACAATTCACTGATATTAGCTAATATTACTTCATTCTTTGTAAAGATATAGGCTAAGGTGGCTCCCAACCATCAAAATTTATAAATATTATGAAATTTTCCATTTTATTTGCATCTATTTAACCATTGGATAACAAAATTATCACAACCTACAAGTCATGCATTAAATTTTCTAAATTCTAAAATGAGAAGTGTTATTTAAACACTTTGAGCAAATGTGATATAAATTTAGGCATAAATAAGGTCAAGGATTATTAGATATATTGTTTGAATAAGTGTAATTCATCTGGTAGTCTATTGTGTTCATCTAGAATTTTTAGGTCTAGTGGCGAAAAATTTGCATAGCAATTTGATGATGTCATAATTTTCATGTGTGAATGAGTTAGAGGGAGCTGGTCATATGGTTGTGATCATATTAGTCCTAATTTTATATGGTTTAAGTCTTAATGAATGTGATGAAACATAATAAAAGATATTTGGGTCTAAATTTGGGCTCTCAAGCATTTTGATAGTGTTTTCTATGTTCAAATAAAGCTGAGTAAGAATGTTGATGATGTCAACATTCACACACATGGAGTTACTAGGAAGAAATGGTCACATGGGTTTGCTAAATATTGTTCCTAGTTACTATACATGAAATTTTAGGTCATTAAATTAAGTTTTAAAAAATATATGAAAGTAAAAATTTGGGTTCCTAGGTAGTTTGATAGTGTTTTCCCATACTTAGCCAAATTTGCATATGGCAAGAAAAACTAAGTAGGTATTTTGATGTAGTCATATTTTACATGTGTGGTAGTTTAATGAGAATTTGATCATATGGGTTTGTTTTTTTGTTCCTAGTTGATATTTTATAATTTTTAGGTCATGCGATAAAGTGCATCAAAATATATGCATGTGCAAAGTTGGCCTTCTAGGTAGTTCTAGGCATAGTTGGCTCTATGGTAGAAAATTTTGAGTGATAAAATTAATGGAATTATATATTTCACATGAAAATGTTATAGAAACATATTTATATATGTTTGTATTCTCCTATGTGAGGAGATCATATGGTTCAAATTTTAGATCATGCATCTAAGTGCAACAAAAGTTATTGAGGTCCAAAGTTGGCCTTCTAAGTAGATTGCAATGGTTCCTATACTTAGTTAATTTTATAAGAGATAAAGATTAAGAGCAAATTAAGATCCAATGGTGAATGTTATATCATAAATTTTTATATAATAGTGTGTATTTAGTGATATGGTAAGAAGTGTTTGAAGCTTAACATTGAGCAAGGTAAAGGACAAGGATCTAACAGTTCATGTTTAATTGTACAATTAAGATTTACAACATGAGTGGAATACAAGTGGTCAACCTATTAAATGTTTAAAATAATTAAAAAATAGGTTAATTCAAATAATATTAATGGTGTGTGATTTATATAAATCATCAAGGACATGAGATGATAGTAGAGTGTCTGAGGTTTAACTGTGACCATTGGCATTTGAAAATTTGAATTTTGTAAAGGGAAAAACGAGTGCTTTATATTTTGTCCATAACTTTTGATCCAGGATGAATTTTCAATCACTGTAAAAATAAAATTTATAAATGACTCAAAATTACATCTATTTAACCTATTTATATGGTCTGAATGTGTGATAGGCAAAGTTATTAAGGTCTAAAGTTGACTATGTTTTCAACTATGTTTTACAAGTGACACGAGAGGGATGTTTGAGCTTATTTTGGTATTGTTTAGATATATCATGATCTATTATATATTTTATAATGTTTTATACTAAATGATGACCATATGTGTGAATTATTAAGGTTTGAACAATTATATGAAGTATGAAAAAAGGTTTAGAAGTTGATTATGTATTCGTTCATGGTGACTGTGTGCACAAAATGTTGTTTGAGCAAATTCAAATTTAGTATAAGGGTGTTGTAAAGTTTGTGATAACTTAAGGGGGATTTATAGATCATATAGTATGGGTCCATGTTTTGAAAAAATTTCCTACTTTTTTTTAATTTTCTTGAAAAAGTGTCAAAGAGCTGAATGGGTCTCTATAGGACCTAAAAGTGACTTAGGCCTATTGAGTAAGATTTATGCTTAAGTGTGACCAATTTTAGATGCCTTAAGGGTGAAATAATGTATTATGGCCAAGAATTAAATATTTTAGACTTGATAATTCATGAATTATCTATAAATATTGAAACCAAATAAGATGGTTTCTAGACTTGTAAGAGACTTGGAAGAGGTGTGTGCACGTGATAGTTGTGGAGCAAAGGAGAGGTAGAGTGAGCAACAGATGAGTTGATGAGTAAAATAGATTAAGGACTATGTGTATGACCTATGGGTCATGTTTTTTATGTCAAAATAGTTCTCTTGCATGTTGAGAATGAGTGAATAGGTTTAGAGTGATCCAAAAGGATGTTTTAGATGCATTAAGTGTGCAGAGTTGAAGAGAGTTGATATACTTTATATCCTCATCATATTGGTAGGAAATTAGTGTTTAGGAGATGTTATTATCATAATTTTTGTTGTGTTATATCCAAATATAGGGTATTTTAACCTATTTGTATGGTGAAACTTGTTAAAGATCTAGTTTTTGTGGTAGCTCCCTATGGGATTGTAGTCTCACTAAAATAAGGGATGATATTTATTTGATTAGTTTTAGCTATCCTCAATTGGTTCTTATTATTATATGATAGTATTATAATTGTAGGTTCTAATGGGTTTTCTCCCTTAAGAGGGTTTCCCACATATGTCATGTTTTATGTGCTTGATCTTGCATTGTCTCTATTATTCTTTACTACGAATGATGTGTATGATTCATGAATGCTTGTGATAGTTGATTAAGAGTTTGAAAGGATTGAAATTGAATTTGGATTATTTAGGCTCACTGATTCACCCCTAGTGATTGTAACTCTAATAATTAGTACCAGAGTAGGTCCTTTGGTAAAGGCTTGATAACTTGAAGGTGATCTAAGGAACAATATGGGTAGTCATCAAGGATGTTTCTCTAATAATTAAGAACCGATGTTTAATGGATCCAATTATTATTTTTTGAGTGTAAGGATTGGGACCTACATCATATCCCTACAGTTTAAAATTTGGAAATCTATTATGGATGGTTATTCTACACCTATTATTCCTCCATCTAATATTATAGACAAGAAATTATTTGAGAAAAAGTCTAAAGCAATGAATGTTATCACTTGTGGTATTTCAAAGACCAAATAAACTAAGGTAATCTATTGTACATCTTCCAAGGAAATATGGGATAAATTTAAGACTATTTATGAAGAGACTCAAAAGTTAAGTTGGCAAAGTTGGAGACTCACTGAAGATAATTTGAGATTCTCAAGATGAAGGAAGAAGATTTTGTGGCATCATTTCTACAAGGAGTTGATGACATTGTGAACATCATCAAAGGTCTTGGAGAAAACCTTTAATAAGTTAATTTAGTTCAAAATGTATTAAGGTCCCTCTCTCTCAATTTTGATCCTAAAGTATGTGTTGTAGAAGTCATGATCTTACTCAGCTAAAGTTAGAATAATTGCATGACATACTTAGTGCCTATGATATGAGGAATAATGATGATATACTACTGAAGAAGGAAGAAACATTCAAGATAGAGATGAAGCCTAAGAAGAAGTTCCAAGGTAATAAACCTAAGGAGGATGAAATTTTTTATATTGATGAGGATGAACTAATTTCTTTATTTCTAAGGAAATTGAAAACAAGTTTAGGTAAGAATAAAGGTAAACTACCTTTCAAATGCTTCAATTATGGAGAGATAGGACATTTTGCTATAAAATGCCCTCATAAGCATGATGATGAAGAACATGAGGAAGACTAAGATGCAGAAAAGAAGACATATAGGTATGATAAGTGGAAGAAAGGTTTTAGAAAGTATGACAACAAGAAGAAGTTATTAAAGAATAAGAAGAGTCTTTACACCAATAAATACTACAACTCATCATATGAGAGTTAAGATAATGACTCATAGTGTGATCATGAAGATGATGATCCTGTTGAAGATGAATCCCTCTTCATGGTTGAAAGGGAAGTTGCTCACATAAAAAGGAGTCTACTTGGAGTGATTTAGATGATGATGAAGATAAGGTGGACTATGAGACTACATTGATAAATGCTCTTAAATAATTAAAGATTAAGAAGAATATTAATAATATGAAGTCTTAAATCAAAGGCTATGAGGATAAATTTATTATATATGAAGAAATAATGAATGAAGATACCAAGGAACATGAAGATATGGTCAAACATCTTAGTTGTCAATTAGAAATTCTATCTACAAGCCTGAAATCTAAAGAAGATGAATGTTCAAGGTATGTAATTGAAAATGAGTCTTTGAAATTTGAGTTAAATAAGACATATAGTAAGGTGAAGTCATTTGTGAGATTTTAAAAGAGATCAAGTGAAGAAGACACTGGCAATAAACACTAGTTCTAACAAAGAAGAAGAGGAGCTAAACAAGGAAAAAGAGTATGAGCCAAGCAATAGGAAAGGGAAAAGTAGGGGTTCAAAGAAGATGAAGACTTATATATCATGGAGTACATGCCACCAAAGAATACCACTACCCTGATGTGCCACCACATTTTTTGGGCATTGGATTACTATATGGATGAGCTCCAATTTGAAGTTTCAACAAAAGCACTTTAGAGTGCCAAGAAGTTAGAAGAAGGGCATCACTACCAGCTCATAAATCCTTGAGACATGAACTCCATATGATCAAATAACACCTTGATTAAGATGTATTCCTTATTAGTGCACAAGAACATCATTAATGATGTTTACACCAATAACTAGAAGAATATGGCATGAGAGGTGAAGGTAGAACTTGAAGAAATAAGGCTCAAACACAAACAACTAATTGAGTGCATAGAGGAGGTAGAGCCATCCCTTTTGGATGGAGTGGATACCTCAAGAATGAAAGAGGTTGACAAGGTATGCATGCTTGTAGAGAAGATGTTGCCCAGGATGAGGCCAATGCTTGAGGAGCCAAAAAACCCCTGTGAGCCCATAAAGAAAGAGTTGAAAAAAAAGATAGACATGGTGGAAGACTTATTCACCAAGTTAGAAGAGAGTGTAGAAGAATTAGACACCATATTTTTAAATTTCACCACCCAAGAAGTGGTCATCAATACATACCTTAAAAAGGTAAATGAGGAGAAAGATGCCTTGTTCTAACACTTCTTAGTGAGAAAAATAGAGTGCATTCAAGTGATGGCAAAGGTTAACACCCTGAGCATCTAATTAAAGACTTAGGAACAAAATTTGGAGGCTCTCTTCCACACTTTCCAAATAAAGGTAAGTGAGCAAGGGGATATCTTAGATGGTGGGGTAAGGTGAGCAAGGAAAAGGCTTAAGGCTTTTAGAAAAGAATTGGAAAACATGAACATGCTCACCCTTGAGGATATATCAATTGAAGTAGATAGTGTTGTCAAAGAAATCAAACTCACTATACATGGTTTTTTTAACTTTAAGGTAGATTTAGAGTAGGGTATGCCCAAGTTTTTCACACAAAAAAGTGCTAAAAGATTAGTCCAAGGTGGACTAACAATTTTATATGGGGTAATGTTGGGCCCCATTTCGCACCAACTATGTGGACCATGCCAACTTTACCTATCTCAACATTTGGAAATCTTGTGGATTGATTTCTCCCTTTGTATGCCTTTTGGCACCAGCTAGAGGAATTCTTGAGGATCCCATGCTAGCTAATAGGTAGTTGCGTAGTGCCAACTTCCAAAGGACATCCCTATAGGTACTTATATGTGGAGACTCAAGAAGTGTAGGTGTTAGAGTGGTCTATCAAGTGAGATAATGACACTCTAGTGACAACTCAACATTTGGCATGTACTCATCCAACTTGGGTAGCGTAGTGGATCCAACAAATTAGTGAACCATAATGATAGCTCATCACTTGGCATGTGACCATATGAACTGGTAAGAGAATGGATATTTTCCTATAAAATAAGGCTTATATCTAAAAAATGGGGAGAGGTGATTACTATAGAAAATCTTTGCTAAAATCAAGAGCCACCATTAAGTATTTGTATTCTGTATGAATTATGTTAGGAATTTTGAATGTATAACCCAAGCTCACTTGTGAGATGATGGGCATGAGTAAGGTTAAAGATGAGAACTTGCTCTATTTTATTATCTTAAACTTTTTATGTTGAACTATAAATCAATGAAGAATATTTTTGAGCAATGAAATGTTGATTCTTGCATTATAGTTTGTTCTATGATATGTTTGTGACATAGTCTTATATGAGTAGTGCTTTAGTTTCTTTACTGTGAATGTTCTATGATATTAAGGTTCATCCCTAGTTACTAATGGGATCCTTGTGTCATATAGTGACCTTAACCTACCTATAAAATACACTAAGTGTTGAAGCTAGCATGCGCTAAGGTCCTAATACCAATTCTAAGAGTGCTAACCTAGATAATGAGCACTTAAACCCAAGCCATTCCCATGACTTAGCTAAGTGCCCGAATGACCCTTACTCACTATCCCATCCGTTTGTGCCATTAAGAGCTCTATCTATCCAAGTATGAACTTAATCCATAGGGATTATTCCCTTGAGAAGGCTCATGCCCATTGAACTCCCTAGAGTATCCAAGTGTTGATAGGCCACTTGAACTTGTCTTACGAATGATTGAATCCCATTGAAACCTAAGTTACACCATGTCTCAACTATCCCAATGTAGGCTTGATCCCTCCATTATTTCACTTTGAGTGAGTGCACAAGGCTTGTGACTTGTGTGAATTTGATGCCAACATAGTAGTGTGTTAAATATTGTATGCTAGACCTCATTATGTTTGTGCCTAGTTATACCAAGTATAAAATTGAATTGGCTTGACTGCTAAGCACATGACTAAGAACATAATCTAAAAAATTAGAATTTTCTATAACAAAGAAGAATGGGGAGATCCATCTATGCGTGGAATTTAGAGACTTGAAAAAAACCTCCCTTAAGGATGACTATCCCTTCCCAACAAGGAGTAGATCTTATATACTATTGTAGGATCAGAGTGATTCTCATTACTATATGATATTCGAGCTATAAATATATTCTTGTGTAAAATTATGATCACTAAAAAAAAACATTCACCCATAAGTAGGGAACATTCACATACCAATAGATTCTATTTGGTTTAACAAATGTAGGAGCAACCTTCTAGAGAGCCATGGATATGGCATTTAAATAACTCATTAACAAGATCATCTTGGTCTACCTCAATGATATAAATATTTTATATAAGTGTGAAAAAAACCACTTAGGCCATATAGAACAAGTATTTGAAAAGTATCAAGAGTTCAGACTATATCTGCACCCTAAAAAGTATATCTTTGTAGTTCATGAAGGTGCTTTACTAAGGCACATTATTTCTAAATAAGAGATCACAATTGATCCAAAGTAGGTAAAATTTATTTCATCCCTCCCTCTCCCAAGTCACAAGAAGAATCTCCATAGTTTTTTAGGGAGGTTAAACTTTGTCAGGAGATTTGTGCTTAGCTTTGCTACTCTAACCAAACCCCTCACTGTGATGCTCAAGAAGAATGCTACATTCAACTAGACTCATGAAGTCAAGAATAGTTTTGAATCCATTAAGTGTTCCATCTCATAAGGCCCCACCTTGATCAACTCAAATTATATTAAGTATTTTATCCTTTATGCATTTGATAGAGCTAGAGGCATATTAACAATTCTTTCACAACATAACAATGATCAATTGGAGTAACTAGTTGCTTTCTTTATCCAGGCACTGAAAGATTATGAGCTACACTATAGCCTTATAGAGAAGCATGCACTCATAGTTATAAGGGTACTAATGAAGTTCCAAAAAATGTTTTATAATATAAATATTTAGCTGATGGTCCCACATGAAGGTGTCAAAGAATTCTTACTCAATAAGGACATCAATGAAAAATGGGCTGGTTAGATCATAAAGGTGATGGAATATGATGTGGATATAAAAATCACCAAGTTTTTGTGAGGAAAAGGGACCTATTAAAAATTGTTCAAGGATGAAAATTTTGAAGTTAAAGCAGTCCTTACATTATACCAAAAGGAATCAATAGATCAAAATTATGCCATGAACTAGATATTGAACCTAACAACTTTCCTTCAAATTAGCTAATATCCACCTAGGTTAAATAAGGAAAAGTGAAAGCACTTCAGGTTATAGGCCATCCTTTATGTGTTCATCAATGGCACACTATTCAAAAGAGACATCAATGGAGTCCTCTTGAGGTGCATATAATCGGACCAAGTGAGTAGGATTCTCTAAGAATTCTATAATGGGCCATCAAGAAGCCATTATTCACCCAAGATTACCACCATAAAGATTATGCGAGCTAGTTATTATTGGTCAACTCTATTCAAGGATGCACTATTCCTTCTTTATAGGCAAACAAACTAATGGCCTTACAATTACATCTAATACAAGTTGATCAACCCTTTACACAATGGGGCTTAAACTTCATAGGCATGATCAACCCACCATCACATGATGGGCATAAATGGATCCTCACAACCATAGTCTATTTAACAATATGGATAGAAGTAGTAGCACTCAAAGAGGCTAATGAAACATCATCCTAGAATTCTACAAATGAATTGTAGTAAGGTTTCGTGTTCCATCTACCATTATCTTTGGTAATGCATTGGCCTTCCTTGGAACCAGGATTAATAAATGGGCCATCAAAAATAAGATTCACTTGAATGCCTCATAAAACTATTACCCTCAAGGTAATATTCTGGACAAGTCCATAAATAAAAATTCATTTCACATTATAAATAGGATATGGAGGACAATCAATGAGCTTGGTATACTAAGCTCAAGACCGCCCTTTGGGCCGATTGAGTTATGCCCAAAAGAGTGTTGAAAAATTCACCCTTCATGTTAGTTTATGGAAGGGGCGTCCATCAAGTTGCCTTCATTATAACTCACCCATTAATTAGATATACTCAGAAGTGATCCCCTCACAGTAAGGTTAGTAGAGCAAATAGAGCTCAAAGAGACTAGAGAGTAAGTTATGCATGCCATGAAACTTTAATAAGCCCAAAAAAATAAGACCTTTGATAAAAAATACATTGACATAAATTTATAATGAGTTTTTGTGCTCAAATGGGATGTAGATAGAGTGAAATTTGAAAGGCATACTAAATTTGATGCGATATGGAGTGTTCCACATACCATAATCAACTACAAGTTTGCCAATGTCTTATAACTCACTAAGTTGAATGGAGAAGAGTTACCTATCCTAGTCAATGTGATTCATATCAAGCACTACCTCATTTGATTCATGTATAATGTGTAAATAAGTAGATTAGATGTTTTTCATTTCCCTAAGTGACTTGCACAAATTTTTTCAGGATAAAATTTTATTTTCTCCAAGTGCTTGTGTACAGTGTTCTATTTAACCTAGATATTATTTGTTCTAATCATCATTTAACATATTTATTTGCTTTGTTTTTTCTTATGGAGGGTATCTCATACTATTCCAAAGATAGAGGTATCCAACAAATGCATCTAAGGATAAAATGACCATATGTTTCAATGACTTCATGCCAAATGGATTGTTTCAAAGGCTAATGGATTGCTACATAACAGGAAAGTAGCCTACAAAGTTGGCTAAAAGTGTTGACTTTTTAAGTCACACCCTAGCTTGTGAAAAACTTACAAAGATCCTAAATAAGGTTTGTACACATGAAAAGTGCTAGGTTATTTAAAATAAGCCACACATAGATGCTTTCCATCCATACCCATGCTTAAAGCAATCAACATAGATTTATGAATCGACTAAGTGTCAATTTTTGCTCATAAGTGTTCCCAATGTGTGCCTTATATAGAGATCCTCTACTATGAAAATGGCACATAGGTTTAAAGAAAAAATTCTCCTAGTCCTTTAGATATCACATGAAGAATTATGCAAGGAATAGTTCCAAACCATGAAGAATGCAACTAGAATCTTCAATCTTCTTATGTACTCCTATTCAAAGGACTCCTTATGCCTCTATGATTAATTACCACATCGAATCACAAAATTCCACTTTTGGACTCTCATGAATTGTAGGTCATGATCTAAATTGCAAACATGATACTTCACAGACTGATATGAGTCTAGGTTATAAAGAAAAGACATGAAAATTAACAAAGGGGATTTGGTTCAAAAGGGTTAAAATTCATACAACCCCATAGAGGACTTCTACATCTACATCCTTCACCAAATAACATCTCACTATACAACCTAACTATGTAGTCTTCAGTGCATAGATATCCATAAAAGGTGTAAAGAACTAGTTCCCATTATATGCATAATAATGACGTGGTAGTTCAAATAATGCCCACACAACAATTGACAAGTTGTAGTGAAATATAAATTAGTAGTTGAAAAGTAGTTTAGCGGTATTTGAGGCCTTATCAGGATGAGTAAATGCATAAGCAACTATCAGACATCAAAATATGATCACACATCACCCCTCTAAGTATTCTAAAGATATTCCATTCTTAGACATGCACGTGGATCCAAAATAATCCTACCACCACCTCCCAAATTTGGATCACCAAAACAAATTTAAGAAGCATAGACGTGGCACGACAAAAAAATTAAAAGACTATATCTTCCACCCCAAGGGGTGCATTAATTGTAAAAGGCTTTCCCTTATAAAATCCTTGTTCTTAATTATAATAAGGGTGGACATTTTTAAGGAAACCTCACGCTGCTAAAATTTTCCCTCCAAGAGCACTTCCATTGGTTGGACCTTACATTTTAATGAGAATTGGGTTCACCTACCTCTATTCTTCTTACACTTTGTGTGTGATTTATATTTTTTGATCTTTGTTTTTGGGTAATGTTTACCCCTCTCATCTCCATCCATTTCTAGTGCCTCTGTGTAGAATTTATAACTTAGTTATAGGTCATATTCTGTGTATATAGGTCTACATAAGCCTTATATATGGATAACCTTCATCCCTCTCTGCACTACATTATGTTCCTACACCTCTATGCGTAATACTTATGCATTTAAAGTGTCCTTGGTGGACTCTATGTGATATTTTCTTGTTCTTAGAGTTTTGTATTGTGTTCATCAAGGAAGTGGAAGTGTTTACTATGTTCTTGGTGCATCATCTTTTAATTTCTAGCAACTTCTTACCTCTACCCTCTATTTTCCCTCAAAATATTAGGTTTAGATTAGTGGTAGATTTACCTTTATACTTTTTAGGTCTACACATTGGTCATAAACTAGGTGCACTTATAATAGAAGGAAGCTAACCTATTCCAAAGGTTCATCCCAAGGAGCACAAGGGTCTCACACCTTGGGAATGTTTCAATCATTACAATGAGACAACTAATTCTTCGCTCATGCAAGTGAGTGATAACACTTCCATGGCCAATTCCAAACACTTTTATGCCCTATGTAAGGCATTCATGCTCTGTAACTTATAGTAAAAATCCTCCCATATCACAAATAATCCATAGATGCACCTTTCAAATAACAATAATATCCACTCTCAAATAAGAAATAAGTAAATGAATAAAGTGGTTAAATTAACAAAAAGTGATTTCAAGTGTTTGATATAGACCTATATTTGACCAAATAGTGACAATATGGTACAATGACACTAGGTGAATGGTAAAATTAAGTACACAAGGGTAATCTACCATTTAAAAATGGAAAATAGTAAATTTAGATCTACTATAGAGACTAAAACAATAAACATGCATAATTGAAATTATGAAACAAGTAATGGACAATATGAAAATCAAAAAGTGATGGAATAGTCATAATTGATGTTTAATTCTAGATTCTGGAAGTGGTTGTGGACTTTACAGACATATATTTTGCCTTTGTGTGAACCCTAGGCCAGTAACACAAAAAACATAAATACACATTTTTTTAATGATGATTTTACCTTGGGAAAAATCAATATGATGAGGATTGTATTTGCTTTCATTAAATTCTTATTGCACATTATTTTAGGATCAATATTTTTTTGTAAAATTTTACTTCAGGGTGTTGTACATTTTTGTATTTGTAATTCTCAATAATGACATGTAAAATATTTGAAATGCACTATTATTCCTTCTCTTGACCTAGATTTCCATTAACTTACAACAAAAATAATTATGGTTAGACAACCTCAAGGAGTTGCAACTACATATCTTAAATGCTAGAATTAAACCCCATGTAGTTTGTATAGTGTAAATGGAATCTAAAGCTAGGGTTTTGACCTCCTCTTCCTTAGGTGTAGATGTAACTATATGCACATTCACCTAAACCTTCCTTTTTTATAAGAAGGTGATGCCACAAAAGGTTTAAGTATGAAAATGAAAGACTTTGTCATAATTGTGATAAAAATATGATCAATGAAGCCAAAACTTGAAGTAGGATATGCCCAAGGATTGAAGGATGTTTGACATGACCCCAAATTCTTACTTCTTAGATGATACTTTGATAAATAATGTGGTATAAATAATAGGCTCTAGGACTTAACACAAGCTAAGGCTGACCCTATAAAATAACAATAATCAAAGATCAAGGTATAAGAAATTTGGCTAGAGGTGAAAGGGCCCATAAAAAGGTGACAAATAGAATCAATGAGTTCAACATTTTTTTCAAAGGTATAATTAATGAGACTATTGATTTCATCTTAGGTGAAACAAAGGTCCAAGGTGTGAGAAGAATCATATATAAGTGTGAAAATTACACTCAAGGTTGAACATGATGTATTTAGTGAAGTGTTAGATGCATTTATAAGGCTTAAGGGCAAGATAAAATCTATTATTGGGTAGGAGAGGCCTTAGAAACAATCAATTATACACAAGTGGACTAAGTATAGTAAAAAATGGGAAAATACTATGAAATAGGGTCTTGTACCATAATTAGGTATCTACAACCTATAAGTTGTTAATGCATAATCAAAATAATGAATGAAATGAGATGAAGGGGGGAGTGGGTACATACTTGAGGACTTATTTGTGCATTGTGATATAAGTGAAAGGGCCCACAAAAATATGATAGACAAAATCAATGGGTTTGATGATTCCACTCATGGTAGAATTGGTAGGGTTGTTGATTTCATCCTAGGTGAAAAAACGTGTAATGCATGAAAATCAACATAGATATGTGTGAAAACTAGGCTCAAGGTTGAACATAAATGATTTAATGAAGTGTCAAATGCATTTATAATGCTCAAGAGTGAGATAAAATATAGTGTGGGGTAGGAGAGGTCCTAAAATAATCAATTATATATAAATAGACCAAGTATAGAAAAATGACACACTATGGAACAAGGTCTTGTATTGAAATAAGGTGTCTACAACTTGCAAGGCATTAATACATAATCAAAAGAATGAATGCAATGAGATTAAGGGGGGAGTGATTTCAAACTTGAGTACTTGGTGGTGCAACATTGATTTCCCCCTTGGATTCGAGAAATATTATTATAAGGTGAAATGATGTAGGCTAAATCCAAATAGAGACATATAAGCCTTAATATACTAGGCATGGTTATCATTAAATTGGAGTTCCTGAATTATTGGGTATAATTCATGTATTATCAAAAAATATTTTTATGGTGGCCTCTCCTTATCCTTAGTTTGTTTAGTTTTTGATAGGGAAGTCTTATTGTAAATGTGACAGAGGAATGAACATTGTTGTGTTTTGATTTTATAAAAGGTAATCTTAGAACCCTATTCATACACATTTCAATTTTTAGGTCCAAATTCTAAACAAAACAACTATTCCTCATGTAGGGAAAAAATAATTAATGAACCATTTTAGCTAATGGACAAAGTAGTCGATTGACTATTTTAATCATGGTTGAAATGCACTTATAAATGTTTAAAGGGATAAAAAGAGATAAAGGGTATCAAAATAAGGGAGAGATAAATGATGTCATGAAGAGGTTGAATAAAGGCATAATGGGGATGAAAAATGGTGGGACTTGGGCACTTATGCTAACATTAATTTAATTGAGCCTAGTACAATCCCAATTGGGAGGTTAATGTACTAAGTCCATTTATAATAAAAAACATTAGTAACAAGTCCCTTGATACTAAAAACCATTAATAATCCATTCTATATGTATACATATGGTCCTCAAGGTTTATAGCATGCCCACATGGCATGGAGTAGGTTATTTTGTCTTAAGAAAGTGAAAAACCCATAAAATGAAATGAAAGTAAATGGAGGTAAATAAATAATGACAATTAAATTATGTGCCTCAACATAACTCATTGATGAAAAAATATATGCATCTTTTTAATGATGATGTATAATCTAATGAGATGTGAAAACATTCCCAAGTGTGTAAATATGGATCCTTGAGCATTGTAAGTCCATATACAAGGTCAAAATCATCGTTCAGTAAAATAAACTGAAAAAATATGTTTGGATAGATTTTAAATCTCATGGTAACATATTCAATGTTGTAATTGGAAAAAATGTAGGGTACATGGTTATAAAGTTATTCTCCTTGAATGAATCATAAAAGATAAGAAGTGTTTTTTTTAGAGGTCCACCCATATAAAAGGGCAAGTGGGCCTTTCATTTGTTTAATTAAACACAACACTTAGAGTGAGGTACAAAGCTTAAATTTTGAAATGAAGAGAAGTGATGGTGAGGGTATGAAGAGAAAATGTTGGTCAGATAACTACAATAACTTTTAATCATGTTTTTATCTAAATTCTACCATAAAAAAATACACTAAAATTGTGAAATTTCCCAATGGGAGATATGTTTGGCATAAACTAATCAATCAAAATTATTGGGTCTTTTTGATCTCAAATAGTTTAGGTATAGAATTTAAAATCAAGGGTATTAATGTCACTATAAGGCTAGTGATTAAAACATTAGCTTATGTGATGATTTTAACCATGGTCAAAATGGAATTTATGTTGAAAACACAAAACAAGGGCCAAACATGTAACTATGTGCTGAAAACATGAAAATGCAGGTTGAAAAATCATAAATGTTGTTTTAAATAATTACTAATCATTGAAAACTCAAGTATACCACATTTTAAGATGTCAAATAGTTAAGTATAAGTATCCAGTATAAAAATTATAGAATATTTCTAAAGTTGAATGATATTTTTCATCACCTTTTATTGAATTAAAAACTATTATATACTCATGTGCTTTTAGAGGGCCTCATTTATTGATGGTTTAGATTAAGGTGCAATATAAATAGATCATGGTTACCATGATTCATAGAGGACCTTAGCTCTAGTGTTATGGCTACCCTATATGTATTAGGTCTTAGGGTTGTGGGTCAACAAAGGTAGAGGCACCTCAATGTAACTATCTTAGCAATGTTCATAGGTTGTTAGGTCCTATATCATATAATTTAATACATTTTAGATGGACTAAAATTATAAGAGATATATTCAAGTGCACAATAACATTAGAGGATTTGCATTCCATATTAGTGGAATCCATATAAGGTTGCATATGTTACTTCAAATGACACATTCATAAATTAATAGAGTCATGAAATAACCATGTGTGTTATAGGTTATCAAGACTAATGATTAGAGGATATCATAAATTAGAATAATTATTATACATGTTGATTGTAATGTAGTTCTTAACAAGGTAGTGGTTGGCCTATTGTTTGATATATCTATTTATTACAAGCTAGATGGTAGCAATAATTTTTTATGGATTATTAAAAGGGCCATGTAAGGTGATGTATGGTGAAATAATATGTTAATATTTTGATGAATTTATGGAATGAGTTATATGTCATCAAGGATATTTATCATAGATTATTGGTGTTGATGGTTTCATTATATGTTGCATATGTGAGTGATTTGAGATATGATTACCATAAGGCACCTCACATATTATCAATGACATCTGACCAAGGGTGGTGAGATGTAATCAAAGGATTAAAAGTGAGACATGTTATGCTAACTTATTTTTATGGAGGTTGGTGAGATATGACAGTGAGAAATCCTTTTGAGGACACACTACATAATAGATGACATGGCTTCAAATAGTGGATGATAGAGAAGATGACACCCTTAGTTGACATCATAACTTCTGATAATGCAATCATAATTTATAATTTTAGACCTACCAACACCTTTAATTGAACCTTTATACAAGGTGAAGGATACCAGAGAGTTTAGTGTGAAAGGTGGGTGAAATCATCTTTACGCTTATTGAATCTAAAGACGAGGCAAAAATTAGGGAGGAAAGAGAAACATTCTATTGATAAGGTGTGATAGATGGTTAAGATAAATGTTGTAGAGGTTTCCCTTACAAGGGAGGATATAGTAGATATTTCTTAGGTAGAAGGTAGCTCATGCATGAGGCACCAAAAAGAGAGGAGGTTGGAGAATAATATATAAGTCAATGATAATTTCCCATGGATTTTATGAGGATATTAGGATTTTTTATTTGATACTAATAGGACTATGCATAGTATATATCCTAGCACAAATGTCAAAGATTCCAACTGGCATGCATATTCTATGTAATGAAATTAATTAGATGATTCACAACAATTGAATTAGGAACATAATAAGTAGATCCACAAAAAATATTGGCAAAATATTAGAATAATTTAATATTATGACTGAGCCACTTCAAGGGGTAACCTACATAACAATGTAATAAGAATAAAATTCACCATATGATGATAAAAGACTAACCACTACTTATATATACTCTACTTAGCCATGGTTATTCCATAGGCCAACCATACTAAGAACATTGAGAAATGCAATAAGATAATATGAAGGTATGTAAGCCAAAATTTAACCAAACATATCCGTAGATGCATTATAGGTTAAGGGTGTAGCATTCTATTCATGGAGATGAGAGATGGATCAATGGTCATGTGCAAGAATTTGTGTATAAGTATAGACTTATAAAAAATATAAGGATCCTATAATATACAAAAATTTAAATACCATATTATATCAAAAAAATATATAAGGATCGTAAGCAAGGAAGTTATAAAGGATTTAAAAGTGGAATCTCCATGTTATATGAAATATAGAGTCTAACTAATCTAAGGTGTTATTAGACATTAACCAATAGGTGTAAGAGGTAATCATAAATAAAATAATGCCATTAGGTGGTAACAACGAGGTATTAAAATTAAGGGGAGTAAGACTATCATGAAATGGTAACCATGAGGTTTAAATAAATAACATGTAATGAATATGTAGATACCCATATTTGGTATAATCACAATTCATAACATGTTATAGCTCTTTGTATGTGTAACCTCTTGACCAAGAATTAGATATTTAGTGGCATGAGATTTTATGGACCTCTTTGGTTCCACTCTATTTTTATTGATTTTACTTTTCCCTTGGACTTGTATGTTATTATGACACATTTTATCCAATGTGATCCAGAGATCCCTACTTTTTATTCTATAATTTCTATATTTTTAGCCCTTAGACACCTATGTCTATGATGGAACCTTGTGAAATTCAAGTTTCCAACCAAAAAATAAGTATCCAAACCTATTATTTTATCTTTTTCCATATCTTTTAATTTTATGATTGTTTGTCAGTCCCTTTTGTTTGTTATATTATTAGTTATTCATGTGCCACTAGGTCTTCTTTTGAAATCAAGAGATCTTTATATATACAAAGGTTATAGTCTTATTACACCACCTAGAAAGTTTAATAGAGAAACTTTTAATTATAAAATGTTTTACATTACTAACTATAAAATTTCACTACAATAATAAATTGAATATTTAAAGCACTCAAAAGATCACCATATTCTTGGATTGTTTATACCAAGGGTTACTATAGGAGAAAGAACATCTAGTTGCACAGTCACAAGTATGCACACATGCCTAGGAGGGAAAAATGCATGTGAGTCTAAGACCCTCTTTAGAGTAATGGCTATGTAGGAAATACTTAGCAATAATTGGGGTTTTTAGGGTTATCTCAAATCACATGCTAACCCATTTTTCCCAAGTCATAAGAAGTCCAAGGCAAAGGAACTAGGGGTTTGTTCATTGGATGGATCTCATGCATAGAAAAATTTAATTTGAGGTAAAATAAAATTATATAAGTGATATCATATTTTTTATATGAATTTGGATCCATTTAGATCCATCCCTATGTGTGTCTTAGGCTAGACAAATGCATTGGAGGTAGACACTTATGTCAACACAACTGTCCCTATTCAATGTAATCATTCAATGGATAAAAAATGTCAAAATGAATAATGAACAAGACCCAAGTTTCTAGTGTAGTCCTATGATGACTTTTGATCACTGTCACACCTCATAATAAAATATCAAACAATATTTTCTCTCTTCTATCCCTTAATTACTTTGTACTTATTGTATTTTATTATACACATGTGAATGAGTAAATTGTCTTGATTTTACTGTATACCATTAAATTATGAATATTACCCTATTGCATTCAAATAGTTTTTATTGCTTGTATGTTTATCTTGTGGACTCCAAAAAAATGTAAAAAATTTGGTGAACTTGTCCTTTGTTTATTGAGTCAAAACCTTAGTTTGTATGTAGTGTTTTCTCCTTATCCAAAAATTCATTTCATATTTCCATATATTTTCTTTAGATATTATTTTCTTGCATGGGTCTAGTTTAAGAAATCTTATTTATATCTATGCATTGGTTCTTGTGGTTGGTTGCTTTGTAATTTTTTGCAAATTTAAAATCCTTATGAAATCACTAATTAAAAGCCATGCAAAAAAGACTCATCCTTTTGATCTCTTATTCAATGTGCTTGTCAATCAATTCATAGCATATGAAGATCTAATGGAATCTAAAAAATAAAAACCAACACTTACTTTGCTTATAATTATGACAATGAAAGAAATAATGATGAAAATGCAAGTATAAATGAACAAGGAAATGATGATGACACTTGTCCATATAGTTATGAGTGTGATGATATGCCTCCTGGGTATGAGGAGCCTAGTTTTCATACTTCTTCTCTTTCTAATGATGAAGGGTTTCAAGAGTTACCAACAATGTATTTTGTTAAGACCTTGCACAAGGATGATAAAATAGATATGCAAAATGGTAGCATTCATGATATTACAAGTCAAAATGTTTCATGCATAAATTATTTAGTGGAATTCAAAATTGATTATTCTTTTTCTCATTCCAATGACATAAATATTGAAAAAAATTAATGTTTTTCTCCTAGCTTCCATGATGCCATTGTTGATGAAATTAAGTGTGTGCATTCTTTTCAAAATGATATGCATGTTGAAAATTCTATCCCTTATTTGGATGACTCAAATGAAATTAATACTTTTTCTCTAACTAATAATGAACAAAATACATGTATTGCTCCTTCCTATTACTTGATTGAAAGAAAAAATGAGAGTGCATGTGAAATTCACAAGAAAGTGGTCATAAAACATGCATTATTTTGGGATACAAGTAAAGTCACAAGTAAATTTGATTCCTCTCTTTAAAAAATCAAGTTATATAAATAAAATTAAATAAATAGTATCATTTCATTTTATCTCCTTTATTTTAAAAATACAAATGAAAGTGAAAATTGCATTCTTCCCTCTCTTAATGTTGCAAATTAACTCACAAATATTTATTTTTCTCACTCCTTTGCATTTTTTGTTACAAAATATCAAAGGTTTACAAGTAAAGTTCTTTCTTCCACTCCTATTTTATGTCAAAATGTTTCAAATAACATCACACATTGTAATTATGAAGATATCAACCTTCATGATATCCAACATGATATACTTACCTGTTAAATCATGGGCACCTCTTTGTCAAATATTAAAAAATCATGGCGAGCCTACTCTCAAAAGTGGTAAAAGTTATATCATTCCCATGTTTCATGTCAATGGTAATTTACATCCTCTAACAAAATATCCAACCATTCCTTGTGATATGTTATCTATCATGACTTCCATGGGAGATTTGCAATAATAATTTAATACTCTTAAGTTGCAAATTTCTTCTCATGAAGCTATTTTTGAGGAGAATATTTTAGTATACCAACATATTATTAGATATTCATTTTAATATCCTTATCCTTTAAAATTTGTCATCCTTAAGTTCTACTCCTTTGATGGTCAAGGGGATCCTGCTATACACTTCAACAATATATACACTCCTTTTGACATTGGGCCCAAAATGGAAGCTTACTATTAAAGGTTTTCCATCACTATTTAACCAAAGGGGTTATTTATTGGTTTCATAGCCTCAAAAATAGTTCCTTATCAAATTTAAAACAACTTAAACTATCAAATTTTCATCATTATACCTTACCTAAGCTACCATTGGAACATTTTCAAATTTTGACACAAAATGAGAATGAGCCTATGCAAGACTATATTATTTCATAAAATCACACTTTATATTCCTTCAAATATACACCTTTAAATTTGAAAGTAAAATTTATATTTAGTATGGATCTTCTTTCACCACTTAGAGAATGATCATTTTATAAACCCTTTGCTTCATTTGAAATTTTATATTTGGATGTGCACAAATTTGCATGTGCCCTAATGAACACACAAATTGAGTTGCTTTCTCCACCCAGAACCAACCCTGGTAAAAACCATGTTTTTAAGGTAAATAAAAAACCTAAGAGGGTTCATAAACCAATTTAAACATACTATTTAAAACCAAAAATATATGTCAAAGAATAAATGATAAAGGTATTGAACAAAGGAAAGGGACATATTTATAGAGCACCTCCCATAGTTAGATCATATGCCTTTACCAAAAATCATCCTCTTATATTTTATTGGTACCAAAATAAAACACATGATATATTGTACATACTATTGGATGGATAAATGATAACACTTCTTACTAATTCACATTATCCATTACCTTGATTTGAAAATGCAAAAAGACAACACTTATGCACTTATCATGGTATTAATAGATACTGAGATAATGAATGTTTTTCTCTTAATCAAAAGCTTACATAGTCAATCGATTGGGGAATTATTGTATATTGGAATGACATATCTAGACCTATTTCAAATACTTCTTATAGATGATCATCTAAGAGTGTTGATCCATCTCATGCCATTCTTTTTGAGGAACACATGGTCCATCAACCTTTTTAGAAGATGACCAATAATAGAATTCATTATCCTAGTGTACCCTTTACTAGGACCGATTGCTCCCACACTAATCCTACCAAAGAACCATTGGTTGATCAAGTCATAAATAAAAGAACATGTGGAGGGGATGTAAATAAATAATATATTCTGGTTATAAAATTGGTACATAATTACTTACATGTTACTTATACAAATACAGTAGATTTATCCACAAAAGCAAAATCAACAGTTCCACTACCACATGATCATTACAATTGGGTATTCTTATTTCCCACTAGGTTTAATTGAATATGATTTTTACTATATTATAGATATAATGTAGGCATCTCATTAAATTGACATGTTTGTTACAACATTTACAAAATCTAATCATATGTTTTGAAAATAAATACATAAATCAAATATAAAAATATAGATATTGCACATCCATTTAACAAAAAATAAACCATGAGAAGAATATCATATATATATCAAAAGATAAAAAGTTTATATAAATAAAAAAACTAGTTGTATGCTAGGGGTATATCCCTAGGTGTATACTCCTCATCACTATCTATATCCATGCCCCTCACACCTCTTGATGTGGAGGTACCAAGGTCTAAGTAGAGCTTACATGCACGAGATAACTCACATACTCTCTCCTCATAGGATCATATTCATTGAATTGTCTCCTCATTCTCCCACCATAGAGTGTCATACTAACTAATTAGAACCTAGATGATCTCCATGGAATTATGATTCAAGATGTCATGTCTATCTAACTCGATACACAACTCCTCATACTGAGTGGCCAGAGTATGATATGCTACCAAAACTTTGTTAAGCTTAAAATAAAGGGGAATGAAAACTTAAAATATCAAAAACCCTCTCAATAAAACCCTCCTTGATGATATTCATGGGTACACTATGTGTAAGGTCTTGTATTACATGGTTCACCATAGGCACCCACTCCTAATTACCTATAGACACAAGATATAAATTAATAGCTAGCTACATCTATGGAATCAAATACTCCATCTAATATTATACTAAAAAAAAATTCCAAACTAAAACCATAATAATCACATATGGATTTGATTTATATGTCATCTATCGGTATCAATCCCATAGGGGCACCATTGCCTACATCTCCACCTATATTTCCTCATACATCTTATATTGTAGGAATGGCAACCGATAGGGAAATGGTAATAGGAAATAATATTGGCCACTAGGATCTAACCCACTACTCCATGTAATCATATGTACATCTTGTATCACCCTTTTAGCTAGGGGAACCATGATATCTCTCTCATTACCAAGATATAGATCTAGATTTATAGGTGTGGGTGATGACCTATCATTAGGCCTATACCCACTTCACACTATTTGATGTTATGGGTAGGTTGTTGATGACACTCACTACTCTATATCAAACTGTCATAAAGCATAGCCATACTAAAATAACTCGTATATATTGAAAAACTAGTTAACCAACCATATATTAATCCATACCCTCTAAAAGTCATTCACATCCTTAGGCCATCCAATAAATGTCCTATAAATATGCCATATAATATGATCCAAGGTCAACCTATCTATAATAATGTAGTACTTCATTGTGGTGTGCAATATACCATGGGGAAATACCCATCACTTTGTAAACATCTATGGGTGTACCTATAGAGTAAGACTATAAAATATGTTAGTCCATTCATTAGTGACAAAAATCAAGAGAAAACATCAAGAACTAACATAATAAGCCTATTCCCTTGGTTGGGAAAAGTATATGAAGTATAGAAATAAACAAGAAAGTATAAATAAGACAAGTTATACCTTCCTCATAGACATTGCCTTCAAATTTGGTCTACAAGCATGCTCATGTCCAGATATAGAGCTCATAATCTTTAGCAATGTTGTTGAGCAAGTGCTTCTAACATAACCTCAAGCATTATTATATTAGTTTTTGAATGAATTGAAAGAATTTATGAAGCTTTTAGATGGATTTATGCATAGTTTCTTTACACTAAAAAACTTTTAATTGGTCTATGGTGGCCCTTATAATTATAGGTTTAGCAAAGTGATAAATACCATTCATCTAAATATGAGAATCAATGGCCCAAGATGAGTGAAATTTGATGGACCAAAGACATTTAATTTTGGAGTTAATATTACAATTAATTGGCATGGCTTTCTAAATTTAGATATTTGTTGCATTTATGTTGATATTTTTAGATTCATGACTTTTTTGATTGATGATATCATACTAGTGTCACTTTTATATATTTTTTGAATTAATGAATTTTAAAAACTAGATATTAATTAATTTTCCATTGATTTTTACTTAACCCTTTAATCTGATTAACTTAGTTAAGTAATCTTGATTAATTTTTTTGAAATTCTTAGAATTTAATAAATTGTTATACACAAATGGTCAAAAATGTTAATTTACTAGGTAAAAAATTATCTAGAGATGAATTAGAGGAAGGTGATAATTAATTATAGTGCATTACCCCAATTAGGGATGCTCCAAAATATTTTAGAAGATGCATGCTAAGTGTGTGAAAGAATTTGGGTGTTTCAATGGTTGTTGATCTAGTTTGTACATTATTGTGATAAGTCATTCTAACTTGTAATTTCAACATTACAATGGTGAAAATGTCTACATTTTCCTCTTATTTTAAATGATGTGGCAAGACATTAAAATTAAGTAACTAATTTTAAAAGAATAAAAAAGTCATTTGAAATTATCACAATTAGAAGAAATGATTTTGTTCTTATTTTTATTGAATCTTATTTAGTAAAAACAAGTCCATAAGAAATCCCAAAACAATGTTTGGGTATGCCCATGACTACCCTTGAGGGAGTGGCTAAAAAATAAGATTGATTGACATGCCCTCAAAAATTAAAAAATAGACAAATAAAAATGAAATTAACCCATTAATGAGATTAATCTATATGAGCTAATTCTTAAACACTTCAATTTATAATGATGAATAATAATATAATTGAAATGGCTATTAAGGTAGGGGAAGTGGGAAAGATGCATCCAAAAATAAGTGGCACACTTGGACATACCTAAAACATGGAAAAAGTTACAGTCTTAGGGAATAATTGATCCCAATACAAGTTGTACACTTTGATTTGCCTGAAGAAGGTGAAAGTGTAGATCTTGGTATTAGAAGAAAGATAAATTAATTCTTTGCCCTAGTAGGGAAAATTTGATCATTAATTTAAATGATTTACCCCAGTAGGGTGGTTGTGATCATTGATTGGTATAATTAAATTTATTTATTGATTAGAAATCACAACTCAAGGATATTACTTGTTTCACAAATTAAATATGAGATGAATGACCTAAACATAGGTGCCATGGTAGAATAAATTTTCAAATAATAAAGAATCCATAAAATATAGGTACATGAGAATGAGAGGTATAATGGTAAAATGATTGAGGAAAATAGTCATGACAATAATAATAATAATGATGGACCAATGTGTATGAATCTATTTTATACATGATCATTCATAGATGCCGATCCTAATAAACATATATATATATATATATATATATATATATATATATATATATATATATCCTGAATGGTCAATTATGGTGATTTGATCAAGTAAAATGTGATGATGTGTCACAATCAAAGATGACCTCCATGAGTTAAGTAGATAATGAATGATATTTACAAGGGGAGATACTTCCAGAATAATATGACATCACATATGAACCTTGAGCAAGGAAAAACCAAAGGTATTAGTTCATCAAGTAACTAAATTTGAGCTATTAAGCATAATAATGAATATTCCACTCCATGAGTAGTCTTATAGATGAATGATTATCATTATGACTTGTATATATAGTGATCAAATACCAAAACCCAACCTAAAAACTACATTGATGGCATAAAATGAATTTGATGTAGTTAAGAAGAGTCACATGACATTGAATTATGTTAGCCATGTTGAAAAAAATGAATTCTAAAAGATAGACTCAGAATGACATCAATGAGGTTGATACAATAAAATAAGGGAATAAGTAAAAAATTTGGTATCAATTAGGGTTAATGCTATAGGAAATGATGGAACTATTGGCCAATTTTGACCTACATAAAAATCTTCTACTTGAATGGATGAGTTGAATAAAATTTTGGTTGGAATGAGTGGTCAAAGGTCACATGTTACTTGTAAAGTTTTTGAAATACTTTAAGTAAGCCTAAAGTGTAATTCTGAGAAGTAGGCTTGGAAATTGGTCTAATATTGTAAAGAGAAGAAGACCATTTCAAGAATTTAGGGGCATGAATTAGGTTTCACAAAGTCTTAGAAGTCCATTAGAGCCTTCTAAAGAGACAAAAATGAATTGCACGAGTCTAGAGAGATCAAACCATCATGGCATGTCATGTAGAAATAAATAGGTCAAATTGATTATGCATTTAATAAGTTCACTTATAAATCCTCTTAAGGCCAAAATATCACATGGACATGAATTCCTTCATGCCTAAATCATTCTCTAAAAAATTAATGTCTTGATGAGTTGTCTATCTCAAGATCTAAGTCCTCAAAATTGAACAAGCAGGATGAAATGTATGTGGGGATGTCAAGTTAAAGATGTATTAATTAACCATTTAGATTTAAAAATCCTTAATAAGTAAGATATGCATGCAAATTAAAAATTTAGGCCTTGTAAAATAGCTATTTGAATTTAAATGTTCCAAGATAAATGGTCAGCTTTAAATTAGATAAAATATCCAATGATGAATGGTAACCTAATAGTGTTAGTGGGTCTTGAGGATCCAATGGAGTGCATTTGATCATGCATCAAAGATCAATGATGAGTATTAGGTTAAAATTTTATCATTTACTAAGATGAATTTATGGCTAATAAGTGGAAAGATTTTGGGTGCCCATAAATATATCTAATGGTGCATAACAACTACTCGAGTCAATGGGCCCAATCAGATTGATAGTGCATGATCCATTATACAAAGAAAATATAATGATGAGTGATGGGTAAAAGATTAGTGAATATTGGAGATAAATGTGTGGGTGACAAGTGTCTCAACCACATTAAATTGGTTAAAGATCTATAGATATCATCTATCCATATAGAAGAGAATTAATGATGTATATGTAAGTTGAGAAAGTATATCCAAGGGTATGCAAGCAAGCTGATCAATGGTCAATATTAAAAGTCAAAAGCTAAGGGACTTAAATGGAGAGAAAATGTGACCTAAGGTCAAATTGGGGAAATTACTTCAAAGAATGCCATTGAAGCTCAATTGAGACCTCTGTTGAAATATCCAGAGCAAGTAGACTCAATTTTCTTCTATTTGCAATGTCATGTATAATAAGTCCTTGGATTTCACAAGTTTTAAAGGTAGAATAGGTCTATTTAGACCTAACATAGTTCAAGAACTATGTTTTTTAGTTTGTAAGCTCATCATGGATATTAACTATAGGAAAAATAATAAATGGATTGGTTTTCAATCTAAAATAGACCTATGCTAAAGTTTGGATTAGGGAAAAATGTTTAGGAGTATTTTGTGCTTTGAAAAAACTATAGCTTCGATAAATTGGTAATTACAACTACTCAAAATAGATATAGTCATGACTTTTTTAGGCCCAGGGATATGAGGATTTTATCCTCATAAGAAAGTCAAGTAGAAGATGTCATAGAGTCTATGGAAATCTAATGGTTGGAGAAAGCAATTAGAGAATTTAATAGATTTTCAGGGTGCATAAGGGTTTTTTTCATAAACAAGATCATGACTCACAACCTTTGGTAAACTCTTATCCTTTAGTGTGTTGATTAATCAATGAAATGATTCAGAGGCTATTAGGACAAATGAAGGCTATCTTGTCTATGATGTATTGGCTTTGATTTGATCAAAATATGGTGGAACATTCATAAAAGGTGGTATCTCATTTAATGATCTTGGTTGATGTGCTCCTCTCTCTTTCTTTTATCCTATATCTCTTATTATTTTCCATTTGTAATTTATCTCTTACTTTTGATAATAATTTTTATCTCAATTCTAGAAGAGTAGAGATTCTCATTTGATAAGTCTAGAACCTATCGAATTTGTTTGAAAAACATCTTAAAGAAATAAACACTTTCTTTACCTATCTCTCCCCTCTGACTTATGTGTAACAAAGCTTGTGAATGATGGCATTGTGAAGGAAAATCTTCAATACCCATTATACTTCTTTCTTACTCATTTTTAGGCGTCTTCAATTTAGTTAAAGTTCTAAGTTAGTGTTCTTTCTATCATTGATTCAAGCTCTCAATGAGTCTTAAAAATCTTCTTTGACTTCATTCATTGCTTCTTGAACCTAGTTTATGAAACAATTATACAACTAGCTAAGTTTTGTGAGATTGTGTGAGCTAGAGTTGTCCTATAATTCCTCAATATTTACTTCATTCTTATGAGAGTTATCATTTAAATTTAGTGCATCACCCTTTTATCTTTCTTAGGATCCCTTTCCCCCACTTTTTAGCCTTTTCCAAGTGAAGACATTAGTATAGGTGATCCATCAAGAGGAAGTCAACCTTCTCTGGAGGTTCAACCCCACCATAGGTGACCCATAGCCTAGGATTATTGTCATAGTGTAGCTCAATTAGAGAGAGCCTAAATAACCCTCTCCAAAGGTGAAAATTGATACTACAATAAGAACTGGCATTGATGAGTGAGTTAGGATAAGAGGAGGTAGATAACAATGTAAATAAAAGGAAGTTGAAATGAAAATAGGAATGATATGATCATGACATAGATATCAACATCTCTTGAAAAGCATCAAAGGCCTACTCAACCCTTTCCTAATTCACCCTTAAAGGTTTGTACTTTGGGATATTGAATCTTGACAGGTTTCTACAAGAGAAACATTAGTAAATGATAAAATGAAAAATATTATGTGTATACATATGCCCCACTGAATATCATCACGTGTCATAATAATGTAACATTGGTAATGCTTTGGGAAATAACATATAAAAAAACCTTGAGCTAATTGAAATGAAGTGATTGAAATGACCACTAAAAAACGAATAACTAAAAGTACCATATACATACCTTGACTTACCTTTTTATTTGAATAATTACATTCAAATATCATAGTCGTTATCATGGATGGAATAATACCTACATTTGAGAAACCCTATGGATATAAGAATAAAAATAGAAGTAATGCATGTGTACATAAGATGGTAAGAGTAATAATGATTAACTAAAAACCTAATTAAGTTACTTGGAAAATTGGCAAGCCATAATTGTAAAGGTTAGGTTAGGATAAAAAGACCAATAATGTAATGAAAAATGACAAAAAATGAAAGTTGAACATACAAAATAATATTAAAAAGCATGTAAAACATTGTAATTAAATAAAATATCAATGTAAGAACAAATCAATTTGAGATATGTAAGTCAATCAAATGTCAATGAATGAAAAAATCAAACAAATATATGTAATTAAATAACATCTCATGTCAAACAAGCATGAAGAGAACATAAAGAGGTAAATTTGAAATGTAAGACAAGTGTGTCAAGTCAAACATAAAAATAACATGTAAGTATGATAAAAATGAAAAAAATATAATATAAGGGAAGTCCATAAAAATCATATAAAAATATGAATGAAAAGTGGAAATATCTAAAGAATGACAACTCAAACTTAGTGATTTTTATAAAATGTGACTTAGGAAATCACAACCACTTGGAGACATGACAAGGATGTCAATAAGATAGTGTGGAAATAAAATGTGAAGGGGTGTTTGTGAGGAAGGCATGACACTATTAAAGGTTTTATAGTTCAACTCATAAACTAAGATAAGAGGAATAAGTAGATAAATGTGATTAAGGATGTGGTTAGTTAAAAGAGATACCAAAAAAGGGGATGATGATAATACTGTGATGTAAGTATGGAATGTGAGGTGCCACATCGATGATGTGAACATATTTAGTGGGAATGAGACACACTAAACAAATGGGATATGGTAATAACTATCAACATCAAGGACCTAAGACACTCCTAAATAGTAAACACAAATATTGATATAACAAGTGAAGTATATAGATCACCCCATGAAGGCTAGTATGCATAAAAATAAAAAGGGTCCTAACTTATCACAACATGATCCCTTATCCTTAGGAACCCTTATAGATCCATTTATATAATATGAATATTAGGAGATTGTGTGATAATATAGGTGACAATAAATATGTAGGGAGATAGAATGATGTAATGATATAATACCTCATACCCCAGTCTACTGACCTACCACACCCTAATGGACCTCAAATCTATAGAGTTTGGGATTTGAATAAGACATGAGTTATTCTAAACAAAGATCACATATTCTGGTATGACCTAACTTTTGAGATATAGTTTTCCTTTTAATATTTCCTTTTATTATGATATGGATTTTATCTTTTTGATTTTTAGACATTTATTCCTCTTTACGGATTCAAAAGACCGAACATGAGTGAAATAAGGATCTAATAAAATAAAAATTATGCTCAACAACTATAGAGAAGGACCAAAATAAAATTGTGTCTAAATACTCTTAGGATTTCCCATGAGTAAGTGTGCAACCTCAAAATTGACCTACATGTGCCTCAAGGTGAAAAGGAAATAAGGGATAAATGGGGGTCATGGAAGATACTCCCATGTATAAATGGTGATACAATGATGAGTATGATTAAATCCAATCAAAAGGATGAAAAATAATTCTTAGAAAGAGATTGGTGGTATTCTATGCTAATCATGTCACTAGGAAATTTGTACTAACCTACAAGGGATCTAGTATGATAAATAATGAAAGTAATGGTCATCCCAAAAGAGGGGTAAAAGTAAATAATCCTCCAAAAAGAGGGGGAAAGTAAATGATCATCATAAAATTGGGGTAAAGTAAATAAGGGCCTAAGAATAAATAATGAGACTAAGGAAAAATGATAAAAATGTGATAAATTAAAACCCAAAGGTGATAATACTATTGGCCAAAATTGGCCAACATATGAAACTTTTGCCTAAATGGATTACGCCACTCTCCTAAACCATCCAGTGACCTTTTTTAAGGTGCTTAAAATATGTTATAAGGTGATTTGAAGAGGTTATAAGGTGATTTTAATATGTTATAATATGCTTTGAAGAGGTTCTAAGGTGATTCAAAGAGGTTCTAAGGTTCTCCGAAGAGGTTTTAAGATGCTTTGAAGATGTTCTAAGGTGTTCCAAAAAGGTTTTAAGGTGCTCCAAAGAGGTTTTAAGGTCATATAAAGAGGTCATAAGATGATCCAAAAAGATTTTAGGGTGATCCAAAGAGGTTATAAGGTGATCCAAATAGGTTTTAAGGTGATTCAAAAATGTTTTAAAGTGCTCCAAAGAGGTTCTAAGGTGCTTTGAAGATGAGATGGTCCTAGTGTAGTGGATGATCCAATGGTGGAAAGAGGACTATCTTCATGAACAAAATAAGTGTTCTTATCCTTATTTAGTGACTTAAACATCCTATTTAAAGCATCTACAATCAAATTTTGATGAGAATATCCTCTCTAGGAAAAAATAGTGTTTTGGCTCTCTTAGCTCAAAACATCACCTATAACCAACTCAAGTGCCTTGAGAGCCAGGTCTAAGAGACATTAGATCATGAGGAAAGTATTTTGGAACTATGAAATTTATGATTATATGGATAAGGTATAATAATAAGTATTTAAATCTTGAAACCTATGGGGAGAGGGATTTACCAATTTCACTTACAACCAATACCCCAAATCTACACCTACAACCATCCAAATGGTAATTTCATTGACTCATTCAATAATTTCCCCTTAAGTGAAACTCAAGACCTTTCCAATCAAGGTTAATATTTTTATGTATCATTTTAAAGTAAATTAATAAATTTAAATCTCCAATCCTTCATCCATACCACTTAATCAATGCCAACTCATGAAGATACAATACACAGTCAACTTTTGAAGGCAGTTTCAAAGGTTTTTGAAGTTTTGGGGAACCTACATGTGGATTCAAGACCTAAAATTTAGTATAAAATGTCCTTGTGACCCATTACATACACATATAATTTATATTCTTCATGAAAAACAAGGTATATATCTACTTTTTTTGTCTCAGACCTGAGGTGCTCTCCATGAAAATTTAGGCAACCTACTAGTAAATCTTGATAAAAATCACCTACATGCCTTAATGTGCATGATCAAGGCATGAAAATTGGTGGATAGGTTAATAATGAGTTAATATACCTATCCATAATATTTTTTAGGAAAATATAGTAAGTAAACTACTCAATTTTTTTTTTACAGTCACCCCCTTATTTATTGACAGTCAAAAGGTAGTTTAAGCAAAATTTGAGGAAAATGTATCTATAGACCTTAATATGTAAGATCCAAGTATGAAAATTGGTGTATATGTTGTTAATGAGTCTATATAAATTAATAAAATATTTTTTTGGTCTGAATAATATTGTAAGTACCTACTATTTTAGCATAGTCCCCCACATGTCCATTGGTAGCCACCATTAGAGATAGGAGACATTTTTGAAGTCTACAGGTTGGTGGATAGTTTTAGACATAATATGAGTGTTTAGAAAGTATAATAAGGTTATTTTAATTATTACCACAATTTTTTAGAGTGATTAAATTTATTTTTTTAAGTCAAAATGAAGAGAGGTGCAAAATTACAAAATTTAGGATTTTAGCATGCAAGTTGGGGCAGTCAGAAAAGCCATTTTTAAGGAACTTAAGGGTTAAAATATAATTAATGGATAATTTATAGTGTTAATTAAAAGTTTAAAAGAATAATAATGAGGTATTTAGACCTTATAAATCTCAATATACACATTTTTATTTCTCCTTATGTCTCGTAGTTCATAATTTTTGAGTGTGCTTAGGAGCAAAAATAGAGTTTTAGGGGATAAATAGGTACATCTATATTATGAAAATTGGTAAAAAATATTATTATGACATAAAATATCCACCCATTATGACATTTAAGTCACAATAATATCCTATATATCCTCTATTTTGTCTCATACCTCATGCACTTTATGGGAATGAGATAGTCTTAAGGCCTAAAAGAGCAAAAATGGGCTTTATTGGTGGTCATTGGATTTGGATTGAAGTTTTGGGATTTTTATAATGTTTATAAGTAATAAAGATACCTAAGTGGCTATGGGATGGTCTAAATAAGGTAGAGGGAGGCTAATAATCAATAAAAATCAAGTTTTCATCCCTCCATTAATGGAGTCTTAACGTTAAAAATAGGTCTTAAAGTGAGAATTACAGAGGTCAAAAGGAGGATTTATGTATGGAAAATCCTAAATAATGTGTCTAGGATCCAAAAAAATTATTTTAGTGAGTTTTAAAATTAAAATATGACTCCAAGTGTCTCAAATTAGTAAAGACACCCTCTTAGACCTACCTAGTGAACACAAGGTTGCAAACTTTCCCAAGCTAATTTAAGGAGTTTCCAAGTGAATCAGAGGTTGAGAATGGTATAAAAATAAGTGTAGGAACAAAAAAAATATTCATAATTATAAATTAATATCATTAAATCTCAAAATAACCATGGAGAGGCCTAAAACTGTTGCAAGCTATAAAAGAGCTTGTTTTGACCAGTTTTGAGTTTTTGAGCTCATAGGTCCATGAAATGACCTGGAATCACTTGGAAACCAAATAGAACATGTATATGAATATATAAATATCAATTTTTACCTATTTTTAAAATGAATTTGGAACGTGTGGGTGATTATGAGGCCCAAAATGTCCTTGGAATTAGTTCTCACACAACTAGTTGAAAATGGTTCAAACTTAGAGCACTCCATCAATGGAGTCAACAACTTTTGCAGATTTAATGGTGAATTTTGTAGGTTGGAGGAGAAAAAATGAGTGAATAAAAAATAATACATAAAATTAAACACCCAATTTTAATATTCAAGGTCAGTTGTAAGTATAAAGTGCAAAGATCACTAACCATGTTGCCAAGTTGCCAACTCAAGCCAAGTGGAGATGGGGTGTAAAATTAAAGTGGGGTAGATATTTGAGGATAATTTATGGAGAATGGGGGGAATTAAATGGAATTAATTATATGTAAGAGTGATTGTATAATATTAAATAATTTTTTAAATTTGAGTGAATGGTGACATCATCCATGATAAGAAACCTTTAGCCCAAAAGTGCAGAATAGGCCAAATTAGACCTTTTGGTGCCTTTTAGAGCTTAGTGACTAAAAAGTGCAGCTCAAAGAAAAATTAAAAGGGATAAAATATTAAAAAGGATCTTCCATCCATTTACCATGTTGGAAATAAATTATGATAACTTGGAGAGTGGTTATAAATGCATTTATTAAAGAGCTAAAGCTTTATCTCTTCTCCTCTCTTCCTTTTCTTCCCTATATATCTTATTTTTGGGTTAATTTGTGATTTAATATCATTTGAAAAGGAAAAAAAATGTCAAAATTTGTAATAACTACTTTTTGAAGTAATAAGACTATTATTTCACCTATCTCTTTGCCTTTAGCTTGTGCTTAGTAAGCTTGTGCATGATGGCTTTGTGAAGAAGTGTTCTTCCATGGTTATTATCATTTTTTATTGCCTATTTTAAGTGTTTTAAAGATATTTGAATGTTTTAAATTTTTATTTTATGCCATTAATGGATTATTATTATGAGTTTTATAACCCTTATTTTCTTATCTCTTGCTTAGTGAGCCTAGTTTCAAAAATACTGATGTAAATTGGCTACTTTGGGAGATTATGTGAGAAAAGATTGTCTTTATAATAAATTTGTGCTTGTCTCAAGCTTATTAGAGTGTCATTTAGTTTTTTTCATCATAAATTTAGTGTTATTAGTAATCACATACCCCCTTTTAATCCCTTTTCCAAGTATAAATATCAGTTTAGGTGATCTACCAAGAGGAAGCTGACCTTTTTTAGAGGTTTAACCTCACTACAAGATACCCACATCTTGAGTTTGATTCAATAGTTTATATAGGATTGAGAGAGCTTGAATAAATCTCTAAAATCATGTATTTATATGCTAAAATATTTTTTATCATGCCTAGTGGGACTACGTTTGAAGAATATTGAAATTGATGTTGGTCTTGGTATATTTACAAAAAATATTTCATCCACACTCTCAACATTTGGAAACTTGAAAGAACACTCAACATTTTGGTGGCATAAAAATACATATATTTAATGCCAAAGGTGACTACAAGATCATATTCTATAGGTATTCCTTTTGAATTTGTTAAATTACCTTTAAACTCAATAAGAAGATTGAGGTTTGCTAACACCCATCCATATTTGGGAAACTTTCCTCCTAAATCAATTTCCAAGTCTACCTCTACAAGAAGATCTTTGTTAGGCCCTTTCACTACCATGGTTGCCCTTAGATCCTTGAATTTTATGGATGTCAATGGTCAAAGTCCTTTACAACTCAATAGATATGACCCTATCCTAGTGGAAGGCCTTAAAAGTGTGCCTTACTTCATTGGAAATAATTTTACAACTCCTTCTGAACACATTAGAGATATAACCAAATTTTACATTATCCATGACAACAATTAAGAAAATGTGTCTATTAGGTTATTATCCATCTACTTCAAGGGTAAGGCCTTGGATTGGTATAGGAACCTTGATCCTAAATCCATCATAATATGGGATAATTTAGGGGATGTTTTGTGTAATATGTTTGAAGATAAAAGTGACCACTTGTCACTAGCAGAATAGTTAACTACAATGAAGATAGCTCCTCATAAGGTTATGCAATATTTAAATAATAGATTTTAAAAGATGTGGGATAGTTTTCCAATCCTTTTTAGGCCCACTCCTAACTATTCTTTCCTATACTATCTAAGAGATCTAAACATTGACATTGCAGTGATGATACTGTCTATGGGGGGAGCACACTACCAAATGCTTATGAGGTGGCAATCAAAGCATAAAATAACTTAATATAGGCTAACAAGCTTAACCTAGTCTACCTATGCCCTTGTTTCTTGAGATTAAGCCATCTCTTATTGTCATTCCTCCCCTTGCTTCCATTCCTATTTTTCAAATAATTACTTCCATACCTACACCAAAGCAAGATAAAGCTTTAACTAATTAGTCTAGTGACTCCCAAGAACAAAAACACTTCCAAAAACTCAAGAATATGTTTCAAAACATGGGAAATGAATTAGTGAATGTGAAGAGATATAAATCTAAGTATAATAGACTTTATCAAGTCCCATATCATCCCTAATAATCTTACCAAGAAAATAGGCCTTACTTCAAGGGAAATTTCAAAGGATAAGGATAACCCAACTATTCTAGGCAAAATAATTACAATCCTATTACTGTAGGTGCTTCCAATACCTTGGTCCCTATTCAAAACAACATTACATAAGAAGGTGAGGGATATATGCCTTGGAATTAGTCATTTAATCAAGCCATTATCCCAAACACAAAATTCAATTAGGTTTTCAATGATCAATGGCAATAGGGTGCTAGTTATGGTTTCAATCAAGCTCTCATGGATCATAATATGGAAGTGCCAATGATTAATAAACTAGAAGAGACTCAAAAAGGCCAAGGGATAAATTAAGGACCAAACTAGTTGGGTGCTACAATGGTTAACTATGAACAAGAAGAGTGTTATATTTTCAATTAACAAGCTAGCTTCAACCAAATAAACATTCTAGTGGAAGCCAATACAAGGTTCAAAAGAAAGAACATGGAGGGAAACCAAGAAGTAGTTAAATACTAACCTAATATTAATACATTAATATCAAATAAAAATGAACCTAATGCTACCCCAAAGGTTCCAATAACTCAAAAAAATCAAAATCAAGGAAACATCTTGGTACCTTAAAACCCACAAGTTTAAAAAATAATTATGGATCCCAAAGCACAAGCAAAGATTGGTGGTTTTCACATAAATATTTTTGAGAAAATAAATAAGTACAATGTGAGAGTTCCAATGTGGGATATGCTTTCTATGCTTGGTCAAGTGGATATCCTTCAATAAGGTTTGTCAAAGATCAATGTTTTAGAGAAACCACCAAGCAAGGAGAGTGTAGTTCTCACTAATGCAACAAAAGGGCCTAATGAAGTAAAATCAAAAAAAGTGGTCAAACCTCCTCCATTATATCTTTTTTTAATCATTGACAACTCCTTGGTACATAAATACATGGTAGATAGTGGAAAAAATACTTTAGTAATGCCAGAGTCAATAGTAGATCAACTTGGTTTGAAGTTTAAACCCCAATCTAAGGGGGTTTTATAGCTTTATGGACCTTATAACAAACCAAATTGTATTATCAAATGTCTAAACTTGACCCTTCACAATTATCCTAGTGTTTCAATGGCTCATGATGTGTTGGTTCTAGAGATGCCTCCTCATTTTACTCTTTGCTTATCTAGAGACTTCATAGCTAAAATTGGGGGTTACCTAGCAGCATATTGGTCTTATATGAATTTTAAGACAAGGTATGAGGCTAAGGTGTATACCAAGGCTAAACCTATTACCCAATTTCACATTGATCCTTATGGGAAAAGTAACACAAACATCAATTGTACTATTCTAGATGAAGATGACCACCTGGTTGGTCAAGAACTAAAGACTCATCCTAAGGGGATATTTGATATATTATTAAATGAGTAATGGAGTGAGAATAATCTACTTGACCCTTTGGGATGTTTTGAAGAAACATACATAGGATTTTATTGCATGCATGAAGAGCATAAGTTCATGTCATCCCTCACTAGGCCATAGGAGGATAGTAGTGGATTATGGAAGATGTTCTTTGATGACTTAAGGAGCAAGAATGAAGTAGGTTCAGGTGTAATTCTAATATCCCCATCTAATGAAAAATACTTTTCATCATACAGGTTCCAATTTAGTTTCTCTTGCAGTGAAAATAAGTATAAGGGTCTTATCCATGGTCTTCAATGGGCTAGTAAAAGGGTAATAAATAAATTACAAGTGTACCAAGATAGTGATATGATAGTACATTAGGTGAAAGGTCAAAACATAGCCAATAACCCCTTAATGAAGTCTTACAAGCATAGATTATGGGACATACTTGAAGACTTTAAATCCTTCAATATCCAAGTAGTGCCAAGAGAGCAAAATCATCATGATAATAGGTTGGCAATAGTAGGGGATCGATTTAAAATTCCAAATGATTTGAATAAGTCTAAAATATAGTCACATGTCAAAGTGATAGTGAGGCCATTAGTTCTAGATAACAAAACCCTCTGGTAGGTCTTTGATAGTGACAAGCAGATTGCTTACTTTGTACAACAATAGACAAATTTTTCTTCAACAAACCAAGGTAAGATTTAGCAGTAATATGAGGACAAAATTGTTAATATAAAGTCTAATAAACTTCCTAAATGGATTTTCACCCTTGAGGGTCTTTTCCATGAAGGAGATCACATGAGGAAAGACAAGGTCATGATGTCTATTGATGTAGAAAACTATGAGAGAGTCCTCATCTTTAAGGACAAGATTCTAAAGCTTGGAAAGGTGATAAATGATGTATAAAAACATACATTTTTTTATATCTTTAATGAATACTCTGATATATTTTATTGGGAATACAATGATCTAAAATTTTTTGACCCCAAGCTAGACCAACACACTATAGATATGGAGGCCAATGCCAAGACTGTTAGGCAAAATCAAAGGCCATTCAACCTAATGATTAAAGAGCTGATGAGAAAAGAGTTAAACAAGTTTATTTAGTATAATATCATTTTCCCCATCAAGCACTCCTCATAAGTAGCTAACCTAGTGCCTGTGAGAAAGAAGAATGGTGAGATTTGATTATGTGTTGACTTTAGAGACTTTAATAGGGTATCTTTGAAATATTATTACCCCTTACCATCCATGGAGTAAATAATTCAAATGTTTGTTGTTTTAGAACATTTTTATCTTTTATTTGGGTAATCTAGGTACAACCAAGTGCTAGTCAGGGAGGAAGACCAATACAAGATTTCCTTCACCACAAAGTGGGTCACTTATGCTTATTAAAATATGCCTTTCGGCCTCTAAAATTATAGAGACACTTTTAAAAATCCATGGACATGGATTTCCAAGTTTTTTAAATTAGATGGTACTTATCTACTTGGATGACATAACGACTTTATCCAAGAAGGCTAGTGAACACTTGGACCACTTGAGGTTGATTTTTAAAAGGTGTAGAGAATATGGAATCTCATTGAATCCCAAAAAGTATATGTTTACTATCCATGAGGGAAAACTATTGGGGCATATTGTCTCAAAGTATAGACCAACCATTGATCCTAATAGAATAAGTGCAATCTTGGCATTGTCTTTGTCCAAGCATAAGAAGGGACTTCAAAGTTTCCTTGGAAAGATAAACTTGCTAAGAAGGTTTATACCTAGTTTTGTAATCTTGGTTAAACCTATCTCTACTATGTTGAAGAATAATTAGGTGTTCACTTGGACAAGATAATGTAAAGTAAAATTTGAGGTTATCAATAAAGCCATTTCTCAAGCACCTACACTCATGAATATTGACTTCTCAAGAGATTTCATCTTGTATGTATTTGCCAACATTGATAACATATCAACTATGTTTATGAAAAAGAATGGAGAAGGGCTTGAGCAACCAATTGCATTTTTTAGCCAAGGGATTGAAGGGTATGAATAAAGGTACACTTATATAAAAAATAAAGTCCTTGAAGATATGATAAGCCTAATTTTTTTTAGGTTTATGCTATCCAACAACAAAATATACTTTATGGTGTCTCATCCTAGAGTGAGATACTTCCTTCTCAACAAGGACTTAAATGAGAAGAGGGATGGTTGGATTAAAAGAGTCATGGAATATGACGTAGAAATTAGAGTCACTAAGCTAGTAAGAGGTAAAGGCTTATGTGAACACATGGTTACTAACCTTCATGAAGAGAAAAAGGTTGTTTTGGTGACACAAGATAACTTGTAAATAAATGTACCTCCACCTCACACTAGCTAGGTCCAAGATATGAAAAAGTTTTTACTAATAGGTGAGTGTCCTTAATGGTTTGGATAGAACATAGAGAAAATAATTTAGACTTTAGTCCATACATTATGCCTTGATTGATGTTTTTCTCTTCAAAAAAGATGTCAATGGGGTGCTACTAAGATGCATATATGATGATCAAGTGACTAGAATCTTAGATCAATTCCATTATGGGCATGTAGGAGGTCATTTTACCCCAAGAACTACAACTACAAAAGTGATGAGGGATGGTTATTATTGGCCTAGACATATCAAAGATACATATGCAAGGGTGAGAAAGTGCCAAAATTGTGGTCTCTTTGTAGGAAATCAAAGGTTGGCAATCCTTCCTCTTAATTCCATTTAGGTAGAGCAACCCTTCATGCAGTGGAGCCTAGAATTTATAAGAATGATCAATCCACCTTCTAGTGGAGGACACAAGTGGGTACTCACTGATGCTGATTACTTCACTAGGTGGGGTAAGGAAATTTATCAAAAGGAAGCCAATGAAACAATAATATTGGAATTCTATGATAGTATAGTGATAATGTTTGGTGTACCAACAACCATAATTTTAGATAATGCCTTAGCATTTGTTGACATGAAGACAAGTGAATGGGAACTTTAGCTAGGCATCAACCTTAGCACATCCTCAAATTACTACCCCTAAGGCAATGAAAATTTAGAGTCAATGAATAAGAACTTGATTAGAATAATCAAGAATAATATAGAGGAGAACCAAAGAGTGTGGTATTCAAAGTTAAGGACAACCTTATGGCTGATAGAGTGACCCCCAAGGTTGCCATTGGTAAATCACCATTTGTCTTATTAAATGGGAGAGAAGACAAGTTTACCATCTCTCTTAAGTTACCTACCTTGGAGATAGCCCATCATCTTGAGTTGATGGAGAGTGAACTTATGAGTGTGAGGATGACAGAGCTCATAAAGATTGAATAAATGAGGGATCTTATAGTGAAGACAATGGAATCACATCAAGCACAAATAAAGAAAGCCTTTGATAAGAGAGACATATAAAGAGGCTTAAAAGAGGGTGATATATTCCTTAAGTGGGATTAAAATAATGAAAATCTAGGAAACCATACTAAGTTTGACAACTTTTGGAGTGGACCTTACTTGATCCATCGATACAAATAACATAACACCTTTTAACTTGCCAATCAGATGGAGAGGTATTACAAATCCTAGTCAATGGGATTAATCTAAAGCCTTGTTACTAACATAAATTTGAATCCTTATGAATATTATAGTATATTTTTTAATTTTCATCCAAGTGCATTATGCACATTTCAATTTTGTTGTGTTTTTCCCTTCCCTAAGTGATTTAAGTACATTGTTGTTTTATTTTGGGTTATCCTTGATGTTTTGAGAGTTACAATAAAAATATTTACATCCTTGTGCTTGGTTGAAAATCAATTGAGAAATACTTATGTGACTCCATAATCCTAATGGATAGACTAAGGCAACTAGTCTTTTACATAGACATGCATGTAATCCTAGGAGGTCACCAAAAGTGTTGGCCAAAATTGGCATACATCCAAAATTTTTGCCTAGATAGATCAAGACACTCTTTTAGACCATTCAATGACATTTTTAAAGGTGATATAAATATGTTCTAAGGTACTCTAAATAGGTTATAAGGTGCTCAAAATATGTTTTAATGTGCTCTTAAGATGTTATAAGGTGCTCCATAGAGGTTATAAGATTCTCTAAAGAGGTTTTAAGGTACTCTAAATAGGTTCTAAGATGCTTCAAAGAGGTTTTAGATTACTTTAAATATGTTATAAGGTGATATAAATGGGTTTTAAGTGGCTTAAAATAGGTTATAAGGTGTTTCAAATATGTTTTAAAGTGATTCGAAGAGGTTCTAAGGTGCTCTAAAGATGAGATGGTCCTAACGCAGTGGATGATCCAATGGTGGAAAGAGAAGACTAGATTCATGACCCTAATCAATGTTATTATAATTATTTATTGATTTAACCATCATATTTTAGGCCTCTACAATAAATTTTTGATGAGAAGATCCTCTCTAGGCAAAAATCAATGTTTTGGCTCTTCTAGCTCAAAACATCACCTACAGCCAACTCAAGTGCCTTGAGAGCCAAGTCTGAGAGACATTAGATAATGAGGAAAGTATTTGGGAAATATTAAATTATTGATTATATGGAAAAGGTAAGCAAATAAGTGTTGAAATATTGGAAGCTATGGGGAGAGGCATTTACCTATTTCACCTATAACCATACAAATGGCAATTTCATTGACTCACTCAATCATTTGCCCTAAAGTGAAAATAAAGACCTTTCCATTCAAGGTTAATATTTTAAGGTATAAATTTAAAGTAAAGTAACAAATTTAAATCTCAAATCCTTCATCAAGACCACTTAATTAATGCCATCTCATGAAGATAGAATACACAGTCAACTTTTGAAGGCAATTTTAAAGGTTTTTAAAGCTTTGGGGCACCTACACATGGAGTCAAGACCTAAAATTTGGTACATAAGGTAATTTTGACACATTATATACCAATATTATTCTATTTTTAGTGAGTAAAAATGGATTTATATACTATTTTATCTCAGACCTGAGGCATTCTCTATGAAAATTTAGGCAACCTACTGGTAAATTTTGGTAAAAATCACCTACAGGCTTTAATATACATGATCAAAGCATGAAAATTGGTAGAGAGGTTAATAATGAGTTTATATACATATAAATAATATTTTTGAGGAAAATATAATAGGTAAAATAATCACTATTTTTTTACAGTCACCCCCTTATCCATTAATAGTTAAAAGGCAACTTAAGCAAAATTTGAGGAAAATCCATCTACATACCTTAATATGTAAGATCTAGGTATGAAAATTGGTGGATATGTTGATAATGAGTCAATATAACTTCATATAATATTTTTTGGGTCTTAATAAGAGTGTAAGTACCCAATTTTTTAGCACATTCCCCCACATGTCCATTGACAACCACCATTGAAGCTAGGAGACATTTTTGAAGTCTACAGGTTGGTGGCAAGTTTTATAAATAATGGGAGTGTTTGGGAAGTATAATAAGGTTATTTTAAGTCTTAAAAAAACTGGTGAGAGTGATTATTTTTTGTTTTTCAATTCAAATTGAAGAGAGGTGCAAAATTTCAAAATTTAAGATTTTGGCATGCAAGTGGGGGCAGTTCAAAAAGGTGTTCTTGAGGAATTTAAAGGGTTTAATGATAAAATATAGTGATTGTATAATTTATATGGGTAATTATAGGTTTAAAAAAAAATTAAATAAGTTTTTTTACCCCATAAATCTTAGGATATGCCTTTTTTTTTCTCCCTATGTCTCACAATTCATAATTTCTGAGTGTGTTCAGGAGTGAAAATGGATTTTTGGGGGATACATAGGTAAATACGCATTATAAAATTTGATAAAATATATTATTATGACCTAAATATCCACTCATTATGACCTTTAAGTCACACTAGTAGACTATATATATGTTGTTTTGTCTCAGACCTCATGCACTCTATGGGAGAAAGACAGTCTTGAGGCCTAAAAGAGCAAAAATGGGCTTAATTAGTGGTCATTAGATTTTGATTGAAGTTTTAGGGTATTTAAAATGTTTTATAATAATCAAAGAGACATTTTTGGTTATGGTATGGTCTAAATAAGGTAGAGGGAGGCTACGAATCAAGAAAAATCATGTTTTCATCCTTCAAGTGATGGAGTCTTAATGCCAAAACCAGGTCTTAAAGTGAGCATTGCAGAGGTCAAAAGGGGTATTGATGTATGGAAAAGTGATTAGGAATGTGTCTATGATCCACCAGAATTATTTTATTGATTTTTAAAATTCAAATAGGATTCTAAGTGGCTCAAATTAGTAAAGAGACCCTCTTAAACCTACATATTAAACATAAAGTTACAGACCTTCCCAAGCTAATTTAAGGAGTTTACAAGTGAATAAAAGGCCAATAATGGTCTTAAAATAAGTGTAGGAACCAAAAAAATATTTATGAGTATAAAATATTATCATTCAAGCTCCCAAGAACCATGGAGAGGCTTAAAACTATTGCAAGCTGCCAAAGAGCCTATTTTGACCAATTTTGAGTTTTTGAGCTCATAGGTCCATTAAATGACTTGAAATCACTTAGAAACCACATGGAATGTGTAGGGGACTATATAAATATCATTATTGACCTATTTTTATAGTATTTTTTCACGTTTATGTGATTAGGAGGCCCAAAATGGCTTTGGAAGCATGTTTTTATATATCTAGTTGAAAATGGCTAAAGCTTGGAGCCCTCCATCAATGGAGTCCAAGATTTTTGAAGGTTTAATGGTGTATTTTATATGTTTTAGGAGAAAAAATGAGTGAATAAAAAATAATACATAAAATAAAACACCCAAGGTTAACATTCAAGGTCAGTTTCAAGCATAAAGTGCCAAGATCACCAACCATGTTGCCAAGTTGCCAGCTTAAGCCAAGTGGAGATGGGGCATAAAATTCAAGTGGAATAGATATTTTAGGGGCATTGATGGAGCATGGGGGAATTAAATGGAAGTAATGGTATGTAATATGGATTATATAATATCAAAGACTTTTATCAATTTGAGTGGATGGTGACATCATCTAAGATAAGAAACCTTGAGCCCAAAAGTGCATAATAGGCCAAATTAGACCTTTTGGTGCCTTTTGGAGCTTAGTGACTGAAAAGTGTAGCTAAAAGACAAATTAAAATGGATAAAATAAGAAAAAATATATTACCTCAATTTCCTATGCTAGAAATCAATTATAAGATCTTGGAGAGTGGTTAGAAATGCATTTATTAAAGAGCTAAAGCTTTATCTCTTCTCTTCTCTTCCTCTTCTTTCCTATATCTCCCATTTTTTGTCTCATTTATGATGGAATCTCATTTGAAAAGGAAAAAACCTATAATTTTTTTTAAGAACTACTTTTTTAAGGAACAAGACTATTATTTCACCTATCTCTTTTCCTTTAACATGTGCTTAGTAAGCTTGTGCATGATGTCTTTGTGAAAAAGTGTTCTTCCATGATTATTGTCCTTATTTCTCACCTTTTTAAGGTGTTTTCAAGTGATTTATAGGTCTAAAATTATGATTTTATACTATTAATATATTATTAATGTGATTTTTATAACCCCTCTTTGCTTCATCTCATGCTTAGTGAGCCTAGTTTGAGAGATTGTGTGAACAAAGATTGTATTTATGCTAAATTACTGCTTATTTAAAGCTTACTAGAGTGTCATTTAATTTGGTGCATCACCCATTTAGTACACTTAGTCATCCCATACCCCCTTTTTATCCATTTTCCAAGTAGAAATATCAGTTTAGGTGATCTACTAAGAGGAAGCCAACCTTCTCTGGAGGTTCAACCTCACTACATGATACTAATAGCCTGAGGTTGCTCCAATAGTGTATCTAAGAGTGAGAGACCTTGAATAACACTCTCGTAGGGTGAAATTAAATGCTACAATAGATACCTAAGCCCTAAAATAGAAACAAAGGCCAAAATTAAAATGAAATAAAACCAAATAACCAAAAAGGAAATAATGGTGTAAGTAAAAATGATATATAACCAAAATGTGATACCTAAGAATCATAAGGGAATCTAACACCAAAATTAAAAATATGAAATAACTAAAAAGGAAGCAATGGTGTAAGTATAATCATCCCCAAAGAGGGGGAAAGTAAATGAAGTGTAATAAAGCTAAAAAACATGAGACAAAATAAAAAGAAAAAGCTATGCTAATGACTATATCAAAGGAAAACATTTGAAATGCTATCCTATGTGTCTTAGGAAGTTTACTGAAGTTCAATGTGCTGATGATAGTAAAAAGGTGAAAGGTTTTCTATGATTACTTCATGGAAAGTATTAAGTTCAAGAATATAAAATATAAAGGGTGGGCATCACAACATGACCCAAAATCATGGATATGATCAAAGATAGGTATTGAAAGATGCACCAACATGTGTGATAATAGTAATATGGGCATTACCATATTCCCCAACATGTGGTATATATATGAATAATAGATAGCCTCAAGATTGATAGGCCTTGTAATGATGTCAAAATATCTATAAATATATGTTACAGTAGTAAATGTGTCATCTAAGGAAATATTTGTATCTTTGGGAGGTGATAGAAAATTATGTTAAATGGTATAGCCTAGGCTAATACAATTTAGAGAAACATATCTAAAATTGATTATATGAGTTAAGATAATATAGTATAATAAAACATGACTTAAATGGACTATATCATAAATGTTAATATAATTTTATGAATTAAAAGGAACTATATTGACTCGGTCAATATAGTCAGCTAAAACAGGGCTAGAATGGATTATATCAGCTAGGTAGATGCAGTCTCATTAGATAGAATTGACTGTATGAGACAACTCAATATATTTTAATGAATAATAATTATTTTGGTGAGATATAATTGATATGGATTATATATACCTAGCTAATGTCGTTAGATGAAATATATTTATCTATATTGGCACATTTTGGGGCATGACTAATGCAGTTGACTATAGGTGATGAAATTGTATTGACACATTTTGTGTCATGGCCAATGTAATTTTTGGTTGATGAAGTAACTATATTGACACATTATATGTCTTGGTAAATTTATTTATATATATGGGATAGAACTATATCACCACGTTTTTTATCAAGGCTCATGAAGTTTTTTGTAGGTTTTTGAATCTAAATGGTATCATGCTAGCTGATACAATGAGACATAAGTGATTTTGGTAGATAGGAAGAAGTATGATAATTATGGTTATTCATGTGAGATAAACGATCATAATCACCTATAATGGGATGTATGTTAGAAATTTGAATTAGGTGTTATTTGGATTCATATTACATAAAAGGTTCAAGATTGACACATTCAACCACCTACTTGAATTTGTTCATGTTAGCTATATTATACTCATTATCATAGGAAGGAGGATTAACTATGGTTTGGAAAACATTAGTGTATGAGTTTGTATGATGAGGTAATTGATTTTGATGTGATTTTAATTCATTAAATTTGTCTTGAGAGACTTTGAGATAATATTAATAATGTTATTGTGTAAGAGTGTCAAGATTAAAATGTGTACCAAGCAAAGAGGTAATAAGGAATCATTGAATATCATGACAATTACCCATATTAACATTCCACCAACAAAACTTATCATTATTTTATGATTTTGGAAAAGGTTTTAAAGAGTCAAAGCTAATTATTTTAGAATGTTTCATCTTTTACTTGAGTTCATGGAGACTCAAAGGAGCATGGGAATGGGTTGTATTTCTTAGTTCGGAAACTACATCATTAGATTTTTTGGGAGGCTTTTTTTGAGATGAAGTGGTATCAATGACATTGGTTGATGATTCCATATGAGTTTATTCAAAGTGACTCATAAGGAATTCTTTCCATTTTTCTTCATCTAAGGCCTCTTATAAAGTCTTAGAGGAAAACACCATAACTTTATAATGAAGAGGGGATTTAAGATCAATAACAAAGAGTTTAAAAATAATATCATTACTCATGTTATGGTATGATTTATGAACTAAATACTTCCATATTTTGATGAAATTTTGAGTAGACTAATTAGGAATTTTCCTAACATTGATGAAATGGTTAAGGTTATTTTTAGGTACATCATTATATTGGATTTCTTTAACTAGATCATTGAATAAATCCTCAAATTATGTAATGGAATGTCTATGAAGTCGGTTATGCCATTATAGTGAATCTCTATTAAAGGTTAGGCTTTAAGTTTGGTTGTAGTGAAGGAATAATTATGAATCTATTCTTTATAGATATTTATAAGAGATTTAAGAATGCAAGATCATTAGTCCCATCATATGAGATACTTGGAGAGATTTTTAAAATGTATATAGACATAATGAAGGAAGCTATAGGTTCATTTTTAATATATTTAAGCATTTTTTATGAATATGAGGTTGAGGGATGATATTCTTATTGTAATTTCTAAGAAGAGGAGGAAAAAAAAGTTGACTATATTGAGTCATGATGACTTGAGGTTGACTAGCCAATCAAAATATGTGGATTGGCATTTGGACAATTTGGGAGTTATTAGAAGATTACATATGGGTAATGTTGATGATTTAAAATTGTGCTTGTTTTAACACCAACAATGGGAAGTTTCAAGATGTGGGACTTGTGACTTGAAACAACCTCTAGATTTTTGAGAAGCTAGTTCTTCTTTATGTCAAGTGTATACTGGGAAAAGGGACAGGGATTTTAACAAAAACACAAATGCAACAAAGAAAATCTAACTATGGTGATGCGCCTGAATGTAATTCAACCTTAATCTTGAGCACAGTGAAAGTATATGTAGGATTCATTTACATTTAAGAGCAAACAAGTGCATAATCAATTTAAAATATGGAAACAATAGAAACAAAGGCTCATAACATAGACTAGAAACTCCCCGAAGATGAAGGCTCCCGCTCCAGCGCGCACGAATCAAAATTTGAAACCGGTTGCTGTGTTCCGAGCAGCTAGTGAGGCTGTGGATGCCGTAACGGTGGAGGTCTTTTCGGTTAGTGGTGGAAGAAACCAGAATACACGTAAAGGGATTTCTACTGCGGGGATTGATGATTCTATAGTTGTGGGTCCGACCTACGTTCCTGGTTCAGGGCATGAAACAGGGGTGTGAACCTATGCGGATGTGGTAGCCTTTGAAGTAAAGATATACAAAGCTCGGCCTCATACAACACCTATACCTACTCGCGTAATGCCTGTAAGTGCTTTAAAACCTATTAGGGTAACTCTAGACCCTGAATTAGCAGAAAATATCTTCTAAGAAGAAAAATGGTTTTCCTCTTGTGCTGCCATTTTCCACTTTCATGGTTTCTGGCCCTCTTTTGTTGAACTACAAAATTGGATTGCTAAGAGTTGGCTGCATATTAATGATGGTCAAATCCAGCCTTGCGCCAGGGGTTTTTTTATAGTAATTTTTCAAAGCCCTGAAGATAGGCAGTCTATACTGTGCCACAATAATTTTTCTTGGCAGGGCAGATTTCCTCTTATGGCCAAACCTTGGCATAAGGATTTTAACCCTCTCTCAGAATCCTTTAACAAGATTCCTATATGGGTGCGGATCCCTTATCTTCTGATACAGTTGTGTCAAGAGGCAGTTTATAAGACCATTGGAAATGCTATAGGGGAGTTTCTATATGAAGAAGACAGTACGAAGAGCCACCATTCGACTTGTGCATGATTTCTGGCTGATCTGGATGTTTCAAAGGGCCTTCCTGAGGCGATATGCATTGACTCTCCTAGGGGCACCTGGACACAAATCTTGGATTATGAGGGGATTCCTTTTAGATGCAGGAAGTGTCACCAGATGGGACATATTGCATCCCATTGTGTTGCTGGGAAAAATAATCCCAGACGTTCACCTTCTTGGTGGCCAAAGGACTTCTTTGAACATAGTTTAGACAAACTACCTTTGGAAACAACAACAGATTCCGAGTCTGAGAATGGGGAAAGGGTGCAATCCAAATTAGAAGATGAAGAGGAACCACTGGAGAATCAATCAAATGAAGCCTCTGAGGAGGCTGTAGTCAAAGATACAGCTGAGCCTGAGGAGGAGGCAGTGATCTCTTCCCCTATTTTGAAGGATCTATCTAAGAGCCAGACTGTGTTAGACTGTCACCAGGAGGTTATGCCTACAGGTGTCCAAAGATCATTGTCCCCTGAGGCATGGGTTGCTGAGGCAACTAAGGTAGAAGATGGTTGGACAGCAGTCAGAAGAAAGAAGTCTAAGCCTTTGGTCCCTCCTCTTGATATGAATCTTCGGTCATGTAAAAAGAAAAATCTGAATTTAGAAGATTCATCCAAAGTTCCTTTCTGCTGATTGGTTTTTTGGGGGCAGCAAACCGGTCATTTTTTCGGTTTGTCGGTTACGGAGCTGGAAGCTTGTGGTTAACTTTCAGTTCTGTGTTTTGATGGTTGTTTTGTCTTGTTCTTTTTGTCAGTTATAGGTCCCTATAAAACCTGGTGTTAGTTCTTTTTTGTAATCAGGTTCCTTTGTTAACCTAGTTGTGCTTTAATGTAAATCTTTCTCCTTGTTCAGGGTTTTGGGGCCCCTTCAAAACCTGTTTTTACCTTAATCTAAAACATAGACTACTTTTGCAGTGATACAAAAAATGTCAACAAAGGCATAGGGTTCAATCTTCTTATTTAAATTTTTTAGTCACATAAGAGGCATAGAAACATGCACAATTATATAAACTTTTCAACTCAATAAAATGATACAAAAGCAAATGACATTCCTAATTGCATCTCTAGAAAGTCTAAACTCTTAACAACACAGCCTAGACTACTTTTGCAATGACACAGTAAATATCAATAAAGGCATAGGATTCAATCTTCTCATTAATTTTCAAGTCACATAAGAGGCACAAAAACATGCGCAATTATATAAACCTTCCAACCTTAAGAAGATAGAATAAAAGCAAATGATATTCCTAGTCACAACTCTAGAAAGTCTAAACTCTTTACAATAATTATCTTTAGAAAATTATCTCTCCTATCTCCTCTCCTTGGTGATCTCTGCACCCTTATTTATAGCCTTGGATTCACTTTGGATTGTCTGATTATTCCCAATCTAATGGCTCAACTAAAATCTAATAGAACTAGAAGTGTCTAATAGAATATATTTTATAGATTGTGAAATGCTTTGTCTTTTAGTAGTTCATTGGCGAAAATAGATTGTATCTTTGCTTATGAGCATTCCACCTTTGACACTTGTCGTAATCTGCTTCCTCAAAACTTCAATAGTTTAAAAGAAAATAATAATCATAGCATTTCTTACCTGAGTAACTTTTAAAAGGAGCACAGGGATAGGTGGCAAACTCTACTTCTTCATCAAAAGACACATGGCAATCTCCGCTTTACTCATCTAGGGTTATGTGGTGGTCTCCACTTCTTTTAGCTACCTTTTATAAGCTTGTGGAAGATAACACATGGAAGCCTCCAATTTATCTATTTATACCATAGAAAAAATGGGTCTCATTTCATATTTACCTAGAGAGTGACACTTGGCAGCTTCTGCTTGCTTCAAAAACAACACTTAAGACCCACCACAGTCTTTGCTATATCAGTGAAGCAAAAATGAAGATAATTTAGATCACGACACATGGTGGCTTCTAATCTCTTCTGCTAGGGTACGTGGCATCTTCCATCACTTTTAGAAAATAAAACTTGAGACCTTCCACTATTGCCACTTGGCGCTTTCTGCTTGATCCTAATACTTAGCTTGTTAAAACCTTTCACTAAAAAGAGATGAAATGTGGGTGTCAATATGAAAATGTGGATGCTGACACTTGGTGCATTCTACTGAGTCGCTATAAGATATGTGGCACATTCTGACCAACTCATAGAAAATATGAAAGGTGCCTCAGAGGATGACACTTGGTAGTTTTTTCTTGAGGAAGGATGCCTTAGATGATGACACTCGAAAACTTTCACTTGATTTCAACAATTAGACAAAGATGAAATAAAAGGAAAATAGATCCCATGCTCTATTTCAAAACTTTGCCATCTCAGACCAAAGTACGTGGGAATAAAATTTTGTAGCACGCAACTGAAAAATAGAATGAAACATAGAGTAAATCTTTACACTATAATTATTGGTGACCCCAAGGACTTTTGAGCCTACTCAAAAAGAAACCACAACTCCCATTAGATCAAAATTTCAAAATCATAGCTTTAGCAATGCTATCTGGTAGGTAGACCACTCATCATCAAATAACCCTTGCTTATTTTGTAATTTATTAAAGGCTAAATCAAGGTTAATAATATCCTTGTGTGAATTTTTTTTCAAAATTTGAACCATAGCCTTCAATTTGAATTTGAGAAGGGAAATAGGAACCAAGATAGCTTCTACTTCAGGGACTGATGAATCATCCCTTAGATCCTAAAAATTTTTTTGATCATTTTGTTTGGTCAACAGCAAGGGTTCAATTTCATCTACCATCATCACGGTGTTGTCATCAAGAAACAAAGAAGGAAGAACTAATTGTACTAGATCTTCAACAAGATATTTCATTTCATTGATTCCTTCCTTCATGACATCTAGAAGCTCTATGCAACTGATGGCTATGAAATTGCAACTGAGAACCTCATTTACCCACTTGGCAGTGACCATTCTCTCATTGATTCCTGCTGCTGACAATGTTGCATCTGTTACATCATAAAGCTTTTGCAGCAACATTTGTGAGTCCATTACTCTCCCAGAGACTATACCCAGAGTGCTTAAAATTGAACTCTCCACCTTTTTGCACATTTTTTGTGCATTTAGCAAGAAGGTGAGAGAAGGCCTAAGCTAAATAATCTCTGAAGAGATTCTCTTCCACATGGATTCATATAGCTCCTTTACCAGACTTAAGAATCTGACATTCCTTGGCCTATTAACCAACTCTAGTGTCAATTGTGTTGTTCTCTATTGCTCTACTTGAAATTGGGCTTGTATGGCCACAGTATTATTTTGTTTAGCCAATAGCTTTTGTTGCAATTAGGTAACTTACAATAGGTGTTCCTCACATTCTCCTTACAATGCTGCCTTTTTGTGCCTTAGGGTTGTCACCACATCTTTTACCTGTGTGAGCCCTGCTTTTAAAGAATCATTTTGGGCCTAAACTGCCTGGTGAGTTTGAAGAGAAATAGTATTTTGCAACTGTTTATTTAGATTCTCTATTTCATTATCTTTTCTATTTATCTCTAAGGTCAAACTATTATAATTTTCCTTTTTCTTGGCTAGCTCGGCTTCCATCTTCTGTAGCCTTCTTGATATCTTCAAGTAGTCTTCAATAACTACAAAAGTGGATTTAGTCAGTAACTCAATTTTGTCCTATGGCCTGAAGAGGGACATGTCGATGGCCACTACATTCATCGTGTAATCCTTTGGCTGCATCTACTCAATTGGCTTTATTACATTTGGTGACAAATGAGTCACCATCAATTGCTACTGGATGGAGTCAAATTGTGACCACATATGGGGTGTAGCCAATGCTTTATTTTCCTTGATCTTCTTTTTCTCTCTTTGGGCTTCCCTTGCCTTCCTAGCAACATCTATTTAGGTCTAGAAGGTAGAAGGAGAGGTAATGTGCCCACCCACAAAAGGATGTCCTTATGGTAGACCATATTGAATATCCAATTGTTGGCTATGGGTAATATGAGAGGAAAGTTTCTTGGGAATAGAGGGGTGAAAATGAGGTAATGTTAAGGCTTGAGGTGGCACAAATGGGGCAAAGTGAGAAATAGGAATGGCAGAAGTGGCAGGGGATGTCATCTGGCTAGATGAAACCATCATGCCAACAAGAGAAGAAATAGACTGAGAATGAGAGGGAGGAATAATACTTACCTGAGGAGAAATTATAGTACCCTATAATTGGCACTGTGAGGTGTCTATCTCCTCTTTTGAACCAAATTGAAACTACACCCTCTTTCATTTCTTGGTTGTCTCCTCTTTTAGCTGCATCCTTTTTCCTTCCACATCTACTTCTTATGGAGAACTGGGGATATCTATAACCACTGTTGATGGGGAATCTTGTGGTGGTGTAGGCACCACACTCTTTTGATTTTCCACGATGCTGAGAGATTGGGGCCAAACTGATACAATTATTGTAGCTATAGCTTGCTCTGAGGCTTGTGACTCTTAGCTTGACCTGGCCCTAGTTTCCTAATCTTCACTTGGTATCAAAAAATTACTTGTCTCTGGGCTAGATACAGGGGAGAGATGGTACTCATCCCATAGTTCTTCCATCTCTCATCTGTGTTTACATTCCCAAAAGAATGGGTTATTTGACAAATTTATTTCCTATATTTCTAATAGGCCTCTATCTTCTCAGTATCCCAATATTTATTCTTTAATGTCCTCCTTAATCTAGAAGTCATTCTAACTTTAGGATCATAATCTCTCTTCTTAACATAGAATGTTTCCCAGGGTCTATTTTGTGGAAGGGGCAAGTCTGTTAACTCAACATAAAATCTAGGAGTGTCTTCACTAGGATTCTTCCTAGTTTCCCAAAAAGGGTGGCCCTCATGTGCAATTCTGATTGTGACTCTGTTAGTTCTTATATAGGAAACTATGAAATCATTTGGGTCATAAACCCTTTTGTCCTCTATTAAAAGGAAACCCAGAAAGGCTAGCTTTCTAAGCAACACAACTTCAGCATCTCTGGTTTCTAAAACCATGCTGGTTGTCATCCATGGTAGATTATACATGTTTCTTTTCCTCTTCCCAGAGCCAAATTCATTGTCAACTATGGATACATGTCTGGTGACCTCTAGGAATGCTAACCTAAGAGTCAAAATCTTAGGTAGCAATATTGGTTCCCCACAAAAACCATGGACTCTTATAATGGTATGATTGGATCCAAAATAGCAATCACAAAGAATTGGGCAACTGGCTAGAAGATTTGAAACACTTGGGAATAATCTATTCATAATTGGTTTAGGACTGAGGTGGCAAAAAATAGGGGTAACAAATAATTCCCATAACTCATATGGGTCACTAGTCTTTGACAAAATGTGTGTCCATGCAGACATAGGAATGGTCCTTTGGAGATAAAAATCTGGGTCATACATGTTAAGATACATATGTTGGGAAAAGAGGTCAAAGTTCTAAAAAATCATGAGATGGAACAAATAGGAAGAATACCTGAACACTCCTTTTGATTTGAAATGGGCCAGTTGTTCTACCATTGAGAAAGCAATTTTCTCAAAAAATTCGAGCCGATACTCCTGGGTTTTGTCAACAATCTTTAGCATGAAAAGGATATCCATTTATTCTACATACACTACCATATCATATTTCATGCCAAAGATGAAAGCCATCATAAACAATGCATCTTGATTAGCCTGTGTGAATTAGGCTCTTGGTGTAGGGAGTGTGGGTACCATAGTGTCATCATCACCCATTTGTAATTCAGATCTCAAGAACCTTGACTGAGTGTTGATGTTTGCCCATGTTCTTTACATTTTAGAAACAATGGGAAATGTAGCTGTACTATCATGATACAGGGCTAACATATCCCTGATAACTTGCGGTGTGATTTGCATCGTGAATGGACCTCATTGAATGGTGCATGAGGGTGCATGGAGCAAGTCTGCACATAATTCGACTAAGTCGGGGCATGGATGCACAACTGGGATAATGAATTATCCCAGTTATGAATTCCATATTCTCATGGCAAATGTTTCATATTGCCCTACTCTGGCCCTCTGTAGACACCTTTGATGTGCCCCTTCTCTAAGAGTTTTGCTACTATCCCTCTAAAGAATGGGGCCCATAATGCCATCTACATAATCTTTTATTTTCACTAGGTCATTTGCTTGACCAACTTCAGGAAACTTGGTCTATGGATAGGTCTTTAATGGCTATGCAGGAGCTGAAGCATATGACTTACTTGCAAGAAACTTATCAAGGGATTCATACATCCTAGCTCCTTGTTGTGAATATTGTGCCCCCTCCATCTCTATATCTTCTTTGTGGTAATTGGTATGAACTTTTGTAAAATAGAGACACTTTCATTGAAGCAAGTTTACTAAGCACAAAAAATGCAAGTATCAAGATATTTTCATGTAGATGTAAGAATGTTTGAGAATTCGTAAACTTTAACTCTTGCTAAGAGGTATTTATTGACCTATCAAGTCTCAAAATGGCATTAAACTCAGATAACCATTAGCAGATCCTACTCAATCTTTATGGAATAGTGAGATAGACATGTTATGCAAGTGGTAGTGCAAAGTACCTTGGGGATTTCTAAATATTTGGGAGACATTCAATGTATTGGATATTTTTTGAAAATTTTGAAAATTTTGAGCTGTCGACTATGTGTTCAAAGAACACTTATTTAAAAGAAAAGCAGGAAACAAAATGGGAAAATAAAAACAATACAAAAAAGAGGAAATTATCTAACTATAATACATAGTATCTTTATCTCCCTCCTGGATCAAAAGAATTTCTAAAATATCTTTCATGACAAGCCATCTTATATTGCCGAGCAAGTGTTTGAATTTGATATAACTTTGATGACTTGCTTTCTTTGTATGCCATAGTGTCTGGCCTGCATTTGGGTGAGTCTGAGTCAAATTTACTTCTAACATATATAGACTCTTCTTGTTCTTATAAGTTTGTCGAATGTTGGCTCTTGATATTGGTATGTCTTATCAATAAGTTAACGACCATTTGCTTATCAATAGAAGCCTTTTGACATATATCATTTATTGACTTAACACCTTCTACTTCAAACTCTAGTTACATTACATGATCATCCTCTTTCATGACTTCAAAATTACAAACCTCTTGAAAAAATAATTTTGAAAGAGTGCAATAATTTTGCATTTGTAATTGAGGCTCAATGTTGTTCTATTCATTTGTAACCGGTTCACAGCTATCTTGAAAAATGGTATAACTTGACCCAATGATTTCAAACAAATCATTTAAATCATGGTCTAGGAAATGTCCATGCTCCTCGACATTATCTTGCAAAGTAAGAAGAAAATCAGAAATTATTTCTTCTTCATCAGAAGTCAAGGTATATGCTCGTGATTTCTCACTAAGAATCTAGAATTCATAAGAGGTGCCTTTTGACTTTTCTTCCTCTAGAACATTTGGGATTCTATGATATTCATCAAGTATAACATAAGTGCCCAGACTAATAGAGTCATAATTTCCATATGGGTCACTTTGCATCATAGCTAATAAATGATCATTTTCTTCTTCATGATTATATCCAGTCTATTCACCTAGCTCCTTGACAAAAACCCTTTCTTCTTTATTCATCATAGTATGGGCTACCTCTAACTTTGTAGTTGTTTCATTGGTGATATGATCCTTATATAATGGTTCAGATAATATCTTCATCTTTGAACCATATTTGGTTCTTAAGATGAGATGAGACCAATCAAGGGACATATACCCTCCTATCTTGGCTATAAAGTCTCTTGCTAAACATAAGCCAAAAATAGGAGATATATCTATCACTACTACATATTGATTTACAATTATATTGGGACAAGCATATAATTATAATTGGAGATGTTTAATTCTCCCTATTGTTTGTACTACTTTGCCATTTAACTGTATGACTCCTTTAGTGACTGGTTCATATGTAATTTCTAAAGCATCAGCTATCTGCTTGGGCATTACTATAGTATTAGCCCCTGAATCAATCATTGCATTATGCAATAGTTTCTTACCCACTATCAAATTTAAATAGAAGGTATATGGTTTGGATTTTCTTGCCTCTGCTATATTATTCACTAGAACTGTTGTCTATAGATGAACTATATCTTTGAGCTTTTCTTTTCCAGTAGGTCCTTCTTTGATAGCAGTACTTTTGGGCACTACTTGGCCTTGTAGAGCTTCTTGTAGTAGTGTCTTATATTTAGGAATAGCCAATATATCCCATATTGATACTTGTGCTAGAGTCTTCTTCAATTGATCCACTACATTTATTGGTCCTAGAGTCTGAGTTCTTTGAAAATAAGGATATCTTGTTTTTTCTTGAATTTGTGAAGGAATCCCTTGATTCTACATCAACTAATGCACTTCTTGTCTGATGGCTATGTTTCTTTATCCTTGAAATGGAGAATTCTCCATGACTTGACTATTTATAACCTTAGGTTATTCCACCATCCTTCTCTTTGATCTGGTGTAATAATCAGATTGCACCACTAGTTTTTTGGAGGTAGATGCTTGATTCAAGAAAACTAATTCTTCATCTTCAACCCATCAGAATAAAGCATATTTTGAGGCTATTTCTTCCTCTTGTTTCAAGGACATCCATTACATCTGAGCCACTAGGACTGAATTTTGCATACCAGAAGACTGGTAGGCTTGATTGTCACTAGAACTTGTAAATTGACCATCCATTCTTCTTTGTTCTGCCACCTTTTGTTGTAGATTACCCATAGGACAATATCTAGGTGTATGAGAATTATTGAAAGGGAAACACCAGGCATTAGTGTTATCCACATAGTTATTTTGCCCTGGAACAATCTCCCTATTTGAATTGGGAGGAATAGTCTGTGAGGGTGTGGGGACTGCAACCAATTGGTTCACTGGATGATGGTTAGTTTGTCTTGGAGGACCCTAATATTGGTTGGCTGAGATGAAAATCTATTTCCTAGATAGCCTTGATATGGAGGCTTAGTAAAAGTATTCTGTTTTCTTTTTATATTGATCAGCTCATTAGAAAATGTCCTTAGGATATTCTTGATATCATCCAATTTAGATGACTGATTGGGGACAATTTCTTTAGTAGATGGTTGAGGATAGGTGTACATAGACATAAGTGGGGCTATAGATTTTGGGGCTTCTTGAGGTAATGGCAAGGAAATTTTTGGGAACATGGGCATGGGAGGCCTTGGAGGTAACTTTCCATCATCTATCAAATTATTTTCAGCTCTGACCGCATAGTCATAAGCCTCAGGCAAAGTTTGTCCTCCAAGTGACTGAATCATAATAGATATATCTAAATTCAAAGCCTTAAGATAAAATACTATAGCCATACCTGGTAATAGTCTAGCTATAATAGGGATTCTTTCCCAAGTCTTTTGAAATTTGGAATTGAAGTCAGTCATGGCTTCTTATGGTGCCCTTTGAATGGTAATTAATTGTTGTAACAAAGAGGACTTATCACCCTTCTCTTCAAATATTTTAAAGAAAAGATCTCCAAGCTAATCCCATGTAGATATGGTATTTGGGGTCAAAGACTGATATCATTCTAGAGCCTTCCCTTTAAAAGAAGCTGCTAATAATCTTATGGTCACATTTTACTGTGTGAAAACATGTATAGCACAGACATCTGATACATCTTGAAGATGTTCCTCAGGTATTTTAAAGTCTTGCCCACTAAATTTGGGTAGATATTTTAGGGAATTCACTAGGATAGGGTCCCAAGTGGCTGGTGGTATTGGGAGAATCAAGGGACTACTAGTGTTCTAGCTCTCATAATTTATTGGAGGTATAGGGGCTCCCATATTTGCTCTAGGTATTGGTACAAACTAGTTGGCTCTTCTTCTTGGACTAGTTACCAAAGGTGGCAAAAGAATACTTGGATTTGTATTAGATTGTGATCTAGTTACTGGTCCATAGCTATGACTCCTCATAGCTCTCTAGTTCATATGATCTTGAAAGAAACTTCAATATTTGTCCCACCGGGCGTGCCAAAAATTGTTGATGATATAAAATTGTGCTTGTTATAACACCAACAATGGGAAGTTTCAAGATGTGGGACTTGCAACTTGAAACAACCTCCAAATTTTTGAGAAGCTAGTTCTTCTTTATGTTAAGTGTATATTGGGAAAAGGGACATGAATTTTAATAGAAACACAAATGCAAGAAAGAAAATCTAACTACGGTGATGTGCCTGAATGTAATTTGACCTTAATCCTGAGCACAGTGAAACTATATGTAGGATTCATTTACATCTAAGAGAAAACAAGTGCATGATCAATGTAAAAGATGGAAATAATAGAAATAGAGGCTCACAGCATAGACTACTTTTGCAGTGACACAAAAAATGTCAACAAAGGCATAGGGTTCAATCTTCTTATTTGAATTTTCCAGTCACATAAGAGGCATAGAAACACACATAGTTATATAAACTTTTCAACTCAAGAAAATGATACAAAAGCAAATGACATTCCTAATCACAGCTCTAGAAAGTCTAAACTCTTGACAACATAGCCTAGACTACTTTTTCAATGACATAATAAATATCAACAAAGGCATAGGATTCAATCTTCTCATTAATTTTCAAGTCACATAAGAGGCATAAAAAAATGCATAGTTACATAAACCTTCCAACCTTAAGAAGATAAAACAAAAGCAAATGATATTCCTAGTCACAGATCTAAAAAGTCTAAACTCTTTACAATAATTCTCTTTAGAAAATTCTCTCTCCTATCTCCTCTCCCTGGTGATCTCTACACACTTATTTATAGCATTGGATTCACTTCGAATTGTTTGCTTGTTCCCAATCTAATGGCCCAACTAAAATCTAACAAAACTAGAAGTGTCTAACAGAAGATATTTTATAGATTCTAAAATGCTTTAGTTCATTGGTAGAAACAGATTGTAGGATGCTCCCTTATTTTAAACGCTAGGTAACACTTAGCCAATTTCTTGAAAACCTTCATATTAATTTAGGAGACACTGGAGGATGACACTTGGTGAGTTATGTAGCACCTATCGAAGACACACAACACTTTCCACGTAACTTATACTCTTTTGTATCTTTGCTTATGAGCATTCTGCCTTTGACACTTATCACAATCCGCTTCCTCAAAACTTCAACAGTCTAAAAGAAAATAAGACTCACAACATTTCTTACCCAAGTAACTTTTAAAAGGAGCTTAGGGACAGGTGGAAAACTCCGTTGCTTCATCAAAAGACACATGACAATCTCTACTTTACTTATCTGGGGTTACGTGGTGGTCTCTACTTATTTTAGCTACCTTTTAGAAGCTTATAGAACATAACACATGGTGGCCTCCACTTTCTCTATTTATACCATAGAATAAATGGGTCTCATTTCATATTTACCTAGACAGTGACACTTGGCAACTTTTGCTTACTTCAGAAACAACACTTAAGACCCACCACGGTCTTTGCTATATCAATGAAGAAAAAATGAAAATAATTTAGATCATGACACGTGGTGGCTTCCACTCTCTTCTGATAGGGTACGTGGTGTCTTCCGTCACTTTTAGAAAAGCAAAATTGAGACCTTCTGTCATTGCCACTTGGCACTTTCCACTTGATCCTGATACTTAGCTTGTTAAAACCTTTCACTAAAAAGAGATGAAACATGGGTGTCGATATGAAAATGTGGATGCTAACACTTGGCGCATTCTGTTAAGTCACTATGAGATACGTGGCACATTTTGACCAACTCATAGAAAATATGAAAGGTGCCTCAGCGGACGACACTTGGCAGTTTTTTCTCGAGGAAGGATGCCTCAGATGATGACACTTGGCAGCTTCCACTTAATTTTGACACTTAGACAAAAATGAAACAAAAGGAAAATAGATCTCGTGCTCTATTTCAATACTTTGCCATCTCAGACCAAAGTACACGAGAACAAAATTTTGTAGCATGCGACTAAAAAATAGAATGGAACGTAGAGTAAATCTTTACTTTATAGGTATTTTTTTGGACCATTTGTGTAATAATTTTTATTTTATCTAGAGGTGGATGTTGATTATAAGTATGGGGATTTCCAACATTGGTATTGGGAAGAATATTACCAACATTGGTGTTAGTTACCCCAAATATCATAGAAGATGAAAGAAGATTGATTTCAACCATGTTACATTGTGTTGTGATAACACTTGGTGTTTTTTTACTTATGTAATAATATGATTTTAAGCATTATTTTGAATATGTGAAACATAATATTGTGTTCCAATCATTAATGTTCAATTTTTAATGAGTTTACAACTTCTAGGTTTAGAAGATATAAATGTGGTATAAGATGCATAATTGGCATGATTTTGGATTTGCCTTTGATGACTTTATAAATCTACCCTATTGTATGTCATAAATAGAGAGTGAGGTTTAAAATATCTAAAGTGATTTTTGGAAAAATTACACCATGAATAGTTATCTTCAATGGTGGTCAAAGTGGGAAAAAATAAACAACCTATGCATGATTTAAATGGGTTGAGTCTAGAAATAAATATTTTAAGAGGTGAAATCATGATGCTAAACAAGTTGTAAAATTGATGATTAAATATTGATTACAGAAAATGTATGGTATCAACCAGGTTGATACAATTAATTATATAGTATAGAAAATAGTTTATATTAGCTAAGTCAATGTAGTCAACTAAATAAATAGTTTATATTTGGTTGGATAATACATTTTATAAAAAAAGGTGCTTTTAGTGGTAGTTAGGAAAGAAATAAAATTATATTAGATTGGTTAATGTAGTCAGATGAAAATATAAAATTGAGACATTCCTGTATCAGGCTAGCTGATGTAGTTGGCTAAAAGAAAATTAAGGAAAAATTATATTAGGCTAGTAGATGTAGTTGGATGAATAGATGAAGGTAATATTGAGGTTCATTTTGGGTTCACCAAAATGTATGCACGGGCTAGGATTAGCCTACAACTATCCAATATCTAAATATCTAGACTCAAAGAAGGTTATTCAAAGAGATCTCAAGATACATAATGTAATGGTAGTGACCAATGGGTCTATAGACGTAGGAAAAGGGGTACCTATATCATCAATTCCAAAGGAAAGGTTTATGAATCCTTTAGGCCTTTGACACAATGATACAACTCTAACTATACCTTCATGTAAGTAAACTATATTGTAAATTAATAATGTAAGTAGTTTACACAAGTAAAGTAAGGGGAAGGGTTATACTTATAAAAATGGGTAAGGTGCCATGGTTGATGAATGGGGTCTAAGAAACCTAAAAAGAATAAATGGAAAGTCAAATAATTCCTATAGCCACATTATGTGTAAGTGTATATATAACTTAGATAAGGATACACAGACATTCAATCACTAATAAAAAAACATCTATTTACTAAATTAAATAAAGGAAATAACATAAGGTTAGAAATACTTACCTTGGATTGGACCCATCGTGCCTCAATATCCCCCTTTTCGAATGGTTATTTGAAAGATATTTTTGTTGTTTTTAAAACCTCAAAATTTGAATCAAGCTTTAGGCTAAAAGGACTCCTAATAAATCTCCAAGAATTCCAAAAGATAAACTTACTTCAAGATAAGGTTCTACTTATGACTCCTTGAAATGTGATTTAGGTTAGAAGTGTGAGTGAAAGCATAAAATATGAGTGTGATATGATATTATATTATATAAATTAATTATTACTTATATATTTATCAAATATTCAACCCAAACTTAAAATCTAAGTTGACAACATCATCAATATTTGATGTAGTTAAGAGGAGTCAATTGACATTGAATTATTTCTACCAAGCCAAAAAAATATGATGCTAAAATATAGACTCATAATGAATTGACCATGTTGATATAGTATTTTAAATGAACAAGTGAAAAATATATGGTATCAACCATGGATGATGCTATAATAAATGAGGGAAATGACTTGGATGAGTGAAGTAGGATGGAAGGAGGTAGGTAGGAGGGAAAATATGATGAATCTAAACTAAAAATAGGAATGATATAATCATGATATAGATATACACATCTATTTTAAAGTACCAAAGGATTTATAACCCATTTCTTATGTACCATTTAAGGCATGTACTCAATAATATTAAATCTCAATAGGTTATTGTAAAATAAAGCATCAATAAATGATAAAGTGAAAAATATTGTGTATATAATTGTAGATAATAAATTTTTGAAATAATTAGTACTATTCCAAAGAGTGATAATTTGGCCACCTTATAACTAAGATTATGGATTTTATCCCCTCACACCCACCTAAAATTATCTCCAAAAAAAAAAAAAAAAACTCCACCAATCTAAAAAGTAAACAACAAATCAATATTACGAGCTAAAATAGTAGGTAAAGATGACATATTTATTGAAATTTAAAAGGAATTTATAGTAAAATTAACTCCATCACCCCCATCCATAAGATATTTTTTCCCAAAAAAAAATACAATAAAAAAATACATTAATCACCATGGTCCAAAAGAATTGATATATAATTTTATAGGTGGGTTGAAAAATTCTCTAGTACATGAGTAGTTAAAAACAATATTACATACCTCAAAGGAGAAAACTTTGTCAATAAACCTAACAATTTTAAATTTACATTACCATTCCAGTAGGTGATGTATCCATGAATAATTTAATCCATCTACCTTACTCAATTTTAGAGGGATGGCACATTATAATATTGATACATTTGTTTTCAAGTTTGATGTCCTAGACTACAATCAAGAAGACAACATGCTTAACTTATTTACAACCACTCTTAAAGATAAAACCCTTTATCAATTCATGCGATTCAAAAAGGATGTGGCTTAAACTTGGAAAGATATGAAGGATAATTTAATTTTTGAATAGAAAGAGTATCTTGTATAAAAATACCCATTGGGAGATGACATTTTCAAAATGTAACAAAATGAAGATGAACCATAAGACCATTTGGAAAGATTATAGTTTAGTCTAAAAAGGTATAAATAGAAAAATAAGGACCAAGAATATATTAAGATTGTATTTTATATAGGTTTAACTAAATTATTAATATAATATTTGTATCTTATGGGTGGAGGTGATGTGTTTCAACTTTAATATTATGAAATTTCTTAGCTAAGAAAAAAATATTCTAGATCTATGTTGAACAAGAGTCACCACAATAAAATTTTACCATCATCATCTAAAGATACCAATGGCTTATTATAGATGAAATTCACTAACCTAATACATGACATGAGTTAATATATCATCACTAAATATGGATACATAATTAGACACACTGCACAAAATAAGAAAATAAGAAGAATCATAAAAAGCTTTAACAATCCAATTCTTAGATTGTCATAGGAAGAAATAAAAATGTAAATGTCAAACTACATGTGGAAAAATATAAACCATGGTCATAAAGACCATAAAATTTAGGTATGCCACCAACCCCTTCATTTTTTAATTCACAATTTATATGCTCCTCTTAATAATTAGTATGGAATAAATCCTTGGAAACAAATGTCACCCCAAAATAATAATTGGAGATAAAAATAATTAATTTTAGGTCAAATTATATTAATTTTAAGGCCAATAATGCTAGCCACAACCTCATAATATGTAATGAAAATAATTTCCTAAACCATGGAAAAAATAATGGAGGGGAAATCCATCTTATCCCAATCAAAAACTAGATTCTAACAACAACATCCTAATTTTATTAAAAACTAAAAAAATTCTCATTTAACATAATTTCCTATGTAGCCTACAAATGAACCCAATAATAAGACAACTTATACTATATATAATATTGATACAATGACATATCCTACATATGCAATAAATTTGAATGATTTTCAACTTCCCTCAACGAAGGTTATCCATATTGTAACCACTACCAAATAACATAACTCACCAATTATTTTATTGAAATCATAAATAATCCATATACACCATCCAATAATGAATCCAATCTTAAATCAAGTGAAACCAGTAGTCTAATTGTACTGACTGAACCTCTTTTTCCTAAACATCTCACTTACACAAGGAACCCAAGCCAAAGTGTTATTCCCTGGGGGAATTGAAAAATGTTTATGTTTTAATTCCTTTATTTCAAGAAATTAAATATGTTATCATATATTCCAAGTTTTTTTTAAATTATGCTTACAATTTTTTTTTTGAAAGATGAAATATCCTCAAACTACTCACTTTGTTGGATAATTGGCTCATTTCATGATGCAAAATATTTCCCCTCCTAAATATTTTGACCTTAGTATCCCAAATTTATAGGTGCATATAATAAGGTTTCTTAAAAATAAAAATAAAAATAAAAATAAAAATAAAAATTGACTTAGGAGCCCCAAAATATTATAATTAACTTAGGATCCACTATCAATGGCATACCTAAAGAGAACATGGAACAACTCAAGCTATAGGGCCTCTACCAAACCTAGTTTTCCTTAAAATGGTATACATGTCCATTGTGCTACCTGAAGGGGTGATCAAATAATTTTTTTATATCCATTCATTTACTTATATGAATTTATGATTATGTATGCAAGTTCTAGTTTGAGGGGGTATCCTCTCATCATAAGAATATATTGGTTAGTAATAATGACCACTTATATCAACTATAGGTCTGGAAACATGGTTATCTATAATGGGAGTAGTAACACATAAGTTTTAATATACCATTATACCAAAACCTCATTAGAAAAAAATAATTCTTTTGGTTGGAAGCAAAATAAAATGACCAAACATCCATTCAACATATCCTTACCATTGATCAAAGATTTTCATTAAAATCACTAGAAGAAGACACAATAATTTCAAACTTTGTAGAAAATTGATATATACAAGATCAAACTATATAAATTATATTCCATACATAAATTGTATCCTTAAACATATAATTAAAAAAAAATGAGGATCCCAAAGTTGATATCCTTAATTTTCACTAATTCTTACCACAAAAATTAAGCATACCTATTATTTTAGTTGTTATTAAGTTTATTGCCTCAATTTCCAAGGTAGTTGAAATTTTTTGGGGACAAACATTCAACATAAACAATCATCTAAACCTCATCAAGATGAGACATTTTTCATGCTTCAAAAAAAAAAAAAAAATGTCTTTGCATGTGAATTTCATGATATGAGAATTATACACCCATATTTGTGGGCCCACCATATTATATCAAAGACTTGTGGAAGCCCATCAACCAACCTAAAATGTGGATGATTCCTAATTTTAAATAAAATTTCAATATATAATTACTAAAAACTATAAATGAAGAATTTATCTACTTCATTTCTAATATCCAATGGGTTTATCCAATAGTCCTTGTACCTAAGAAAGGTGGAAATAGTGTATCTATGTGAATTATAGAGAAATTAACAAGACAACTAAGAAATATCAATTTTATTTTTAATTAATTTATAAAGACCTTGACACCATTTTTAAAAATAAATTTTATTTTTTTTCTTGATGGACTTAGTGTATACAATTAGATCAGATTTGCATTAGAACATCGAGATAAAACCAATCTAAATTCCCCTAGGGAACATATGCATATTATATTATCACCTTTACACTATGTAATGCTTCAACCACATTTTAAAGGGTTATTTTGAGAATATTTTCTTATCTTTCTCACTTTTGAGCATATTTTATGATCTCTCTCATGATTGCATGGAAATTTACATGGATTAATTGTATATGGGGATTTTTTAGAATGGGCCATCAATTTTTTTGTAAAAAGTTTTTCAACATTACTAATAACATAGTATCTTGTTAATCCATGAGAAATTATATATGCTAATGAAAAAATATATTATATTAGGACATCATATTTCACCCTAAGGAATAGAAATGGATCCATATAAAATAGAAGTGATTAAAAACTTATGAAAACCTCAAACACAAAAATATATTAGAATATTTCTTAAAAATGCTAGTTATTATAAACTCTTTATTATATATTTTAGTAAAATTATAACTCCTTTGCATGCATTTCTAACTAAATATTCTTAATTTAACTATACTAATAAACATCATGAATATTTTAGGATCTAAAATATATCATATTATCAAAACCTATGTTGAGAGGACTAGATTGGAAGCTTCCTTTTCCCTAACCACATGAATGCATTTGATACAACATTTATAGTTGTCTCTAGTTAAAAGGATGGGAAATTAAATTATGTTATCTATTTTATTAGAAATAATATTTTAGGTGTAGAAATTAACTATAGGGTAATAAAAAATAGTTTCTTATTTTAGTTTATGTTGATAATAAATTTCATCATTATATAACTATTTATCCTATATTCATACACACTAGTCATTTCAAAATTGAATATTTAATGAATAAACCAGTAATAAATGCTTGAATTATTATATGGTTATTAATACTTTAATAATTTGGTATTATCTATGTATATAAACCCAAAAATGACAATTTAGTTACATATTTCCTTTCCGTTCTAACATCTAATGCACAAACTTCACAAGTTGATGATGATTTTCTATATGAACATTTATTTCTTGTTTCAATTTAAATAACTTTGTTTGCATATATTTATACTATTTAGCAATAATAAAATTACTAAAACATTTTAAACTAAGATAAACATGAAATTTGGTCAGTTTTAGTAGTCCAGTTTTTTTGATTTCATGTTATTTATTGTATGGTAGACTTGATTCGATTATGTGTTGGTGTATGAGAGAAGATGAGGTCTTTGATATCTTTCAATCTTATCATGATGAACCCCATGGGGCCATCATTTAGTATAAATGGCTTACTTAGTATTCTCATAAATAGATACCATTGGCCTACCTTACACTATAATATAAATGAATATATGAAATAGTGTGATAAATGTTAGTGCATGGGGAAACCCAAATACATGAAGGAGATGCCTCTTCAACTCCAAGTTGTTTTAGAGGTCTTTAAAAAATGGGGGTACATTTATTTTATTTTATATACCTTCCATATAATCATAAGGAATGAATTTTATTTTTAATATATTATCTCACCAAATGGGTTGATGCAAGAACATCCATAGGTTCGTTCAACCTTGCATCAAAAAAAAATAGAGTAGCATGTCTTTGTGTAGTATTATTTGTGTGTTTTTAAAATTTAGCATGGTGAATATTATCCAATGGAATATTAGTAATCATAAAATTTAGTATCATACATATCATTAGATAATGATAAATTTTAGATAGCTACATTCTTTTAAGTAAGCTAGTTGAGTCTCTCAACCATTGATACAATCTACGATGTCATTATGTGAATTGAAGGGATAAGACATATAGGTTGTGTGGAAAAGGAAAAAATGTAAAAAATAACTTCCATAAACCTAAATATTATTTCATATTTGGATTTTGATCCAAAATTCATGTAATTTCTATCAAAAATATCATCTCAATCAAATTTTATATGTAAAATTTATGGTGTATATAAGTTGTTGGGTTTTCATAGTGATGAGACAACCAAGATGAATATATCAACAGTTTTAAAAAGCATAAATATATTTTTTTCAACTTATCAATGGTTTTGAAACTTTTTGGTATTTTTTACCTACATATAGTGGTATTTTTTCCATGCATGGAGTTAAAACAAAAGTAATGGCCCATAATGAAAAATGGGTAGATATTGAGTGTTATAAGGAATCAAGGAAGGTGAAGAGACATTATATAAGGTAGATAAATGTTAGGAAATATATGAATGGGATAGAGGGGTGAGGTATATTACTCAATAGAGTTCCAATTTAGAGTGAACTGAACTCCAAGAGAAGAAAATTTATAGTGTGAGAGTAACTAGTCCATAAGAGACTATGTATGGAGGTTATTATTAATATTTATGTTGGAATAATAATGTAAAGGTATGTGTGAGAGGTGAGAGAGAGAGTGTGTACATAAAATTTAATTTTTTTAATATGAATTCAAATAGTATGATGTGTTTTAATGTGTCAAGTCTAAGAGTGCACTCAAGTGTATCCATGAGAGAGTGTTAAACCAAAGAAACATATAGATAAAGGTAGTACTTACGTGGATCCATTATCTTGTGCTTGAACCATGGGTGGATATAGAGGCATTCACATATTTAAGGCATGTAAATTTTGTTGATTAATTACTCACATGATATGAAGTTCCAAAAGAGTTTTTATCTAATCAAATAATAAAAATTTACATTGTATTTTATTGCATTAATTATTCAAGAGTATGAGATATGTCAGAATAAGTTAAATCCATATCATCCATAGTATAATGGATAAGTAGAAGTCATAAATAAGTATTTGGAGAAAATTTTCACCAAAATAATAGGTTTATGTTGACTAGATTGGGTATCCAACCTTGTGGATGTTGTTTTAACATATATTACCACATGGTAGACCACCACATGGTTCAAACCCTTTTAACTGGTCTATGATAATAATTTTGTTCTCCATATATATTTTGAGATCAAAAATATAAATAATGCATTGGAGCTTGGCTAGGACATATTTAAAGCTAAAAAAAAATTACATCACTATTTTATCAAATTTTCAATAATAATACCCTATATGAAAAACTACTATGAAAAATCAAAGGGAATAATATATAAATATGAAGCACTCATTGATTTTAAACTCTACAATTCCAAAAACTTACAAAAATAGCAAAGTGAAATTGGAAATAAAGACTTAGCTAGAAAGTAGTGTTATGGGAGGAATTAGTGGCTAATACTTATTGAGTGTGATGATGTGCTAACTAAGGTTAGGGATACAGCACTAGATTAGGACCTAGACACTAGTTACCTAGGGTATAAACTATAGGTGTGGTGTTCCTTTCCACTTTGAAAACATTCCTATCCACTTATAGTGAGAAATTAGGGTTTATGGGTTATGTGTATCATCATCTACATAACTTGTATATGCTGAAGGAGCTTATGATCACTTATGAAGGCCACTATGTGACTAATTTTACTTCAAAATCTTATCTCTTTGAAATGTAAAGACCAATGAAAATTGATGGGTAAAAAGGGTTTAATGGTTGAATTCAGGTGAGACCTCCACACCCCATGTGTTGAGTATTGCCTACATACCAATAATTTGAAGTGGAATCAAACTTCATGTAGTTATACTATGATATGGTGGTGTGTGAATAAATGGTGTAATGTGTTATATGCTAGTGAAATAATAATGTGATTAAGCTCCTTAACCATGAATTTTAACATGTAAAATGTATTCAAACTTAAGCTCTAGGCTACTAGGGATGTATGCAATTAGAATAGGGAGAAATAGGTGATTTTTTCTTAATGTATGATTATTATTTTGGTGTTTTTCAATGTGGAATCCTCCTCCTTTAAAAATGGTATTGAATGTGTTTATATAGTTGTATCTTTGAAAATCCTTCTAATGGGGATCAGTAGGGACATATGCCAACCCTTACATAACTTTTGATTTTGTAAATTAGTCATTATTTGGTGGGAAGACAAGAGAGGGGTCACATACACTAGAGTGGTGCACTATAGTCACCTAGGGAACTATAGTCTAATTAATAAATTAATCATGATGAGTATTAGGTAGGGCCTAAAATATGCCCAAATCTGATAGGAACATGTAGGAGTACATTTATGTGTCATTTATTAGCTTAGTGTTGGCCAATTTTGGCCCACATACCAAGCTTTTGCTTGGATTAAATAGATGAACAGAGTTATAGATATTTGAAGGATCAAAATATGACTTACATAAGTTGTGAAGAACCAGACGATCCCCAAGATGTCATGCATAAATGGATGATTAAGCTTACTTGTGCATTTTGTTAATATGATCAAAAAGCCTCATGGGGCTGAAGGATCACATAAAATCAATGTACTTTATCCTAAGATCATCCCATACAAATTTGGTTCCTTGATGAGCCTTATATATCAAGTTAAAAGCATTTAATGTTGAACCTATAGGATGAAATAGTCATGGGAGGTCAAAGTAAAGCTTAGTAATTAACCGTTTGGTGTTCAAAGTGTGATGGTCACATAGACATCATTGATGATCATATGGATGTCAAATGATGGGCACACAAAAATCAAATTTAATCACAATAAATAACTATTGGGGTTTAAAAAATCTTAAGAAATTCATGCATACATCAAATAAATTCACATGGACATCAAATACATACATGTAGATGTTAAATTTGGGCCTCATGAATGCCATTTGAGTTTAAATGGTGGGTTAAAGCAAGATCAAGGGCTCACATTAAATCATATAAAATAGATCGATGATGAGAAGTGAGTCAATAATTCAATTAATATTAAGAGAAAATGGGAAGGTGACAAGTGTCATGACCACAAAAACTATTAGATAGATCAATGGTCAGCATGAAATCATACCAAAAAAGATCTATGGTACGCATGAGGTCAAAGAGTCAAAGAGATCATAGTAGGAGTAAGTTTAATAAATGAAGAATTAACACTTGGAAAAATATGAGAGGGACCATATCAAGATCAATGGTTAGAATTAAAATTCAAAAGCTAATGGAAAATAAAATTAACTTGGGTTGAATAGGAAACAAGCTTTATCATTTTACTCATCACCATTAAAGATTGATCAATTATGATCTACCAGGAATATCTATGCTTATGTTTTTAAAAAAATGGTAAGGTGAATGATATTATAAGAGCATATTAACAATTAACATGGTCATTTACTTGACATGCAATCACTTAAAGCAAACAGTCATAGTCCAGTTAGGTCCATGCATATGAAGACTTTGTCTTTACAATGGAAGTGAGTTTGAGTTTGGAATTAAGATGGATATCAAATGAGTTTAAATGTAATTTATATATTTTATATCTTCCCTTAATATGGATAATTTCATGTACTTTCAATAAGTAAGCACCAGATCATGCATGTGAAAGCTGAAGTGAAGTTAACCAGTCATCAAACACCAAATCATTCTTAATTGACTATGTAGTTACCTTTTTCATGCATATTCCATAGAATCCATGTAAATAAAGGTGTTCAAACACTTTAAACTCAGCTTCAAGCTTTATTTAACAATCGAGGAGGGGTGTAGTTTTCATACAAAGGTTTTCCAACTCAACAAAGGCTCACAACCTTCCTTTTGATGCTAAATTTGATGATCATGCATGAGTTCAAAGACTATGAAGATATTTGAAGACTTGATTTATTATTGTAAAAGGATTTTTAGTCTTGTGTTAACAAAAGTAAGTTTGATCTTTATCTCCTCTACACCAGTTGGCTAGAGTCTTTCCTTTTGTCTATATATGTTAGATTTTTGAAGCCATTTTGGAAGATCCCAAAACCTAGTATATAAAGAAATACATAAATGGTAAATTTCACCATAAAATAAATAATGAGTCTTATTTTCATATTAGTTTATAGTGGTAGTGTGTGTTTTTGATTGTGTATTTTCATATAACTATGATAGCTATCATGTTTTAAAGGCTCTTTCCTCACCTACTACTATAAGTTCATCCTCAATAGGTCAATTGAAGAGCTAAGAATAAAAATTACACTAAATATTATTTGTATACAGTGTCTTTAGAGACCTTCATGCACATATCTTCAATCTACAAATCTTATTTCAACCCTTCCTTTGAAATACTAATGTTTAGGATTGATCTATAGAGTTTGTGTTTTATCCATATTTGTGCCTTAGTTTTAAAGCTTTTAAAGGAGAAACAACTATTTAGGTGAATCACTAAAGGTAAATTAGGTTTCATTTTTAGTTTTTTCTTCCCTTTTCACCCCAAAATTCAAAATAGGTCTAGTAATTGGTCATCAATTCATATAATTAGAGGAGCTAGGCTCATCAGAATTTAGAGGTCTAATCTAGATATAGACATCTCACAGCCTTAGATCATTTCCATGTTAGTCTAGATAAGAGTCAGACTTGAGTAATCTAATCTCTATTAGGTGCTATATAGATAGCTAAAAATTCTAGCATGTCTAGTAGGACCACTTATTCACACAAAGTGAATAATTTTTAGCTTTGCATAATTTTCATGCCCCCAAGAGTTGTCACAAGATCCTATACAAAAGGGAAAGAGATAGATTTATCTAAGCTATCTTTCCAATCAACAAAGAATAAGAAAGCCTATCAATCAAATATTAATCTTACACCTCTTGTTCCCCCTATTATTACATAAAATCCTCTTGTTCAAGCTAATATTATTCAACCAAACATTATTATAAATCCCATACCTCAGATGGATGTTCCTAGAAGACAATCCTTTATGCCATTTAATGGTGGTATTCCTCTTAATCTTACTCAATGGGATGATATTATAGCCTCTACTTTGAATTTTATTCCTTATTTTATAGGGAAAAATCTAGTTACTCCTATATAACATATTGTAGATATTGCTAACCTTTGTTCAGTACATCATGTGACTCAAGAAAATGTAGCAATGAGGTTATTAGAAAATTCATTCAAAGACAAATCACTCCAATGCTATAGAGGATTGGCTCCTGAATCAATCAATAATTGGGATGAATTTGGAGAGGTCCTATGAAATCACTTTGAAGACAAAAGTGACCACCTTTCACTTATAGAGAAACTTACAACAATCAATAGATTCAATCATGAATTCATGGTGGATTTTAATTATAGGTTTTAGAATAATCAAGACAAAATTCTTGCACTGATTAAGCCTATACCCAACTATGCTTTTCTATACTATCTAAAGGCTATCAATTCAGATGTAGCTATGATGATTTAATCCATGAGAGGGAACACTCTACTTGAGGCTTTTGAAATAGAAATCAAGGCTAAGAATTTCCTTATACAAGTTATCTCCAAGGCCTCTAATGCCTCTCTTTCCAGATATCCACCCTCTTACTCCAGCTATTGATCCACTTCTAGATTCAACAAAGTTAAATCAAATAGAATGTGATCAAGCTAACATATTGGGGAAGATAGAGAGTCTTATTAAGACTCATAACAACAAGTTTTTTTATAATAGATAGACAACAAAATCCACCACACAAGCCATATTAGAATACTAATCAAAATTATTAGTAGAATAGGACATCTTATCAATCCAATCAATAAGGATAAGGACAAAATTATCAATCAAGGAAATACAATCCCAATGCTCTAAAAAATTATAGAGTTGTTGTGCCAACTTAGAACAAATATGCTTAGGAAGGGTAATGGAACAATCAATGGGATCAAAAAAATAACATACAAATGGCTCTAACTGGTGAGATCTCACACTAATCTTATATGTAGTAGACTTCAGCTCCTTTACATGAAAACTAACCAAATAAGGAAGCCTCTCTACCACTTGGAGACTTTCCTTTATTTAATAAATAAAAAGTACCAAATAAATGAGGAGAGAGTGGTAAATTACCTATTAAAACTATGTTTGTTAATTTACAAGAAGGTGATAATTCTTTTGAGCACATAGTAGCAAATCAAAGTCAAAATATGCCTAATGTTGATAATTCAGTTACAATCCATACTAGATCCAAGAAAAGGGTAATTGGTGATGGTTTAGGTCCTAAAAAGGCAACCCTTTTTCCTTCTTAGCTACCATAAAGTACCACCACTCATGAACTACCTCAAAAGACATCAAATTAGTAGGTTCAAGATCCAAAAGGGAAAAATGTGAAAGGGCCTTACATTCCTTAGTTCACATAACATATAAGAGCTCCTCTTACTCCTAAACTATAGTCAAGGACAACCACTTCTCCACTCAGTATTGTGGATCATAAGAAGAAAAATTTAGTATCATTTTCAATGTGAGATACACTTCTAATCCTAGGATAAAAGGAGTATCTATAAGAAGAGATTTTAAAACTCAATATCTTTGATAGACCACCTAAAAAAGAAAGATTAAGTACTTTTCTAACCAAATCTAATCTATTTTTTGAGCCTCAAGCTCCTAAGGTGACTAAGCCTCCTCCATTCTATCTTTTAGTTTTTATAGGAGATTATCTTGTCCACAATTATATGACTGATAGTAGAGCTAGTACTTATGTCATGCCTAAATCCATAGCTAAAAAACTAGGGCTCAAGTATGAACCTCATGAAAAAGGAGTCTTATAATTATATGTTTATCCTACTAAGAATATGGGCATCCTCAAAGATCTTAAGATTTTACTTGTTTCTTATCCAAATTTCACTATTTCATAGGATATAGTTGTTGTTGATTTATCTCCATATTTTGCACTATGCTTATCCAAAGATTTTATTGCTAAAATAGGATGTTACCTTTTTTAAAATTGGTCATACATGGTTTTTAGAACTATATATGGAACCAAAGTCACTATAAGATCAAATCCTATTTCCATATTTCACCTTGAACCATATATTCCAAATATGTCTAATATGAATTTTAATTTTTCAGAGGAAGATGAGGATACTATTGATCAAGAACCTTCTAATCCACTTGAAATTATATTGGATATACTCTTGGATGAATGAGATGATGATAACCATGGGTATGATCCATACAAAGGTATTAAAGAATATGGTTTTGGTGTTTACTGCGTGCATGAAGAAGGTGACTCATTACCTAGTCTCACCATCTCAATTCAAGATTAAGAAGGGTTGTGAAATATGTTATTTGATGGATCTAGATCAAAGAATGGGAGTGGTTCTGGTGTAATGTTGGTTGCACCTCAAAATAAAAGGTATTATTCTTCTATTAGGTTTAGTTTAGTTGTACATCAAATACTACAAGGTATGAAGCTCTTATTCATGGACTTTAATGAGCTAGAAAGAGAGGTATTAAGATTTTTCATGTGAAAGGTGATAGTGATTTGGTAATGAAACAAGTTATAGGTAAGTGAAACAAAGAATCCTCTCCTAAATGCCTATAAACACAAAGTTTGGGACCTCATGAAAAACTTCCTAGCATTTGATATCTATTCCATTCCTAGAAGAACCAATCAATATGCAGATAAAATTACAGTGCACAATGTGATATAATGGACTAGCTCAAGAAAAATAATTATTAGACCCAAATCAAGGTTTTATGTATTCCTTTAGTTTCAAACAATGAGGTGAGTTATCAATCCTTTGATAGTGACAAATAGATAGCCTATTTCTTATAAAATGAGGTAGAATTTTGCTTAAAGAATCAAAATAAATTGTAATATCAATATAAAGATCAGATTGTGCAATTAAGATAAAAAATATGCCTAAAGTTTTAGTAAATTTGGAAAGAATTTTCAATGAAGATGACCAGCTTAGAAAAGACAAGGTAAGCATCTCTTCCAAGGAAGAACATTGTGAACAAGTTCACATAGCTAAAGGTAAGTAACACAAGTGGGGTAAAGTGAACACTGATTCTAAGAGATTAGATTTCATTTCATTATGTAGTGAGTCATGGATGTATTTTATTGGGAATACCTTTATTTGAAAGGGTTTGACCCAAGATTAACACATCATACTATTGATCTTGAACATGATGCATAACTAGTAAGACAAAAGCAAAGGCCCATCAACCCCAAGGTTTAAATTCTCATGAGAAAGGATCTTACCAGGTTGATTGAGTCAAGTATAATATTTCTTATCAATCACTCAACATGGGTTACAAATCTTTTACTAGTGAGAAAGAATAATGGAGAGATAATACTATGTGTGGATTTTAGAGATTTGAGCAAAGTGTCACTGAAAGACCACTATCCTCTTCCTTCCATAGATCAAATCTTGTAGAGGGTATTAGGTTCACAATGATTATAATTACTAGATGGGTACTCAGGTTATAACCAGATATTGGTGAAAGAGCAAGATTAGTATAAAATAACTTTCACAACCAAATGGGGTACTTATGCCTACCAAAAGATGCCTTTTAGGCTCTCTAATGCTAGAGCCACTTTCCAAAGGGAAATGGATGTTGAATTTCAAAGTCTTTTGTGTAAAATGGTCTTAGTTTATCTTGATGAAATTACTATATTTTCAAAGGATCCTAATGATCATCTAACACACTTAAGAGTTATTTTTGATAGATGTAGATAATTTGGAGTTTTATTAAATCCAAATAAGTCTATCTTTTTAGTGCATAAATGGAGACTTCTTGGGCATGTAGTGTCCAAATATGATATTTCTATTGGTCTAGAGAGAATAGAATCAATCCTTGCTCTATTATTGAAAAAACATAAGAAAGGATTGCAAAGCTTCTCAGGAAAGATCAATTTCATCAAAAGATTTATTCTTGGATTTGTAGAACTGGTAAAGCCACTCACTCAAATGCTAAAGAAACATCAATAATTCACTTGGAGTAAGGAGGGTAAGATAATTTTTGAATCCATAAAAAAATAAATCAACCAAGATCCTAATTTTATTAATCCATATTTCAGTAATGATTTCTTTATGTCTATTGTTTGTACATTTAGTACAATTTCAGCCATGCTTATGCAACATAATAATGAAGGTTTGGAGCAACCCATTGATTTTTTCAGTAAAGATTTGGAAGAATATGAGGAGAGGTTTTTTTTGTTGAAAATCATGTACTTGATGTTATAAGAGGTTTGAAAAAATTTATACATTTGGTTTCAAATAATAGGATTATACTAATGGTAGCTCATTCTAGTGTGAAGGATTTCATCCTCAACAAAGACTTAAGTGAAAAGATAGTTGGATGGGTCACTAAGTGCATGCAATATGATATTGAAGTTAAGGTCACAAAGTTGCTATGAGGTAATTTTTTGTGTGAACATATTGTAGAAGATGTGAAAGAAGATAAAGAGATGGTTTTGACACTTCAAGACACCCAACAAAAATTTGAAACTACTTCCCCATCCAACTGAACATAAGACATTACTAGATTCCTTCAAACAGGAAAATGTACAGTGGGATTAGATGTATCAAGGAAAAGATATTTCAAGCTGAAATCAATACCATACATTCTAATCGATGGAGTGATTTTCAAAAGGGACATTGGAGGTACACTTTTAAGGTGTGTTGAAACTGATCAATATGACAAGCTTGTTAAGAAATTTCATGATAGTCCTTCTAGAGGCCATTTTGCAGCCAAAACCATAGCTAAAAAATTCATTAGAGCTGATTAATTTTGGCCTAATTTATTTAAGGATGCACATGCATGGGTTAGGAAGTGTGTAATGTTTACAGGTAAACATAGATTAGTTGATATGCCATTGAGGCCTATTTAGGTTGAGCATCCTTTCATTAATCTTCCATCCAGTACTAGTCATAAGTGGGTCTTGATAGCCACTGATTATTTCACTAGGTGGGTGGAAATAGTCCCTAGAAGGAGGCAAATGAGAACTATGTGCTTGATTTCTATGATAGTATAGTCACTCATTTTGGAGTGCCTTCCACTATAATATCATATAAGCTTTGGTATTCAATAATTCAAAGGTCTATGAATGGGCTCTTAAGAAAGGTATTTATTTGACATCTTTATTAAATTACTATCCACAAGGTAATGGACTAGCTGAATCCACTAATAATAACCTAATTCAGATCATCAAAAGAATAGAGGAAGATAATCAGAGATCTTGGCATAAATAGTTGAATATTTCTTTATGGGATGATAGGATCACCCCCAAGAAGGCTATTGGTTATTAAAATTATCTCTTAGTTTATGGATGAGAATAAAGGTTGCCTATCTCATTGGAGCTTACACACTAGCTTGAGCTTTTAGAAAGTGATGTAATGGAGGTTAGGATGAATTAACTAAGAAAATTGGAGGAGATAAGAGATGATGCCATGTATACCATGTGGTCAAACTATCAGAAATTCAAGAAAGATTTTTACAAAAGAGATTCATCAAAGACATTCCATTAAGGAGACATAGTAATCAAATGGGATGAAGAGTATGCAAAGCCAAGTAAGCACTCTAAATTTGATATCCTTTGGAGTGGACCTTATATTATCATTGATTGTAAGGAAATAAATGATTTCTACTTATCCAAATTGAGTGGAGAAGAACTTACCATTCCTATGAATGGGATGTTCCTCAAATATTGCTATTAAGAGAGTCACTCCTTTATACATAATCATATTTTCATTCCTTTAAGCACACATGTGCACATGCTTTTAGTATTTTTGGTTCTCTTTTAGTCTCTTTTGTTTGTTTCTTATAAGTACATAGGTACACATGTTATTGTTGTGTTTGTGTGTTTAAAAGTTTTTCCAATTTTTGTATATAGTTCAAGCTTGAATATAGTCTAGAGATTTTACATTTTCTTGACTAGCAGGCTGGTCAACCCCTATGAGTCACCAAAAATGTTGGCCAATTTTGGCCCACATACCAATATTTTTCTTAGATTGAATATATGAGTAGATTTTTAGAGATTTAAAGCATAAAAATATGAATTAGATAAGATGTGAAGAGCTAGACCATCACCAAGATGTCATGCAAAAATAAATAGGTCAACTTACTTGTGTGTTTTATAAGTATGCTTAGAAATCCTTGTACAAATGAAGGATCACATAAAATAAATTTAATTTGGCCCAAGATCATCCCATATAAATTTTGTGCCTCAATGAGCCTTTTATCTCAAGTTACAATCATTTAAATTTGAACCTGTAGGATGAAACAATCATAAGACATCAAAGTAAATCTCAACAATTAACTGTTTGGTGTTCAAAGTGTGATGGTCACATGAAAATCATTAATGATCATGTAGATATCAAATGTTGAGCACACATACATTAAATTTAAGACATGATAAATAACCATTAGGATTTAAAAAATCATAAGATGTTTTCATAGATGTCAAACATGTTCATGCATATGTCAAATATGAGTGTGCAGAAATCAAATTTAGGCATTATGAATTAGCCATTTGAGTTCAAATGGTGAGTCCAGTCAAGATCAAGGGATCACGTTTAATCATAAAAAGTATATCAATGGTGATTAGTGAGTCAAAAGGCTAATGAAACTTAAGATCAAATGGGAAGGTGATAAGTGTCTTTACCATAACAACTATTAGATAGATCAATGGTTATTGTGTAATCATGCCAAGAAACATCTATAGTGCACATGAGGTCAAGGAGTCAAAGAGATGACAATATAATCCTATGGAATGAATGAATAATTGACACTTTGTAAAATATGAAAGGGCCTAAATCAAGATTAATGGTTAGAATTAAAAGCTAAAAGCTAATGGAAAATAAAATCAACTTGGGTCAAATAAGAAACAATCTCTACAAGTTTACTCATCGCCATTAAAGATTTTGATCATAAATGATCTACCAAGAAGATCTATGCTTAGATTTAAAAAAGGGTAGGTGCATGATCTTGGAGGATTATCTTAATAGTTGACATGGTCATTTTTTTGACATGTAATTGCTTAAAGTAGATAGTCATAGTTCAGTCAGGTCCATGCATATGAAGACCTTGTCTTTATATTAGAAGAAATTTTGAGTTTGGCATTGATATTGCTATCAAATGAGTTTACATTGAGTTTCCCCACTAAATATCTACCCTTTATATGGATATTTTCATTCACTTTTAGTCATTAAGTACCAGATCATATATTAGAAATCTAAAGTGAAGTTAACGAGTCATCAAGTGCCAAATCATTCTCACTTGACTATATAATTACCTTTTTCATGCATCTTAAATAGATTCCATGCAAACAAAGTTGTTCAACATTTTAAACTCATCTTCAATCTTGAGTTAACAATTGAGAAGGGGTGTAGTTTTCATGCAAAGGTTTGCCAACTCAACAAGGGCTCACAACCTTCCTTTTGATGCCAAATTTGAAGATCATGCATGAGTTTGAAAAATATGAAGATATTTGAAGACTTGATTTATTATTGTAAAATTATTTTTAGTCTTGAGTTAACAAAAGCAAGACTGATCCTTATCTCATCTATGCTAGTTGGCTAGATTCTTCCTTTTGGCTATATATGTTGGATTTTTGAAGCCATTTTAGAGGATCCCAAAATCTGGTATACAAAGATATATAGAAATTATAACTTGCACCATAAAATAAATAAAGATTTTTTTTTAGATCAATTTATGATGGTAGTGTGTGTTGTTGATTGTGTATTTTCATATAAGTGTGATAGTTTTCATTTTTTGCAGGTTCTTTCCTCACCTACTACTATAATTTTGTCCTCAATAGGTCAATTCAAGAGCTAAGAATATAAATTACACTGAAGATTGTTTGTATGTAGTGTATTTAGATACCTTCATGCACATATATTAAATATACAAATCTTAATTCAAGCCTTCATTTTAAATATTAATGTTTAGGACTGATCTGTAGAGTTTTTCTTCGATCCATATGTGTACCTTAGTTTTAAATATTTTAGAGAAGAAACAACTATTTAGGTGCATCACCAAAGGTAAAGTATGTTTAATTTTAATATTCTTCTTCTCTTTTCACCCCAAAATTCAAAATAGGTTTAGTAATTGGTCATCAATTCATATAATCAGAGGAGCTAGCTTCATCAAAATATAGAGGTCCAATATAGATATAAACATCCCATGACCTTAGATCATTCCCATGTTAGTCTAGATATGAGCCAGACTTGAGCAATGTGATCTCTATTAGGTGATATTTAGATAGCCAACACTTATAATAGTGTGTCTTTCATGCATGAATTGGTTGAAAGTGATCAAAGAGGCCCTAATATAGGTCTAGAGCTAAGTGTGTAAAAGAGTGGTCATAAGTACATGGTTTTATATTAAATGTCAATGCATGTGTATATAATCACTTCAATTAGCACATTAAGTGAGCTTTGTCAAATATATATTAATCATATAAAATTTGTCCAAGAATAAAGATTCTTGTGGCATGATAGGTTCATTAAGACATACATGTTTCAATATAGTTATTGGGATTTACTTTTTAATTCAAAATATAAATATCATATGGGTAAGTTGAAAATAATATGGATTAGTTCATATGAGGTTGAGCAAGTATTTGATAATAAATAAGTGAAGCTTTATACTATTGATTTAGTAAGATTTTGGTTGTTAGTCAATGGTAACCACCTAAGTTTTTAAAATAAACTCCAAATAAAGTAAGAATTCATTTTTACCATTTAATCAAGGGATAAAATAGAGGTTGTTGAGGATATTATAAGACCTATATCACAATCCTCATGATTTCATCATTAAAATTTGAGTTTAAAAAAATCTAACAATGAAAGCCCTTGTACATTGTGTTGAGGTCAACATACCCCCATTTCTAAAAAATGGGGACCCTTGTGTCAAATTATGAAAATTTATACCTTAAAATTGAAAATTCACTTGATCATAATATATATAATGTTTACACATTGTTCATAACTCTAATTTGGATTAAAGGACATGTTGTCAAATGATCATGGTCTCACCCCTTCCAATGTTGCTAAAAATTGTTGCTTGTATTACAGGTTCAATGGAATCTCATTTGGGACTAAAAATGCTTAGGGTTTTATTCTTCAATGTTAAATTGATATTTTATTAGCCTTTGATATATCAAATATTAACTAGATATATTTTTATTCATGTTAAAACTATAGTATAATGTTTTAAACCTAGGTTCATCTTGAATTAAATTCAAAATTTCACGAGAACAAATTATGCGGGAACACTTCAATTATGCCATGGAATTAGTTTAATTTTTATCCTAAGGCTTAGTCATGTTTTTCAATATGACCAAACCTTAGTCTAAAAATATTATGCTTGGTCCCTCTATGTCCCATGACACCTTGGTCTATTTTATTATTGTCATGGTATAACTAACACATGGTCCCTTTGTTATAAATCTTAGCCTAAAGCCTTACCCTAAGGTTTATTGTATTTATTAATAATTTAAAACCTTAGACTAAGAATTTATGTTGTATTTTATTTTTTAGGGTCCCCTTTAATATGTTTTAAAATTAGCTTAAGAATTTAGCCTAAAGATTTATTCATATTTATTAATATGAATGAAAACCTTGGTTCAAGACTTCAGCTTAAGTTTTATATTATTCCCAAGCTCTAACTTTAATATTTATTATTATCCATAGGGACCAATCATGTTTGACTCTTGAATCATAATCTATGACATGCATTTGATCAGATGGGGAAGATCTAATGGTGTAAGATCAATGTTGAAAAGTCAAGATCATGGTTCATGATAAAGCTTGAGCACATTCCCATCAATTGATGGTATGCGATGCAACATACACAATCTAATTAATAGAACTAGTAAGTCAAGACTTAAACATAGCATTGGCATGAGTGAGAGGGTGACAAGTGTCACCCTTATGGGAACTCAATCAAGAGATCCAATAGATCATATTTACCTAGACATAAATGATGTGATAGTGCAAAATGGACATTGAATTTTCAAAAGGAGTTTGGACCAAATAAGATGCTACCACATGGTGAAAGTGCATTATATCGGTAGAACTAATTATGCAGAGTGTAAAAATCCCATGGAGTTTCTAAGTGTCAACATTTTGGTAAAATACCAGTGAATAACTAATGGCATTCCACCCCTTGGATTAAGATCTAATGGAGTGCATTGATTCATATAAGGATGATTAGATAGTGTGAGGAAAATCTAAATTTTCAAAGGGCTTGGAGCTAGTGAAATATTTAAATGTGTTTAAAAGTGATAAAAGGTCATAAATTGAGTATTAATGAATAGGGATGCCATGATGATGCCATGAAAGCAAAATATGACAAACTTAAATATTTTATGGATCTAGTGATGTAAAGGTATACATAAGTAAATTTGAATGCATTTTAAGGCACAAACCTTATGATTTGAGCTCATAGACACCATTAAATCTCCTTCTAAACCTACTTGAAATGAATACCTAAAAGAGTGTATGGATGCCTTGATTCATTCCTATTAGCATTATAATTGAGCCAAGGGGAACTAAATTATCATCTATGCAATGATAATAAAATCTAGAATCCACTAGTGAGTAACTTAATAGAATTTTCAGACATGGTAGTTTGGAAGGGTGTTTCTTGAGAGAGCATGGAATTCTATTTGACCTCAGATACAGGAAGTGAGAAGTAAGAGCCAAGGGAAATATAGGATGGACAATAGTAGGGTTATGGATATAATCCTAAAAAATAGAGGAGAATATTACTGAAATCCAAGAGCATCAAAGAGCCATAAATATCTTGCAACAACAATGAGAGACTTCATCAGCCAAAAGGTCCCAAACTTAGTTGGATAAGTAATATTCCTTTGGTAACTAAGATTGTATAACATTTTGATAAGGGATATTATTTTAAGTATGTGAATTTTATAAATCCCATGGCCTATCAATCATAGTTAAATAAGGTAATTGGTCATAAAACATTTGTAAAAGGATACTTGTCTATGTCACTTTTTTAATTGAATATTTTATCTAGTTGCATGTTGACACTTGTATAATTACATGTTGAGAAGGAATGATCAACATATCTCATGAATTGCCTATATAAAGGAGCTATTGACCATTGTAAAAGGGAGGGATTTTTCTAAGCCAAAACCAATTGTAACTTGTGATAAATTAATATGATCAAGAAATTCTATAAATTTTGTCCAAATTTTCTTGTGTCTTTTGTTATATTGGCTTCTCTCTCACTTGTTTATTCTAACTTACAAATTTGAATGGGTTTTATGAATTCTTGGTGTGTACATTTGAATGTAGAGTTATTAAATTATGTCAATGATAGGTTAATTGAAATTTCTTAATTTCATTTTTCTTTTTACTCTTCTTGCATTGGGGCTAATGTTGTTTTCTTGTAAGGGTGAATCATTAAAATGAATTTGGTTCCTAATTTCTTTATTTCCCATATTCCTTAGATGTTTGTATAATGTGTGATAAGATTTGAGATTAATATATTCATGTCATACATTAGTTATGTGCATGTATGGATGGTACTTAAACTTTGTCTTGATGTTTGGAATGAAGATCAACACCATCTCTTCTCTACTTTACCTTCCCTTTTGCTCCTTTTTTAACTAGATCACTCTAGCTTAATTTTCATTATAAATATCCATCTTAGATTAGTATTTACATTATTTCTTGAACATAATTCACCATTCTTAACATAATTCACCATTCTTAGCATATCATACTTCATATTTTGCATAGATTAACTATTTGGCCATAGTGGCTCCCAACCACCAAACATTATAAATATTGTGAAACAATCCACTTGCTTTGCCTCTATTCCATCAACATATAATTCTAAAATCAAAAGTTTTCTTGAAAAATTTGAGCATTATGATATACATTTAGGCATCAACAAGAGGAAATTTATTAGTGTTAGAAGGAGGCCTTTAGTTAGATCTTTGTGAATTTGTAGAACCTTTGCTAATTTTGGTGTATTTTGATCAAAGATCAGTTGATTTTTTACATATTTGTGTTTTTTTAGCATAAGAATGTAAATATCATTGATTTTAATGGTTTTAGACTAGTATTTTGGATTTATTTATCCAAAGATTGATATTATTAGAAGATCCATGGATATTCGTGAAAGGTAGTTCAAGATTGGTGCATTTCTAGTGTTTAAGGTTAGTAATAGCAATTTTTTTCAAAGATTGATTGATTATTTACATATATAGGTTTATTCAAACTTAGAGGTGTAAATATCCCTCTCATTCATCAATCTAGACATATATTTGAGCTTATTTAGTTAAAGATAGTAATTTTTTACATAAATTTGTGCAAAATTTGCTTAATATACAAGTCTAATAATTGTCTTTGCAAAGATTTGGTTTCTATGTTGTATTATGAACATGATTTGGATTTAGAACTACCATAAGTAATATCATCTTAAATTTATGGCTTGGATAGGTGGTTCTTCAATCAACATGCCAAGTATAGTACATGATCTTCCTTGAAATCTTGAAAGGTATTTGCCTTCTTTCAGTCCTACTGGTGTTGTGACTACTTAAGAAAATTTTAGGTCCTTTAAGTCTACTTTAAGATTGTTAAATGTTGTTCATGAAGATGTTACATGATATTATTTCCTTTTACTCTTAGATATGAGGCATATGATTGGTTTCTTAACCTTCTTGAATATTTTAATGTCAGCTAGAATGATTTTGATAATTATTTCATTGATTAATTTGGAAAGACCATTAGTCCATATGTCCTTTATCAATAGTTAATTAATATGAATAAGGATTCAAATGAAACTATTAGAGATTTTAATTCTATATTTAAAAATATTTTGAATAGGACCATAGCTCCCTATAGGCCTATTGAAGCTTTAGATTTAGATATTTATAAGGATGCTTTAGATCCATTGACTTCTATGTTTTTGAAAAGATCTATTAGAGTCATTGATATATTAGATTTATCCTATGCTGAGGCTATGGTAATTAATGACCAAATGCAACCCCAGGGTCAAATGGCATATGGCATTCCAAATATCAATCCTAATTTGACCATGCTAAATGTCATGTCTAATATTAATTAGAGAATGCTTAATTTAAATCAAACCCTAGTTTTAAACTGATTACCTTTGAGTCATGCTCATCCTAGTCAAAACCTAGGATTCCTAAACAATACTAAAAGTGGATCTCATCCACAAGATAAAATAATTATGGTGACAATAGCTAGAAGTTATCCTCAAATTCAAAATTTAGAGGCAGTTGAAAGTGAAAATAACTCCATTTTTAAAATGGTCCAAAAGCTGAGCATTGATTTTCTCAAGACACAAAATTAAATAGGTAACAATGGGGAAAATTATAATGGAAAATATTATTTTCAAAGGTTTAACATACTTTCATCTAGGTTTTAAAACAACTATAAAAATGAGCCATCTAAAATTATGAATGTGCCTGACATAAACACTTATGATGTGCCTTTGGCTAACTATTGTAAAGTTCATAAATGTGCTGCATGGTCATCAAGCTATTTTAAAATATCTACATCTTCTAAGACAACTCTTATGGTATAAACCTATGATTTTCCATTTCAAGATGAAGATTATTTGAGTATACTTCACAAGAGGAATCTACTACACCAATCAATGAGGAAGACCCTATCATTTTTGAAATAATAGAAGAAGTTGTAGCTGAGATGAATGGAGTTCCAGAAGATGTCATTGAAATTCTTGTGGATGAAGAATATGAAGATGAAGATAATGCAATAATTGTGATGTTCCTTTGGCTAATTATTTTAGGGTTCATAATAATGCTACATGGTCATCAAATTCTTCTGAGATATGTACATTTTCCAAGACAACTCTTACGATAGAAACCTGTGATTTGCCATTTCAAGATGAAGATGAATTTAAAGATACTTCACGAGAGGGATCTAATACACCAATAAAAGAGGAATACCCTATTATTTATGAAATAATAGTAAAAGTTATAGATGAGATGAATGGAGTTCCTGAAGATGTCATTGAAATACTTATGGATGAAGAAGATGAAGATAATGCAACATATCAATAAATTTCATATGACTTCATCAAAAGGTCATAAATATGTGATCAACATGTTTTAGATGGCAATATTCTAAATTAATATCATATACTTTCTATTGATCATGATGAAGATGCCTTTTAGGATGAATTGGAGAGTTTTTGTGAAAAAAATGACAGTCCATTCCCACCTCATATGGAGATTAAGGAATGTGTTATAAATATAACTATTGTAGCTATTATTTAAAAATTAAATAATATTATGAAGATCCCCAAGCAAGAGGAGATAGATCCTAATGAAGACATAAATATCAGCATACTAGTTGAGTTTATAATACAACCATGGAAGGAGAATGAGATAATACATGATCAGTCTTTGAATGAAGTAGATCTAGCTTTCCTAATGCAAGAAATTTTTTTTTGGGAAGAATATGATTGGATTTTGGATCCATATCTTCAATCCATGTGATTGATAATGGAGGTGGGAAAACAAGTAGAATCACCCAAAAGACACAAGAATGCAAGTTCTCCTATCCACAAGAAGGGACCATTGAATGGAAGTAATCATGTTTCAAGGTTCTGTAGTAGACTAAATTAATTTCCATTTGATCCTAGAGGTAGGTTATTTATGGAGTTAGTTTAGGTATTTATATTAGTTTCTTTCCTATTTATTTCCTTCATGTCCCTTGTTTGTAAATAATGTATATATATATATATATGTTTAATTTCTATTGATTTGTTCATTGATTTTAATAAGTATTTTTCAAGACAATCCTCAAGTTGAGTTTCATCTAGTCACTCAAGAAAAACTTCTCAAAATCAAGAATTCAGGTATGAACTTTAGACATTGGTTGATTATAGACCAGGAAGTAAATCTTGATGTTATAATTTTGAGAAACTAGTAAGAACTAATGGATAGGTTAACTTTACATAAAACCTTAAGCCTTGTTTTGATCTAAACTTGATTTTGATGAGGATTACACATGTAGGATGAAAGTTTAAATTATTGAATTACAATCATGTTTGCACTTAATAAACTTCATTTCCTAAGACAAAGGTTAAAACCATAGGTGATTCTCTAAAGATCAAATATTTGACCAAATCCCTAAACTTGGTTAACCTAGCTCCCAACCTTTGATAGAAAGCCAAAAATGATCTAAAAAATACAAAAATAGGAACTTATTACAAAATTCAAGGGATTTATAAGTAGAGTTGATTTTGGTAACCTCCATTGAAGTTATGGATGTATGGCTAATAGTGGATCAAGACCTAGAGTGGAGCTAAAGGCATCCCTATCAAGGCTATGGATGCCTGACTGATAACAAAACAATGCCCAAGCCTTCCCTAAGTTAAAACATTGTTCCTAATGAATATCCAAACATGTTGTAAGTCAATGTTAATGGTTAAAGTAATGAAATCTAAAATTTTCCCCTAAATCACATGGTAAATAGTAAGTGGAATCAAAGAACACACACATCATGGCTAGGTTTTGATTTTGATCTTAATTCTACATGTGCAAGACTTGTTTTAACCATGAATTAATCTAAATAATAATAATTGACTAAGTAGAATGAATAACCTAATTATTAGTTTGAGCCAGAGTCTCTAAATTATAACATATTACTATGTTTCTCCCAAAAATTTCCATTTGTTGAGGTCAACACACCCCCATTTCTAAAAAATGAGGACCCTTTTGTCAAATTATGCAAATTTGTACCTTAAAATTAAAAATTCACTTGATCATAATATATCTAGCATGTTTTCACATTATTCATAACTCTCATTTGGATTAATGGAAATGATTTTAGATGATCATGGTTTCACCCCTTCCAATGTTGCTAAAAGTTTTTTCTTGTATTTTAGGTTCAATGGAATCTCATTTGGGACTAAACATGCTTAGGGTTTTTTTGATTCAATGTTAAATTGATATTTTATTAGACTTCGATCTATCAAAGATTAATTGAATCTATTTTTAGTCATGTTAAAACCCTAGTCTAATGTTTTAAACCTAGGTCCCTTTTGAATTATAATCAAAATTACACAAGAAAAAAATACATAGGAACAATTCAATTATGCCATGGTCTTAGTTTAATTTTCATCTTAAAGCTTAGTCATGCTTTTCAACACAACCAAACCTTAGTCTAAAAATATTATGCTTGGCCCCTCTATGTCCTGTGACCCCTTGGTTATTTTATTATTGGCATGGTATAACTAACGCATGGTCCCTTTGTTATAAAACTTAGCCTAAAGCCTTACCCTAAGGTTTATTGTATTTATTAATACAATAAAAACCCTAGACTAAGACTTTATGTTGTGTCTTTTCTTTCATGGGGTCCCCTTTAATATGTTTTAAACATAGCTTAATAATTTAGCCTAAAGATTTATTCATATTTATTGATATCAATGAAAACCTTGGTCCAAGACTTTAGCTTAAGTTTTATATTATTCCCAAGCTCTAACTTTAATATTTCCTATTATCCATAGGGACCAATCATGTTTGACTGCCTAGATCACAATCTATGACACACATTTGATCAGATGGGAAAGATCTAATGACATGAGTTCAATGTTGAAAATTCAAGCTCACGGTTCATGATAAATCTTGAGCACATTCCTAATGATCTATGGTATGTGATGTAGCATACATAATCTGATCAATGGAGTCTAGTGAGTCAAGACTTTAGCCTATCCCTGGGATGAGCGAGAGTGTGATGAGTGTTACCACCATAGAAACTCAGTCAGAAGATCCAATAGAGTGCATTTGCCTAGACAAAAATGATTCAATGGTATGAGATGGACATTAAATTTTCAAAAGGAATTTGGATCAAATAAAATGCCACCACATGGTGAAAGCATGTTAGCCTAGTAAAATTGACAACATAGAGTTTAAAAATCATGTGGAACTACCAAGTGTCACCATTTTGGTAAAATAACAGTGAAAAGAGAATGTCATTCCACCCCTTAGATCAAGATCTGATAGAGCAAATTGATTTATACAAGGATGATCAGATGATGCAAGGTAAATATGAATTTTTAAAGGGTTCAGAGTTAATGAAATATTGACATGTATCCAAAAGTGACAAATGCTCATATCTCAATTATTAATGAATAGGGATGCCATGGTGATGCCATGTAAGAAAAAAATGATAAAATTGAGGATTTTGTGGACCTGGTGATGTAAAGATATAAATAGGCAAATCTAAATGCATTTTAAGGAACAAAACTTGTGATTTGAGCACATAGATGCCATTAAAGCTCCCTTCAAACCTGATTGAAATGAATCCTTACAAGAGTGTATAGACACCCTGATTCATTATTTTTAGCATTGTAATTGAGTTGAGGGGAACTAAATTATCACCTATGCAAAGATAATTTGATCCAGAGTCCACTAGTGAGCAATTTAATAGAATTTTCAGCCATGACAACTTTGAAGGGTGTTTCTTGAGAGAATGTAGAACTCTATTTGACCTTGAATGTAAGAATGAGAAACAAGAGCCAAGGGAAATATAGGATGGATAAAAATAGGATTATAGATATAATCCTAAAAAATAGAGGAGAATATTACTGAAATCCAAGAGCATCAAAGAGCCATAAATATCTTGCAACAACAATGAGAGACTTCATCAGCCAAAAGGTCCCAAACTTAGTTGGATAAGTAATATTCCTTTGGTAACTAAGCTTGTATAACATTTTGATAAGGAATATTCTTTTTATAATGTGTAATTTTTAAATCCCATGGCCTATCAATCATAGTTAAATAAGGTAATTGGTCCTGAAACATTTGTAAAAGGATACTTGTCTATGACACTTGTCTAGTTGCATGGTTTGTCTAGTTGCATGTTGGCATTTGTCCAAGGACATGTTGAGAAGGAATGACCAACATATCTCATGAATTGTATATATAAAGAAGGTATTTCCAATTTTAAAAGAGGGGAGTTTTTTGAGACAAAATTAATTATAACTTGTGAGCACTTAATATGAGCAAGGAATTTTGCAAAGTTTGTCCAAATTTGTTTGTGTCTTTTTTTATCCTCGCTTCTCTCTCAATTGTTTGTTATAAATTATAGATCTGGATGGTTCTTATGAATTCTTGATATGTACATTTGAATGCAAAGATGTTAAATTGTGCCAATGCTAGGTTAATTGAAAGTTCTTAGGTTCATTTCACTTTCTTACTCTTCTTGCATTTGGGCTAATGCTATTTGCTTGCAGGGGTGAATCATTAAAATGAACTTGGTTCCTATTTGCATTATTTCCCATATTCCTTAGATGATTTCCTAATGTGTGATAGGATTTGAGCTTAAGATACTTCATGTCATAAATTGGTTATGTGCATGCCCAGATGATACTTAAACTTTGTCATGATGTTTGGAATGAAGATCAACAACATCTCTTCTCTGCCTTACCTTCCCTTTTGATCCTTTTTAAACTAGATCAATCTAACTTAATTTTCATTATAAAAATCCATCTTATATTAGTCTTTAGATTAGTTCTTGATCATAATTCACCATTCTTAGCATATCATACTTCATATCTTTTATAGATTAACTATTTGGCCATGGTGGCTCCCAACCACCAAACATTATAAATATTGTGAAACAATCCAATTGATTTTCCTCTATTCCATCAATAGATAAAATTAATATCAAAACATATAACTCATGCACTTAATTCTTAGAATTATAAAATGAGAATTGATATTAAACACTCTAGGCACCTATGATACATAATCAGGCATCAACACATTGTTGACAATATTGGTTACAAATTGAGGGTATTGGTTGATAAAAACTAAATAAATATCATCCTAAGTGGAAATTAAAATTTCTCACCACTTAGGAATTAAAAAATAAAAAATAAAATAGGACCAAAAATACAATAATTTAAATTTTACTTATATTTTTTGTTTGTGTTACAATATGTTGCTATGTAGCTTTAGGTTATTACTACCTTTGTTGGTGATTAATTATAAGTTTTATTACTAGTGATATCTATAACCTCACATTACTATAGGTTCTAACTTGCACCAAATAAAAAAAAACAATCATCTATATATGTGTACTTTCTAATTACATGTTCTTCATTAATTATGTCCTAGATTTAACCTAACTTGCTATAGATTTCCATCATCTAATTTAGGGATGTATATCCTTATTTTCATGAAAGAGTTATGGTTATGCAATTATTCAAAGTATTGGTTGAACTTCCCAAATACAGACTTAAAACCACTACTACCTATGTTTTTTTATCCACCACCTTGAAATGTGAACTTGTGGCCACTAAAAATAATTTATTAGTAGTTTTACATGTACTTATTATTTTAAATTGGTAATTTTTGTGAGCATATGAAGGTATGGTGAAAAAGAAAGTAATTATTGATCTTAAAAGGGAGAATTTCACCCCATAATTTATTCATTATCTCTCAACTATCTTATATCATTGCATAAAGATTTACAAGTTGACCCCCTCCATTTGTACTTGAGTGATTCCATGGTACCATCCACATGAAATTATACAAACCTTTAACAAAGAATAAATTGGTAAACAAATTAAAATTCTAATAAATTATATCATTAATTTAGGATAGTGCATTTATTCCATTTTTAATAAATTTATGTATATTATTTTTAATTTGATAGATTAAAAGTAAAATTTATACATGGATACTATAACCAATAAGTTTACATCAAATATTTAAGATCAAACATAAAAAATAGAGCATGACAAGTTAGTCCTCTAGACTAGACTAAAAATTAGATAAACTTCTAAAAAAACCTGTTAAAACCCTACAAGTCCCTAACTAATCATCAACCTAAATCATAAAAATAGATAAATAAACAAGACAACCTAGTCTTATATAATTGAATCCTCAGAGTCATAGTAGTCCACTAGAGTAGCCAAGCTAGTATTTTCCTTATCCTCTTTGATCTTTTCTTTAGTTGCTTGTCCTCGTGTACATTTTACCTAGCCTTTTTCCCTATTATTTACAACCTTATTTTTATCTAGAAACCATGACAACCTACCTTTTTTTCCCATTTTTACTAATTACACTTTATTTTCTTATTACCCTTGGGATGTGTTATGACTGGGGAAATTTTTTATGCCCCCACCTCTTTTTCCTTCCTAAGAGTTATATTCTTGCCCCCACCAGTTTGATAACTAACACCCCTATCTCTACAAATCTCTACTTCATTTAAAAAAAAATTAGCCTCAACCTTTAGGACATTCCAATCTTCCATTTTCTTCATGATGAGCCTTCCTTGATGTTCTAGCTTATCCTTTAAATATTTTAGTTTCAGACTATGAATTGTATAGATCTCTACAATTTATTTGTTCTCATCCTTCTCCTTTTCTTCAACCATTTTCTTGGCTTCTTTAAGATAAGGTTAGGTTGTCTTCCTCATATCTTTATGAATTTTTCTTTCTTCCACTTGGAATTCTAAGAATCCCAGGTTTTATATTTTCCCATTTTAACCTTAATTAGAAATTTTACTATGTTATTACTTTTAGAAGGGATTTCATCTAGTGATTTTTAGAAGGCTTTAGGATTCCTTCCCCATCTTCCTCTAAATTCTCTAGGTCCTCCTCTAGTTTATGCACTTCCTTCCCCCTTAGGGATTCCCCATCTTAATGGTGAGGAAAATTAGACCTTGATGAATAAGTTTGTTAGGAGAGTTTATTTGAAATGAAGTCATAGTATTCTTGAGGGATTTGAAAAGTAAATATGGAAAAATTATTCTGTATCCCTTAAAATTATTCATGAGGAGGAAATGGTGGGAGAATAGAACATGAAATTTACCTGTCAACATTATGTACTTCATGATCTATAATAAGATGTCTAGATAGTACTTCTGTAGGTCAACCCTTAGGAAGCCTTTCCTCTTAGTGATGATGTCCTCTTTTAATTTGAATAACTTAATCATAATATCTTGTTTTATAAATTTATCCTTGGAAGCATTGGTGATAACATAGCTCATACATGTCACCTCCCCAATTATTTCTTTTGAAATGTTTATTTCCACTCCTCTCATACACATTTTTTGTTAGTTCCAACCTAGGAAAAAGTCTTTCAATACCACTTCATCATATATGACTATTATTGTAATAAACTATTTTAGGCCTCCCTTATTTATTTTACACCACACCTTAAATTTATCCTTAGATTTTGCATAGGAAATGGGTTTGATTCTATCTCTATCTCCTCCCATGGATTTTTTTCATTTTCTTCTTCATACTCAAAGAAAAAGCTGAGTTATCCAATGTCTTTACATGCTTCACTAAAACTTCATGTATGGTATTTTTAATTATTTTATCACACTTCACCTTATTCAAATGGTATTACCTTTTATTAAAATGAATAAGGGGATCATTGTGATTATAAGTCATTAATTTAAGACTAAACTTTAAACTTACTCTTCATTTAAGTAATCCCCCTCTCAAGAGCTAATGATTTGAATAGAATAATTATTCAACATATTAATAATTTATGATGGTAAATCCTGAAAATTTTATCACACTACATAATATTGATTGAGGATATCAATATTATTCATCCCATTTTCCACCTTGTTTCGCTCCCTATAAATATGGTTAATAGTGACCTATTTACAATACCTTAATAATCCTCTTGCATCTTCAATTTATTGGTTGATGGATTAAGATGGTTTCACTTTTCCTAAGAGGGAATTAATGATGTTTAGATAATCCCATTAAATCACCTATTTTTTAATTTATAGTTACATCACCAATTGGATTCCCTAGAGAACTAATCTAGATTTGACCACATGGTTGGTTTGGGACCCCATTGGCCTCACATAATCAACTATAATAACCCCATTAGAATCTATAATAACCCCTCATCATAACACACTAGGTATTCCATTGATATACCCATAAAATTTCAACTTCATCAAGTTACATCATGGTTTGGACCATTTGACTTATCTTTTGTTGATTTTTAGGTCTGATTTTTCAACTACAAGGTTAATGTTCCAATTTAATAAAATAAAATATTTGAAAATTGAGGGTGAATGTTTATATTTTAGAATAAAATCCTTATAATTTTCAATAATGGATACACAAATTTTATGGAAATATATTTTGAGCATAACCCTTTGTTTCTCTCAATTATAACTTATTTCTTAATTTAAGGAAGAAGTAAGAAACTAGTAATAAGGGTGTGGTAGAAGATCCTATTTGTTTATGCACACATGTTCTAGATGACCATGAAGAGCTCTTATTTGTCTTGGGAAAAATTACCTATAGATAAGAAATCACTAATGCAAAGGGGTTGTTAGAGGGATATCAAGGTGTATTTCCTAGTGTGAACTAGATCTAAGAAGTATGAACTTACTAGGAGGCTATCAATCCACACTCTTAAAACAATTAATTTGAAAGAAATAAATATAAAGTACTTGCATCAAATGATAGAAAGGATTGAAAGAGAATACAAGAAGAAATAAATGACTGATAAAGGAAATAGACTAATTAAGCAAATAATGGGCCAATACTAATGCTAAATAGGTCAGGTTAGGTTTAGAAAATAGGTGGGGTCTCTATGAATAAACAAGGACACATAAAGTGGAATTTGGCTAAGGGTAGGTGGGTGGAAATAACTTGATGTTATTTCCTACCATAGTGATCATTGGTAGTTAGGGTGATCATTAACGGTTAAGATGACCATTAGTGGTTGGGTAACTATCGATAGTTGAAGGTAATCATCGATGGTTAGGGTGACCATCGATAGTTGTTGTGAGTTAAAAAATTGTTCATAAAAGAGTCTAGTTTATATTGAAAAAAGGGGTCGGTGATCAAGTGATGGATTGTTAGAGGTCTAGTTAAGGTTGTGGGTTAGAAACTAAATAAACCAAGCTTAAAATAAGAAATGTGCTTAGTTACTTGATAGTGGGTGGTTGATCCTTGAGTAATTTTGGCAGAGTAACGATGCTTTGCCTAAAGAATGATTTTAGTAGAGTTTTGGGTCTCTATATAGATGCTAGCTTGCTAAATGGAGAACTTGAAAAGAATTGATAGCTCCTGATGATTGTTGGTTTCCTAATGAATGAATATTTGGATTGCTAAATTCCTATATTGATTGATAAGTGGATCCCATTCACCTCCTACTCCCATCCTTTTATAATAAAAGAGGTATGGAGGTAGAAGGCTCCATAGGAGGTTTGGTTGGTTGCTGTGATGTCTTAGCTTACCATCTATATTGAATTTTGACATGTTAGCTTGCACACATTTTGAGTATGAGTGTTCAAGAGGTAAGGAACCTGATTTTCGATGGTTAGGGTGACCATTGGAAGTCAAGGTGACTGTTGATGATTGAGTGTTGAAGGTTAAGTGGGGTAAAAGGCTGGGTTTGATTATTTGGTTAAACTAACCATGGTTAGGTTTAGTTAGGGGTTAAATGGTAAAATTGGTCCCAAGGTGGTCTAGGGGTGTTTTAACATTCAAAATTATGGTGTGAAAATTTTTGGTGTCTATATTTTACCCCTTTTTATTGTGTAGTTTGTGTCAGCAAGATATAAAACAAAAATGGATTGAGGTTCAGAGGTTTGTTTATCCTAATCATGAGAGGAGGTGTTCCCCTCAAAGTAAAAATTGATGAGGTGAAATCAAATTGGGTATGGGTTTGATAAGTAGTTATGGTGAGTCATGAGGTTGGTGATAATTGTGGTTGGGCATTTGAAGTGAAAACATGTGCACAAAATGTGACTAAGTGTGATATTCAAGATAATGCATAGACTAATTTTCCATGGTTGGTAAAAATAAGGTTAGTTCTAGAAGGATTGGTTATGGGGTAACTGGGCCACAATATTAGGTAAAGCTAATCAGGTTATTCCTATCAAGTCTCTTAGATAGGTTCAGTGTTTTCATAGGTATCTGAGGTAAGAAGTACTCTTATGAAAACACAAATGGTATGGTGTGCACTAGGTGGTGAAAATTCAAATGTACAACATGGAAAATTTGTTTGATAAGGTTAAAAGGACCAAGGTAAGGTCATTAAAAAATATGCAATAATTTGGGCAAAAATGGCCAACATCAAGGTGGACATGATTGGATGATTAGTTGGTTGGACAGGGTGTCCTCTAATGGTTCATGGTTGGTTTTTGGAGAATAGGTGATCTTTGAAGATTGGTTTTGGTTTTATGGAAAATGGTAATCTCTAAAAGTGGACACTAAGATGTGGGTTCTAAAAGCTTAAAAAAGGGGAGATATTGATTGTTGATGGTCAAGGGTCCCAAAATCAACCATTAATAGTCACCCTAATCCTCGATGGTTAGGGGAAACCCTAAAAGTGAAAAATAGAAATCATTTTCACTATTTAATTTTTGACTCTCTAACTCCCATGCATACTAACATTCATGGCATTTTTTATAAGAGTGTTGATGAGGTGGAGTTGATTGTTGATTTGTTGATTGGAGCTAATTACTAAGTTAACCTAGTGTGGGACTGAGGGTGCAAGGTGGATGGGGATGCGGACAAGTAGTGGGAGCTAGGATTATTCCTCGATGATAGTTGAGAAATGAGGTAGGGGATGCATTGAATTGTTAGATTAGTTGATTGTTGGTTTTTCATTCATTAAATTTTGTTAAATTTTTATTGATTTGGGTGGGAAAATTTGGGGTTTTGACTTATTTCTAGGTTAGGTTATGATTTGTTAATATTAACAAGTCAAAATCAAAGCTTTAAGGGTAGGTGTATTGGGGGTAGGGTAGAGTTCAAAATTAGGGTAATTAGATATTGGAAAGGGGTGGTTTAGGTAGGTGTTTTTTGGGTAGATAGGGTTGGGGTTTGCCACTGGTAGTCACACACAATGACCGTCAATGGTCATACCTGAACGTTGGTAGTCATAGTAGACCATCGATAATCGATGACCATAGGATAAATGGCTAATTAAATATTAGTGATTGTAGTGACCATCGATGGTCAAGCAAAGGGTCAAAGGCTTTTGATAAAAAAAGTAAAAGAAAAGTTGAGAGTAAGATGTTTTTAATAAAAGAAGAAGGTGATAGTTTTTAATAAAATATGAAAGGTATAGTTTTTGATAAAATATGAAGGTTATATTTGATTTATAATGACACAATGGGAATGTGAAAGGTAGCAAAATAATATGTTGATATAGTTTAGCTTGGGTATAAGGTAGGTTTGAAATTTGATGTAAGTTGAATGGGGGAAAATAGGTGTTCTTAGGTAGGGTGAATGAGGTAAAAAAGAGGTGAATGTTTATGGGTAGAGTAGTTAAATAGAAAACTAAGTGTATTTTCTAATAAACTTTGTAGGCATAAGATTAGATCTAGATGTAGGATTGGGTCCCTTAGATTTTTGTGGAGATCTATCAGGGGATGACAAATGATGACTATACACACATAGAGGAGGTTAGCCTTGGTGTGATGATGCACTTTCAACACATGCTATGAGATAATAAAATGATCATGGTGCTCATCAAGAGATGGGATTTGGCCATAAATACTTTTCTCCTACCAATGGGTGAGATGACCATCCTACTAGAGGATGTACATAAGATTACATAGTTACCCATTCGAGGGGAGCTAATATATAATATTGAGAGAGATGAGAGAGATGATCATATATAGATCTTATATGGTGAGGATTAGGCTTGTACCAGGTGGCATGTTGAAGGCTTCAACTATAGGCCATTGTATCAAAGAGCCAAAGATGAAAATTAGTTGATGATGATGGTAGTCTCATACTTTGGATTACCAAATTTGAGTAGTGGGTAGTTTTTTAATCTACTATTAGGTGTTTTGGTGGAGATGTTTCTTAGTCAAATAGTTTTTAGGTGGGTACCAATTTTGTTGATATAGATTTATAAGGAGCTATGGGTGTTTAGAGCTTATAGGAAATATGGCATCAACATGGGGTTTGTGCTTCATTGTTAGGACTATGATCATATCTAGGTTCTGAGACTGATGGGGCTACCATGGGAGGGATATGCCTAGATGGACATAAGGGTGGGATTTATGCAGTGAAGGAGTGATTATGCACTCACAAGAGCTAGAGGAGGTGTATGAGACATCAATTGGTTTAGAGGGACACTAGAGGCCTTGGTGGTTAGGGATGTTGGAGGCTATATGTTAACTTCCCAAGGTGGGCCTATTATACTTGACATATTTTATTGATGTAGAGCTACAAGTGGATTTTTGGGGGGAGATAGGGTGAGATTGAGCTCATCCCTTTTGATAAGGTTTGTAGGTAGTTTGCATTTGTATAATTGATTTTGGGTCCATTCCCAAGGTACAAGTAGAAAGATGCCAAGTTTTTGATTCCAATACCACAACCATTGGAGGTGTTTCTTGATCATGAGGAGCTACCTATTAGATTAGAGATTGATGATGCTAGTTTTGTTGATGGTTGTGGCATAGTATCAAGATATCTATGTAGATGTAGATTTTTGAAGGGATGATGGGGGAAGGTAACCCATGGATTTAGACCCAACTAGTGGGGGTCCATAGGTATAGGTACAGGGAGGTGGCCCTGATGGATAGGCAAGAGTAGTGCTAGCCACTATAAAAGAATAGATCATAGATTTACAAGGGTAGGTGGCCACATTGTATGGCCATGTTGTGAGATTATAGGGTCAAGTTTCCATTATGACAAGTGAGAGGGACTAGGCCAAGATTTCACTAGGCGTGGTGACCCAAGAAAGGGATACTTTGAGATAGAGAGGAGGATCAAATACAACACTAGTAAGACCACTAGGTACTATCCATATGACATGGCACTTGGCCACAGTTGAGGAATTGCATTATTATGAGGCCATAGTTATGACATAGTGTCCATAGGAGCTTTAATGGGGTGAGTATAGAGGTAGCTTGGTAGGTGGTGCAGGTGTAGTGAATTTGGGTTAGTGGGCTGCTTTGGTGGGTGGACAAGCAGGCACCTAAGGGGGGAAGACACTATAGGGTAGTGGTACCCTAGGGGCATGATATGATATATATAGATATAGGTGTATATTATTTTGATATAGGTTTGTGAGCTGATGTAGTGAGATGTATATTTTTTAGAGAGAGAGAGATGCACATTATTATATGTAATACTTTATTTTAATGAGACATGATGTATATGATGTGATAATGAAATATGGAGGGTATTTTATGGTTCATGGTTTATGGTTTTTGTGTTTATAGTTATCATTATTGATGCTTATGAGATGTAGAATCATTAGCTTAGGCATGTGATGATCATGGATGATGTTTATAATGAATGGTTATACATGATTATGATGATGTGATGTTTTTATTCATGATGATGATGTTTTGATTATGGTTAGGATGTTCCATACATGGTTATGATGATGTTTTGGTTATGGGTATGATCATTGATATGTGATGTGGTTTATGATTATGATCATGGATATGTGATGTGAACATGGTTTATGATTATAGATGTAATGTGGTTTATGATGTTTATGGTTTATATTATGGTTATGATGCTTATGATTATAGAATTTTTGGGTATGGTCATGGATATGGTTATTATTCTATGTATGTTGATGATGTTTTGATTTAATGTTTAAAAAAAATGGTTTATGATCCTAGATATGTGATGTTTTTATTTTATGAGTATGTATGTGATGTTGATGATGCTTTTATTATGGTTATTTTTTGATGATAACACATAAAGTAGTTTATATAAAAAAACTAGATGTGGGAAAAGAGATGAAAATCATGAGGCATATGCCTAAGTGAACATATAAACCAAATATGAGAGGATATGGAGGAGGCATGATGCTTATTTGTTGGAAAATATAAAATGACCCCAAGGTTAGATTGGATTAAGGAACATAAGCCTTTCAAATGCTTCACTTTAGCATACATTGGTTGATAAAAAAGCTATCTTGATCACATCATGTCAAATAACCTTTGAATCCCTTGATTTGTAGATGATACAAAGGGGAGATAGGTGATGGGTGGTATGAAGGGTAGTGTAACCTCTTGAGATTCAGTTTTCTAATTCTATAGGTAGCCTAAGAGCATTAATAGACAAGACCATGTTTTAATGCAAGGTGTAGACTGATCGATGTGGGAATTTTACTGATGTTATTTATGAAAGTTGATTGCAACTTTCTTGGGATAACTTCTTATGATTTTGATATAGGGTCTGATATTATTTGGTTTTGATAAGTTTGTGAAGCTGATCAATGTGGGAAGCTTCAAATGATGTATTGGAAAATTTGAATTAGCCATTATTCAAGGGAGTGGTCTAAGTTTGGATTTGTTCATTTTGGTAGTTGTCCTTCAAGAGAACAGTCTATCTTTTCAAGTAATTTAGATTTTGGGCAACTATCCTTCAAGGGATCAGTTTTATGCTAGAGATATTTGACCCAAGTGATATTTTGGTATCCAAAATTGTTTTGATGTTAGGTCAGACATAGATGAGCCTATTTAGGCTTAGAGGTTTAACTTTATGAGGGAAAAACTTAGAGCACAAGAAGGTCAATGATAGTTGAAAGGGGTGGTTTTGAGAGACAATGACCATGAGATTCCATCTAATTAGGGATAAAAATTATCCATGAGAACCATGCCATAGGTAGAGCTATGGTACCCATATTTAGGATTAGGTGATGACTGTGATGGTTAATCACATGGTTTTATTTTATAACTAGTTGTCCTTAAAGGTAATAGGATGGAGGTGAAAATATCATAAATCAAGGGATGAGCTTGAGTTAGACAACAAGTGAATTTGATCCTTATTTTAAGAAAAGAAAGGATATAGATGCAAAACATTGAGAGGCTCAAGTTATGGTCTACCTTCTAGAGAGGACAAACGATAAGCTCTTAATACATACTTGTGGGTTATGATGTAGGATCTAAGATAATTAAAATAAAACTTACCTCACTTGATTTTCTCCATATTGGTTACATGTTTATTTTAATTTAGGATGATCTCCTTGATGTTTAATTATCATTCTTTTAGGTACTTTTTATAGGCATGCTTAACTTGCTCTTGATAGACATGAAGATGGTTAAGCATTGCCAGGTGGTGATCATCAAGTAGCTCAAGTCATACTAGATGATCTTGATGATAGTCACTCTTAGAAATGATGTCTTATAAGGATATGTGAAGAGAGGGAATATGGACTTCAAGAGGCAAAATCACCTTTGTTCTAAATACTAGAGAGAAAGATGTAGCACTCGTAAAGTGAAAGGGATGTACAAGTGCCAATCCCAACCCAAAGGATTGACCACTTTAGTTAAAATCTTGTTGAGGGTTTTGTTAGAGGCTTCTGCCTATCCATTTACTTGTCAATGATAAGGTGAGGAAAAGCTTCACTTGATGCCAAATGCATCACAAAGACATTGGACTTTTTTTTTGAAGATTTACCATTATTGGTGATGATTTTATGGAGAATACCAAAATGATAGATGATATGATGGTTGATGAAGTCAACAATATTTTCCACTTTGATCAAGATGAAAGGAATAACCTCCACACACTTAGTGAAATACTTGGTGGTGGTGATGATCGAGTGGTTCTACTATGAATAATGAGGATTGATTTCCCTAATGAGATCTAGTCCCCATTGTGAGAAAGGCCAAAATTCCTTAAATACTTAAAGGCCATGGGTCAATGCATGATGTAAATTGTCATGTTGTTGACATTTAACACACTTCTTTACATAATTGCAATAGTCTTGATTGAGGGTGGGCCAATATTAGCCAAGGTGAAAGATACATTTAATGACAAATAGACCACTAAAGTGTCCCCCATAGAGATCATCCTGCATTTCCTTGATAACATGTGAAGCTTCATGAATGTATAAATAGTGGAGAAAGAGGCCATTGAAACCACATTTTTAAAGGATTCCCCCTAGTATGGTATAATGAGAGGTACTCTAGATAAAGGCTCTTCATGCATTCCTAGAGAGGTTGGGAGGAATGATGTTGAGGTTGAGCTAATCAAAGGTTTTCTCATACCAAGTGTCTAATGGAGGTTCCTCCACACTAAAAATGGTAGGGAGGTCATATTGGATATAAGAGGGTGTGATAAAGTTATGAATGGTTAGAAAGAGTTTAGAATTGGAAGGCTGAGATGGGATTTGAGAAGCAAGGGAAGCTATTGTATTTATGAACTTGTTGGTAGATTATAGAATAGATTGGATAAGGTAATGATCAAATGATGTTAAGAGTACATATAATAGCTATTTGTACTATTGTAAGACATCATTCTTATATTGGTAGCATCTATTTACCTAGTTGACCACAAGTTAGGAATCACCAAAGACACTGATCATCTTAAATCCCAAGGCTAGAGCAGTTTGGAGGCCTATTACTAGGGCTTCATACTCAACCATATTTTTGTTACACTCAAAATAAAGTTTAAATTAAAGAGGAAGAGGTTCACCAGTAAGGGGAATGAGAATAACTTTAGTACCTCCACTACATTGGCATTTTGAGCCATCAAAAAATATGGTCATTTCGTAGGTAATGTCATCTTGAGAAAGAGTCATGATGGACTCATCAAGAAATGCAAGAGGAAGTGGTTGGTTTTATGGCAAAGGAGATTAAACTAATTAATTAGAAATAAATTTCCATTTAAGTAACTTTTTCTAGAGGAAATCAAGGTCAAACTTAGTTAGGAGCATGATCCACTTAGCCATACGCTATTTTTGGTATGGTTTAGGGTGTATGTACTTGAGTGGGTTGGTGTGGGTGATGACAAAGGTTTTTTGATTGAGGAGGTAATCACAAAGTTTTGTAGCCATAAAGACTAAGGTTATAAAAAGATTCTCAGTATAGGTGTATCGAGTCTCATATTCTATAAGTGTCTGACCTATATAGTAGACATCTTGCTCTTTATTTTGTTCATCATGGTGAGCGAGCATTGCCCCTAAATAATAGTTAGTGATGGATATATAAAGATAGAAGGGTTGGTCATCTTTAGGAGTGGTAAGAATGGGTGGAAAAAGGATATACTCTTTGAGTGAATCAAAGGCTTATTGGTAATCCTTAGTCCACTGAAAAGATGTATATTTCTTGAAAAGATGGAAAAAAAGGTTGACATATATTTGATAATTGAGAGATGAAGTGATGGTTGGATTGGAGATCCCCTATAGGATATAGAGTTGCTAAAGGTGAGTTTGAGGTGGCATGTTAAGTATCAATCTAACTTTGGTAGGGTTTAATTTGATTCCTCAAAGAGAGATAATAAAACCAAGAAGATTTATAGATAGGACCCCAAAAACACACTTCTTAGGGTTGAATCAAACATGGAAATGGATTAGGCATTCAAAGATAATTTTAAGAACATCTATATGATCCTTAAAATATTTGGATTTCCCAAGCAAATCATTTATGTAATCCTCTGTGATTTTATGGATGAGATCATGGAAGATGTAAGTCATCACACATTAGTAGGTTAATTTAGCATTCTTTAGACTAAATAACATGACTTGATAGTAGAAGGTTCCTCATGGAGTGATGAAGCATTATGTTAATCCTCAAGGGAAATCAAGATCTGATTATATCTTGAGGAATTGTTCATGAGGGATAACATCTTGTGGCTGATTACAAGATCAAAAAATTGGTTGATGTTAGGTAAAGGGAAGTCATCCTTTAGACAAGCAAGATTGAGGTCATGAAAGTCAATACAGAGGTGAAGTCCCCTTGTGGGTTTGGTGATGGGAATGATATTGGAAACCCATTGGGGATAGTCAATGGGTTGAATGAAATTGACATATAAAAGATATTAAAGCTCTTCTTTGACTAGAAGGTCAATAAGAGGGTACATCTTGTGAAGCTTTTGCCTAATAGGCTTAGCATCAAGATGGATGATGATGTTGTGGAGAGCAATATAAGGTTAATCATTGGGATATTTTGATATGACCAAGCAAATTTTATGTTTTGGTGATGAATTAAGGAAGGGTAATCCTATTGCTCTAAAGAATCTAAGGATTGATGAATCTTCACAATGTAGGGGTTATCTTGAGTACCCAAGTTGACATCGATAGTGGATTCATTAAACATATTTTGGTTCTCAAGAGGAATGGATTTGTGGATGGAATAATCCCCTATACCAAGATAAGTGAGAATATAATTATTGTCCTGATGTTGGATGGTGTGGATGGTAGGAAAATAATTTTCTACTATTTTAGGATGAATTAGAGGAAAGGTTTTAGTTTGGACTTCCTTTTAATAGTTTAGGGGGCCCAAACTAATGTTATTAACTAAAAAATGTTAGAAAGGATGGTTTTGAAATATTTAGACTTTAAAATAAATGGGGTTGGTGAGGGTGGGATGTCTTCCTCAATAGTGGCGATGGATTTAGGTGAATCAGTGGGTTCCTCTATTGGTATGAACTCAAGGCCAAATAATTCATGAGGTTTCTAAGTTTTTATCAAAATTAACTCATGGGGTGTATGCTCATAATGGCCAAGGTCAAATCCATGATAGACACACCTATGAAGGTACAATTTGGCAAATTCTAATTTATCCAAATAGGAGAAATCAAAAGTAAATGGTCAGATAAAAGAGGTGGTTGAGGAAGTGAGAGGTGGATGATCAAGTCCCCTATAGATGAAAGTGGTTTGGTGGTTATGAAGTCCAAAAGGAATGATGGTTCTAATATTAGGATCATAGTCAAGATCATTATCAAGGTTCCCATAATCTTGAGGAGTAGGGAAAGCATTCAAGGCCAAAACGTTATATTATCCCAATGAAAGATGTTGGAACATAGGCTCTAAGGGGTTATTTATAGGGATATAAGAAGAAGGGATTGATGAACTAGTTGAAGCTTCATAGAGGGTACAATTTGAGTGGTTTTTTATTTGTGGTGAGGTGGATGAGTGAGGAAGAAGAACATCATTGGGTCAATATGTCATATTAAAAGAGGCAAAAGGACTAGGGTTAGCTTATATGGTGATTACTTGACCCTCATGTTTGAACTTGACACATCGATGCAAGTTGGATGGGATAGAACTCATGGCTTAGATCTAAGGGCATCCAAGTAAGATTTTGTATTAGAACTCACCTTCTATGACTTAGAAGAGCTCTAGAAGCATGCAAGGTCCCAAGCAGATATGGAAGATGACTATTCCCAAGGTTGTGGCCATAATATCATTAAAGGAATAGAGGACCAATGAGCTTTTTGACATGATATTATTCAATAGGTAGATTTGGTCATAATAATGAGAAGAGATAATGTTAATACTAGATCCTCCATCAATCATAACCCTTTTGATGTGGGTTTGATTAATGTATGCAGTGATGATGAGAGGTAGATTTGGATCTTTAAGATGAACAAAAGGTATATTTAAATCTTTGAATGTTACAAATTTAAAAAGTTAAAGGATTATGATAAGGGTTACAATAGGTTAAGGGTCTTCAGGTTAGACATCTATAAATTATAGAGCCTCTATTAGTGTTTGGTGGTGACGGGGAAAGGTGTTGATCAATTTGTATAGGATCATCTTCATTGGTGTCTGGTGAAGCTAGTTTAGAACTACTTTTTGGATAGATACAAAAGTGTTGGAGGGAGAGGTACCTAAAATGGAAATTTTAGGTTTAGGTAAAGGTAAAGGTGAAGGTGCTTAAGCCTAGTTGAAAGGTTGAGGAGTGGAATTATATGTCCATAGAATGGACACTTTAGCCTTTCTCTTATTATTTTGTTGGGCCCAATATTAGGTGACCACATAGATAGTGTGGATGAGGGGAGGTGTTAGGCTAGAAGGCTACTTCAATTCCTCCTCACTCTTGGATGAGAGTATGGGAGTAGGTAGGTTTTGGATAGGTTTGTTTTATGGTGGGCTAGTAATTGGCTTAAGAGAGGTTCATCTGATAATAGATCATCCTCATCCCATAAGTTATGGACAAGTGCTTGGAGAGATTTGTAGTTCTTTATGTCATGTTTAAATGTCCTATGGTATGAGAAGATTAAACTGTCATTGAACTAAGATGGTATAAGACTTGATGGGTCAAAGGGTTCAATAGGTGGTAGGTTTAAGGAAGAGGTTTGCAACAACATTTGTAAAATGGTTGAATAAGATTTGAGCAAAGGTGTTGAGGGTAATGAGCTTTTGGTTTTCTATGGGGGAGATTTCATAGAAGTAGGCTTCACCATGGAAGTTGAGGGTGGTAAATGGTTTTGGTATGTGATTTTGATTGGGATTGTTTGGTGTTGGTTGGATTTGAGGTGGAAGGTTGAAAGGTAAACTATTTGGAGGTGGATGATCAAGATGATGAAGGTTTAGAGATAGATGGGTAGGTAGAGGTACATAGTTTGGATAAAAATGATGGGAAGGTTGATGCTTTGGAGGGGTTAGGTAAAGGTATAATAAAAGGAGGAAGTTTAGTTTAGGTAGTTTTAGGAGGCTTCACCTTATAGATAGAAGTATGATCTCTTATGATAGAAGAAGGATGGGGTCCCAAGATAGAAGGTAAGAGGGAAGGAGGTGGTATGGTTCTAGTTCTAGGTGGAAGTTTGGGTGGTTCAACATTCTTGGTTGTTTTGGTTAAGTTTTTTTTGGTAGAATGGATAGGGTTAAGTCCAACTTCAAATATGGTGGATAAGGCTATAATTATGGAGTATCCCTAAGTTCTTGATGGGTTTGGTTAAAGAGGTGTAAGGTTATTTGATAATTTGGGATGGAGATGGTTTGGATGGTTCTTCCATGATTTTAAAGGGAGAGGTGTTTGATGAAGGGATTGAGGTGATGATAGGTTTAATGGTGGATAAAATTTGGGTTGAAGGTTCATGTTTGTTTTGATAGGGGATCCCAATATGGTGCAAAAATGTGGCTCGATCCATATTAGGTTGAGAAGAGAATTTAAGGTTTTAGACTAGTCTAGAGAAGGGTTTGTAAATTGGTTTGGTTCTTTGGGCATCAGATTCAAAGATTAGACCCATAGGTTGAGGTGAGGGAATGGATTCTTCACCCTTTTCTTTGGTGAAAGGTTCCAAGATTTGGGAAGATGTTTCCTCTATGGAGGGAGTAGGTAAGGTGATCTCTCCTTGTGGAATGGTTTCTAAAGAGAGAGTGGGTGATTACATGATGGGGGAGGAAGATATGATGGAAATGGTTTCCTCCTTGGGTATTTATATCAAAGGAGAGGTAGGTAAGTCTATTATCTCATCAAGTGAAGAAGAGGATATAGTTACTTCCTTTGATTGGGTGTCCAAAATAATGGAGGGTGATTCCACCATTTCAATAAGTGGAGTGGAGGAAGAAGTAGTTGAGGCAATGGTTTCCTCTATGATAACTTCACTGATAATTACGTTGACCATATGAACCTAATGAGCATGAGAGGTTTCTAGTTTTTTATCATCATGGTTGGTAGAAGGGGCATGGTTGGGAAAATGTTATTAAAATATGTCAAGTGGCTAATTTGGAGGTGTATTGGGATTGTCTAATGTAAGTTCTCCTTTATCAATCAAGTTTTGGACAATGGTAATGTCATGTCTAATGACTTGGTGGAAGGCACATAGATCATTCTTATTGTACTAAATGGGAACAAGATGATAAGCATCAAATTATAGAGGAGGTTTGATAGGGGGAAGCTATATGATGTTAGATTTAAGCAACTTGTCCAAAACTGAAGCATATGATTCCCCTAGCAGAGTGTATTGTTTTGGGGTAGCCCACTTTTGATTTTAGGTTTGTTGATTGGAGGAGTTAGAGGAGTTGGTTTGGTTGGGTTGGTTGACAACTAGATTTGGGATTATTTTAAGGATAACCATGTTTTAAAATGTCTTTATTTTGGTATTGGGGTAGTTGGATTGGTTGGTGGTTTTGGATGGGGAAGGGTCATTAGATTTGAAACTAGAGTTTTTCTTTCTTAGTTTTAACTTCCCCTCATCAATGGATCTAATTTCTAGGTTGCATGCCATGGTGAAAGACTCGTCAAAGGTTCTAAAGTTTTGAACCTATAGAGTGGGGGTGATATGTTTGGCACAAGCCTAAGAGAAAATTTTAATCAAATCATGTTGGGGCAAAGAGAAATAGAGTTGGTTGATAAGACCTCTTCATTGAGCTACAAAATTGGCAATTGATTAATCATCAAATTTATTGATGGGGTAGAGGTTGGTAATGGATACCTTATTAGATATATTTATTGAGAAGTGGTCTAAAAAGGTTTGGGAAAGTTAGGAAAAGGAAAATATGGAGTGCTTAGTGAGAGAACTATACCAATCCAATACTGGTCCAGATAAAGACATAGGAAAGGTGCAAAGGAGAAGAGCATCATCATAGGAAATCAAATAAAATGAATGCCAAAATGCTCTTAGGTGTTTTTAGGTGTCTTCCTTGATTTGGAACTTAGAAAATTTGGGTAGTTCTCATTGAGGAGGGTAAGGTTATATAGGTACAGATGGGTGAATAGGTTCATTATAGATTGGTCATAAGATAAGAGGTTATGAGACCTAGAGATATATGACTCTAGGTTGGTCATTTTGTCCATCAACATTTTGACCAAATCTATTTGGGTTGGGTATCTCCATAATTGTATGATAAGTTTTTTTAGTATTGGGTAAATACAATATATGGATAACTAGTATAGGGTTGAGAAGATGCCACATATTAGTATGTGGTGATTGAGGGTTGGGATGATGTCACATAAGGGTTAATGGGTACAAGAGGTTGGGTAGAAGATGGAGCTATATATCCTTGTGGATTAGGAATATAGCATGGGTAAGGTGTCATAGGTATTTGTTGAGGGATTGAAGTGGGTTGGTTTGGAGGTATGATTGGATTGGTATATTGGGTAATCGATATGGGTTGAGTTGGAGGTATGGTATGGTTAATTGGTTGGGGGTGAGTGGTAACTCTAGTATTGATAGGTGTAAGGGTAGAAGGAATAGAAAGCACCATATTTTGAAGTCTAGTGGAGATTGGTGGTTTGGTAGTGATAAGGGGAATAATGAAAATATGGGTATAAGGTATCCCTAGAATGGATGGAGTATGGGTAACTAAAGGTAAGGTTTCCCCTATGTTGGAGGAGTTATTGGTTAGTGTAGTGGGTGTTTGGTCATGGGTTGGGTTGTTTGATTAAGTTTGGGTGGAGGTAACAAGTGGATTATTGGTGGAGGAAGATGTTTGGGTGATCATAGGTTGGGTAGAGGAAGTGAAAACCATAATATGGGGAGACATCCCATAAGGTGGATCCATAGGAGGAACCAAAGTAGGGGTATGATGAGATAGGGTGTTGAGGTAATATTGGAGGGCCATGGGGTTATTATCAAGGAAGGTGGAAAAATCCTTATCACCTTGGGTAACTATTTGAATGAGGGTAGGGGGGTAGAAGGATGGGGAGAACCATCAACATCTAAGGTATACTCCATAGAGGAAGAAGAAGAGGAAGGTGGTTCTTGGTTGGTTTGATTTCTCAACTTTTGTCTAGTAAAAACCATATAAGAAATAGAAAGTAATAAAGGAAAGCTCACAACTCAAACACAAAGAAAACAAAATAAAAATATCCCAAGGCAATCAAAACATACACTAGAGTGAATTTAAAGTCCTAAGATATATTTTATCTCATTTTGGGCTTATGCCTTAGTTATAAAGTGTGAAGAAGAAGTTGGTTTCTAGAACATGTACAAAAAAGGAAGTCTATGGTTGGTTTCAGGTGTTTAAGGCTCTCAAAAGGATCTATATTGGAAATAAATATGTGGCTTTATATTGGGGCTTACGCCCTCACTTTACACACCACAGTGATAAGGGTGTTGGGTGCTTAGCTAGTATATACTAATTTCTAGAGTTTAGACTCAACCAAAGAGTTGAGTTTCAATTCTCTTCTTGGTAATGACGTCTAAGTAAGATTACCAAAGGATGAATGTTATACACTAGGAGATGAAACCCTAGTTGGGCCTTATGCTAAGTATTTTGATGTTTAATTGATTCAAGTGGTTTGGTATAGTGTGTGATTAAGAAGTCAAACTATGATTGATTAATTTGCTTTTAATTTAACTAAATGAGCTAAACATGCAAGAAATAAATGTATGAAAAGTTTGTTTTATACCCAAAATAAATTTTGATTTATTTATATGAGCATATAATAAAGAAGAAAAGGGCACCTAGATGTTACTAGGTCTTACTGGGCATGCCAGAATGTTTCTCTCAATTTCAACTTATTTCGTAATTTAAGGAAGAAGTAAGAAACTAGTAATAAGGGTGTGGTAGAAGAACTTGTTTGTTTGTGCATGTGTGATCTATATGATCATGAAAAAATCCTCTTTGTCTTAGGAATAATGACCTATAAATAAGAAATCACTAATTTAAAGGGGTTGTTAGAGGGATAATAAGGTGGACTGCCTAGTGTGAGCTTACTAGGAGGCTACCAATACACATTCTTAAAATAGTTAAGTTGAAAGAAATAAAGATAAAGTACTTACATCAAATTATAGAAAGGACTGAAAAAGAATACAAGAAAAAATAAATGATTGATAAAAGAAATAGACTAATTAATCAAATAATAGGCCAATACTAATGTTAAATAAGTCAGGTTGGGTTTAGAAAATAGGTGGGGTATCTATACATAGGCAGGGACATAGAAAGTGAAATTTGGCTAAGGGTAGGTGGGTGGAAATAACTTACTATTATTTTCTACAACAATGACCATCAACGGTCAAGGTGACCATTAGTGGTTGCTGTGAGTTTTGAAAGTGTTCAAAAAAGAGTCTAGTTAAAATTGCAAAAAGGGGTCAGTGATCAAGTGATGGATTGTCAAAGGTATGGTTAAGGTTAGGGGTCAAAAACCAAATAAACCAAGCTTAAAACAATAAATGTACTTAGCTAGCTATTTGATAGTAAGTGGTTGATCCTAGAGTATTTTGGTAGAGTAACAATATTTTACCTAAAAAATGATTTGGACAAAGGTTTAAGTCTCTATCATAGATGTTGGCTTGATAAAGGGAGAATATAAAAATAAGTTTGATAGCTCTTGATGACTATTATTTTCCTAATGGATGAATGCTTGGATTTTTGAATTCCTGAATTGATTGATAAGAGGATCCCTTTTACCTCCCACTCCCCTCATTTTATAGGCAAAGAGAGATGGAGGTAGAAGGTTTGATAGGAGGATTGATTGGTTGATGTGATGCATTATCTTGATATCTATAATAAATTTTGACATATTATCTTAGACATATCTTGAGTTTGAGTGTTCAAGAGGTGGGGACCCTGACCATCGATAGTCGAGTGTCAAAGGTTAAGTGGGGTAAAAGGGTGGGTCTGGTCAGTTGGTCAAATTGACCATGGTTAGGTTTTGTTATGGGTCAAAGGTTTAAATTGGTCCCAAGGGGGTATTGAGGTGTTACAACATTTATAACTACAGTGTGCATAATTTTGGTGTCTACACCCTTCTATTTTCAAAGATGTAGTCATTCCTAGCCTTCCATATTTTACATAAAATATGAGAAAGGGTTAGGTGCCACAAGAAGGATAGGAAGGATAGATTCCAATGTGGTTTCCATTACAAAATGATATTATTTATAGAGTCAAGTTTGAACCAAACTACATTAAATTTTTAAAGGATAATATCCCATGAGTTGGAAATAAAGGCACAACCCAAAATGAGGTGGGAGACCATTTCCTCATAAGATTTGGACAATACACATTTGTTAGGCATTACCAAACCTCTTTTGGTTAGATTCTCAATGGTGATAATTTTATCTTGAGTAGCTAGCTAGAATAAAATTTTGATCATAGGGGTGAGATGTTTGACACGTAAGACTTTATAATAAACTTAGTCATTCTCCTTGTTTAGGTCAACCATGTAACTAGACTTAAAAAAGTAGCCACTATTGTCCTCCACCAACCAAAAGAGGTCATATTATTTGTGGTATATGGAAATGTGGGTTTTATAAAGTTTAGATTTCAATTTATAATGAACATGATTGGTTTCCTCATTAGATAATTCTAAGTGCATAATTTTCCACTTCTTCTCCTTCCATATCAGGATAATAATATTTGATCTTCATACCATAAAGGCTTTTAAAATATATGATTAAGTCATTACAAGAATATTTTTATGAAATAGGGTGATGAAAAATATGAGGGTTATATTATAACCCAAAATTTACCTATTTATGATGCACCATCTACTACCTTTCTTCAATAAATTTTAATAAATGAAATGGTTTTCCATAAGGCTGATCCATCACATGATCCTTCATCTCAGATAAGGTAATATTATTTTATACCTTCCATATACTTTGATTTAATTATCCAAGTCCAATTATTTTATTCATTAATTACCTTCCACCATCATTTACAAATGAGGGATTAGTTCATGATCCCAATATTTTTAAGGTTAAGGCCCCCATTTGCCTTAGGAAGGCAAGCTTTTTTCTAGGAAACTAAGGGGAATATGAATATGTTTTTATTTGGAAGTAAAACCATTTATATGGGGGGGGGGGTTAATTAGTGTGCATACATTTTATTCAATTCCATTCATCATTCTTCAACCATTCAAACTATCATAGAGATATAGAAGTGCATAGAAGAGAAATCATACAAGCAAGAAGTAAGATATCAACACATGAACATAAGATCTATGTTGGAAGACCTCATGGGGGATGAAAAAACTATCACATAACTTATAATAATATCATATTATTAATGAAATAACATTTAGTGAGGCACTAACCCCACAAGGAGCACCAACCCCTCACTAGTCAAGCACCAACCTAACTAGTCTTTGAGCAAGATCCAACTTGCAAGGAAGATCAAACCCCATAAGTAACTTGGAATAAACATATAAACTTCAAGGATAATTGTAAAATATATAAACTATAAGGCAGATCCAACTTCTTCTTAACCAAGTACCAACCTAGCCAAGACAAGCTTGATCACCTCAAGACACCTTGTTGCTCAACCAATGGATTGTGGCCTCTTCTTCAGCTCTTATATATTATATCTCTAATTTAAAATATATTTAATACAACTAGAATAAATGTTTTATGAATATATTATGGTATCTAAATATCCAATCAACTCACTCAACTCTCCTTGACCTTTTACCCCTCTCAAACAACCTTCTAGGCTTACTAACTCAACATGCCTCTTCTAGGCTCATTAGGTCAATTGATTTGGTTATCCACCCATAAAATCTATATTATATAATCATTATTAATCATATGATACTTATTTATTATCTAAATTACCTACCTATTCTCCTCAAATATCTCTTTTATTCACTTATTTTCACATATTCCTTAACTAGCTCAAATAGCCCAATTAAGCCTTGTATTTATACCAACTATTAGGTCTCACCCATCTTGGTAAAAAAATAACATTATCACAATTTTATCACACTTGAAATAGGTCATAAAATATGTTTCATATAATAAAAATTCATTGTATATAGGTTGGTCACCATTCATAGGGACCAAAACCCCATTAGGCCTAATAGAGACCAAATGCAATTAGGCCTTCTCTAAGCACATGTTTCACTTAGACACCTTGGAGAAAAATGAGCCTATAGAAACACATTAAAAAATTAAAAAATGACTCAAATATACCCTTTTTAACTTAAATATATGTCCATACCACTTTTTATTCCAAAGCACTCCTTAAACCATGCAATTAGGTCTTTTTGTCATTAACCCTTCACACACAGAAAAAGTATACCTCACACAACTGAAGCATAAAATCAATTTAAAAAAAAATTATTTAGAAAAATAAATTAATATATCCTACATGAAATCATGGTAGAAAAAATTTCCATTTTATATCACCAAATAGATAAAAATACCTCAAACACATTCTTACAACATGACCACTCATAACTGTCTACAGGCTCCAAAAAAATAGTCAAAAGCCTTTAAATTTTCATACATTAATAGGATTTTATAATTAATATAAATGTGTTAAAATGAAATATATATATATATATATATATAACACATAAATTGTCATTTTATTCTTTTAATTAGTGAAAAATGACTCAAAAACATCATTTTCACTCACACACAAAAAACTATCAAAGACCCTGAAAACACAGTCTTGAAGAATGTTGTATTTATCTGATGTAAGGGAAATTTAATGACTTATATTTCACATTAATAGTTTATTTATGACATAAATATCACCATAAAATATATATATCAATTATTATAGTATAGAACATTGGTCTTTTAGATCAATTTGTCAAGTTACTCTCTCACTTTTCTTGCACAACCAGATAGGTCATTTTGAATTTCATGTTTTAATCCCTTAAACTATCTTTACACAATATATAAATCATTAATATGTCATTTAGGTATAAATTTTTTTTAAATTGCATTATATCATTCAAATCTATCCAAATTACCCCAAAATTATCTTTACAGGATGGCTACATAGAATTACCTATAGCTTCAAAAACACAGTCAATAAGATCGAGCTCAAACTACATGTAGATATAAATTAAAGGAACAATACACATATTTATGGAAATTTTATGAACTCAGGGTCATAATTAAATCCATTTTAAATATTCTATTAGAATTTAAACACTTATAAACACTCCTTTAAAAATATCACTCTGTTCTATCAAAAACTACAAAAACATAGTCAAATTTTACAAGCAATAAGTTCACTTGTACTAACTGTCATGAAGAAATTCCACTTGGATTTTTTAAATTAAGGATTCTAATATAAATTTTATTTTTATACCATTCCAAAATTCTCAATATTTTTATTCTACATGAATTTATTTTCACACTACTTTTTCTATTTTTTAACACAGTCAAAAGCTTTGAATTTGACCTAAAATAAATTCACTTGTATGGATAGTTAGGACATGCCAACACTTGGAAGATGATATTCATAAATTATACTCTAAAGTTTCCTTTTATTCCAAATTTATTTAACCAATACCCTTCCTTCTAAAATAATTTATTTACTCACTAGTCCAATGCATACACACATTCATTTGAAATCCAATGTTCATATTTTTTAAATTTAATAGCTATTTTACAAGGATTAAACTTGATGGTCTCTGACATGTCATAGTTTGCTAGAGAAACTTTGGAGGTTTATAAATTGATAAAGGAAGCACTTCAAGACACCAAATTTGTAGGGTACCTTCTTGTCACTATGGACAACATATCCATGAAAATCTTTAACCAAGGTTGAATTTTTGAGTACCTACAATAATGCACAAATTTTATAGGTTATTCATATCTCCATGATGTGAAGTGATCATATAGATTCTCTTAAGCTATAAGATGCATGTTTCTCTTTCCAAATGATCAAATGACACACTCAAAATTTACCAGGACATCTATAGATGCCTCACAACCTCTTATTTGTCCTCACTGACCTAAAAATACTCTGTACTCAAGCGAAGCTCATATACAAATATTTCATTACCATCATGGATTAACAATTAATTTCCATGCTTCGAAACTAGGGCATCAAACAATATTACTAGGTTTCATACCTCTTTGAGACCTTCTTACCATTATATATTCACTTTGAAACTCATTCTCATGCCAAACTCAATCTCAACTATTGCCACAAATAAATCCGCATGCCTGTAATCACTCTTATCATCATCCATAACTATGATTTAAAAGACACTTCATTAGATCACTTCAGGGATCAAACTTAGTAGGTTTAAATAATCATCCTCATATTAATGACCACTATCACCTTGACATCAATGATAGGCTCAAACATATGACATAAATGATAAAATACAACATTTTTTACTCCTATTTAGAGTAAATTATGTTGTATTTATTCCACTTTGTCAAATATATTACTGGGGATTCAAAATAGGGACAATAAAAATAGTGAATGCTTTGAATTAAATTTTTTAAGAGTTGAAATTTCCTAGCTTTAAAAAGTAAGTGACCTTTCCATCTTGATAGCTTCTTTAAGATTTTGTCCAATAGAGGATTTTAGATGATACAGTGCATCCACCCTTTAAAAAGGGGAATATAAACACATATAAAAGGTAATTTATTAATTTAAAGTCCTATAATCCCTACCAACTTCTTCTACAAGCCTTCTAGGGTATTCAATAAAAATTCTAATTTTTTTAACAGTTAATACATTGACCTGACACTAGTTCATATTCCAAGATTACCTCGAAAGCTTTGGATTTAGACACTATTACTTGACCATAAAGAAAATATCATCTTGAAATTTTTCATGGGTGAATTAGGGAGTTCCCAAGGCCACTTTAATTATTTTTATGGATCCATGCACTTTAGGTACTTGTAAACTTCTACCACGGATTTTGGCTAGCATGATGAAGATATAATGGGATAGTTGATCCCCTTATCTTAATCCTCTTATGGTTAAGAAGAACCCTTTTGGGACTCTATTTACCAGGATAAAGAACATCAAAGAGGAGATATAACTATGGATCAGACCTTCAAAATCATTACCAAATCCAAAACTTTATGTATATTATTATATATCATGTACTAAAATTATTTCCTGGTCATTCTTATATAACATATGTCAACCAATCCATCCAACTCCAAGCCTATGTCATGTATTATCATCATGTTTTTTTTAACATTGCACATAATGATGTCATAATTTTCATCCCTTCCTATTGATTTTTCACCTATTATTGTCACATATCAAATGAAAACATGTTTCATATCCTTCAAAAAATAAAAAAATTAACTTCACATGAGGACAAGTTGTACAATTTTATTGAGGGGGAGTGAAAATATATATCTAACTCATGTCCTTTGATTTATATATTTAAATAATAATTTTGGGGTAAAAAAATAACGACCTCATGTATAAAGGTAAAACATAATGAAAATAATAATAATAATAATAATAATAATAATAATAATAATAATAATAATAATAATAATAATAATAATAATAATAATAATACACCACCAAAGTCTAAAAACCATGAAACAACTATTTTAATTTTCATTTCATTTTTCTAGCCAACATTTTGCCCCTTCATAGTTGCTATCATTTAAAATAATCTCCATTATATCACTAAAAAGTTCTAAATTTTTGGAAACTAACCACTAGGAGAAAGAAGGATTTTATGGGAGGAAATGTGATTAAGGTGGAACCTCAAGACCATACCTTCCTAAGGAATAATCCACATATTTTGGCTATATTTTAGAATGTAGATTGTATAACATTGATAGATATGTTTATAAGGTTTAACATAGAAATTAATGATGATTTTTACCAAAAATTGAAATATGATACTAATAATTTAAAAATTATAGAGGTGGTTCTAATAGAGTAATTTTTCATTGAATTCACTTGGATATGCACAACAAGGAAAGGTGGTTAGTAAGACATGTAGTAAAAAATAAAAGGGAAATATTTTGTAATGTATATGTAATATAATTCGATGCACAAATCACTAAGATAATTGCATTGCCTCATTAATGGCATGAAGTGAAAAAATTAATCACCAAGTATATAAATTTTGAAGGTATGTAGTCTCTCATTTAAACTTCTCACATAAATATTCTAAGCCATCTTAGACATAATAATATTGTAAATGTGCCTAATTAATTTATATATTTAAAAAATAAAATGAAGTAACATATAAATATGGGAGAGATAAAAATTTAACAAAACATTATATTATAACATTTATAATCAATAAATTATTAGTTGACAAAATACCTAAAGTCTGTTGGTATTTTTTTTCATTTTCCATAGCAAGTTATGCCCATAACCACTAACATAGAGATCCAATTAAGGTATTTACTTCATCCTATATACCTACTAAAAGGTATAATTTTTTTTATTAATACTCTAGTATGATCTAGAGACATTACTATAGGTTAAGATAAATAAGAACTAGAACCATTCATCCATACAACCAAAGGCTCCATGATTAAAATTTGAACTGATGAAAAAAACTCAAAATGGGAAGAAACTAGTAGTGAGGAAGAAGAACTAGAAAAAAGTGACGAAGGGTTTGAAGAGAGAATAATAATATGGTAGTGATTACCTATATTTAATATATGAATAATAATATTTGAAAAAAGAGGAATGAGATCCTAAAATGGAACATGGGATTTTAGTGGAGATAGAAGAAAGGATATTGTTAACAAAGTCTACACTTAGTATAATTTTTTTATTTGATGATCAACATAATAATTTTGGTTATGATCTTGATACACATGAAAAATTTATGGATACATATAGTGAAATTGAATTCCTTAAATCATGGATTCAAGATATGTAATCTAAGGATAATGGGTTGGATACCCTAGCAATAGTGGTAGATGAATAAATAGTGAATGAGTTACATAGAGTAGAAGAAGGAAAGCCTACAAATATTAATATAACTTTACCTATATCACTTAAATTGATCAATGAGGAAGCTAAAGCTACACTCATCATTGAGGAACTTGAAACCATAGTCACTATGGAAGATCCTATAACTACATTCATAATAGAGTATATTGTAACCAAAAATAAGGTGTTCAAGGTTCCCAAGATTCTAAACCAGGTATTCCTCAAAGACCCATTAATTTTTCAATATATAATATCTATATAAAGTGGCACTAGAGAACCATTACTAATTTAAAATTAGAATATTACTTAAAATATGAAAAAATACATAATTTAAGAAAAGATAAAAAATATTTGAGAAAATAAATTAAATAAAAAGAGGAATAAGTTAAGAAAAATGAAGTAATAATATCTAGCCTAAAAGTATAAATTCATAAAATCTATCAATTATTCATGAAAATGTTACAATTAGACCAAATTATAGGGTCTACACACTATATATTAAGGAAAAACTCATAGAATTTAAAATATCAAGGATAATATATGGAGAAACATAATTCATTATAGGGGACATTTAGATGAGAGATAAATATTATTATTAAGGCATGAGCTAAGGAGGAAGCATGATATGGCATCATACAATATAATAGATCGATTGGCCCTCTTAAACCTAAGATTAGAACACCTTCAACCTAATTTGATTATTAAACAAGGGAACAAGTTAATATTATATAAATAATATAATATATTAGTATAAATATCTAAGAGGGACATATTAAGCATTTATACCTCTCTCCCCAACAAAATATGTAGAGAAGCTTACACTACCTATAGAGATAAATTAGAACATTATCTCCAAGCTTGGTTTTCCTCTTCTTTTTCAAGGAGAAGAGTTATTCCTCTCTCACAAACTCTATAAGTTTGTCACCAATAGCAACAATCATTCATCTCACTCTTTTGATATTGTTTGATGCTACATCAAATTCATGGAATATTAATTATTATGATTTTTATAGATGCATTTATTCAATAGGGCTCTATTGCATACATAAATATTTAAATTATAACTAAGTTATTTATCTTTGGTATTTACCCCTTTTAGCATATTTCTATAAATAGTTTCAAATTATAAATGCTTAATTTATTCTTATTTTATACATTCTAATTTTACTCATTAGTTTGTCTAAATTAAATTATATATATTATTATAATCTCAATTTTGATAAAATGTATACATATATTAAAGTAACACATATATAACCCATGACACTTTCATGTTTTTTACAGGTTTATATCTCTCAAAAACACACCCAAGGTTTCAAGGTGAATGAGATGTCACACATAAAAAGATTTTAGAGATAGACAAAGGTGATTATACTATCACATAATCTTTTTTATGCATAGGTCAACACTGACTAATACATGTTAGTATCAACAATCAATACTAACCCAAATCTAATAGAACTGACCATATGTAGATATAAACACATTTTCTGAACCAGATGAATCACATGCACACTTTATATTATTTTCCACCACCAAAATATAGTAATAATCAATCAACTAGAAAATATAAGTACTAATCCCTTTGTGTACTTAGTAGACTTGATGTATGACACTTTTCAAATCATTATAGTTAATTTTAGTATTTTACATTTAGATATGTGCTTGAAAACCATATTTATCAATCAAATTTTCTTCTAATTTCTATCTTATTAGAGTTTTAGAAAAGAAATCAAAGTAAAACATATTAGTGAACCCATATATTGATCAAACTATGACAAACCCTAGGTATCCCTTAGGCATTCATCCTTCTAGGGTTTCAAATTTTATCCTTAGGGTTTAAATATCAAGACTTGACTTATGATTATTCTATAGTAATACACATTATTCATGGCTATAATCAGTGAAATTTATTCATTAAGACAAGAAATGAAGGTATTATTTTCATATTTTTTTACATTGATAGTGTATCTTATTTAGAATAATTATGTAAGAAAATGGTCAAATGAATCAAATATAAGAATATTTATATGGATTAACTTAACAATGAACTATCCCAAGCCTTCCTCCAATCATATTGTTGCAACATCTAATATTCATTTCCTTTTGTTACCACTAAACACTAAATAACATGCATGAATCATTTTTTCATCCTCTCCCTATGTCTAAATGCTATACTACCTACCATCCCACTCCCACTGCTCACCCATGGCTTATTTTAGGTTCTATTTTCTATGTTTTCTACATTAGATGAGGTAGGTCTCCCCATAATGCATGATAAAATGAAGGTAGTTAACATATTCATCCTTAACCCCATCTTCCTAACCATTATGTAAGTTAATAAAACCAAATGGTATGACATCATTGATCATCTAATGAACACCCATACTAAGCTTTGTATCTTGGAGTTACTCAAGATATCAGTAGTCTAAAAAGAAAACTTATACGAGACATTTTAAGAAATAACTTTACCTAGTGATACTTTTTATTTGAATTGAAATAATGATGTGAATTAACCCTAATTCTAATAAATGAAATAGAATAAATTTGAGTGCTTAAATTATAATTTTAAACAATATATTGCACGTGAATTTCTAAAATAAATGAAATGAAATGATTATAAACAAGGCTAATAATGAAAATAAAAAAAACCTAGCTATGTTTTTTCACCTATTAACTATGTTTGAATTACAAAATAATAGAATAGAAAAGTAGGAACAATCCTTATAGAAACCCAACAACTAAAGCTAGATAAAGAATAGGGTTAGAAACCTCCAACTGAGGTTATAACTATTTGATAGTCATTACCCAAACCTAAATTCATTTTACCCTTTGTATAAAAAAATGAAATTAGGGCACAAACCTATGCAATAATTGGACTTAGGTCTGTGTGAACAAAATAGACATTTGAACATGTGTAAAAGACATGTAAATAACTTTTTGGATGTTGAAACTGTAGTAGGCTTTTACAATTCTTGAATAAATACAAATAGAAAAGGGTGGAGTGGAATTGGGATAACATAACCCTAATCACCCCTATGATGATTGAATATTACCTACATATCTAATACTCTTAAGATAAAATTCAAGACCATGTAGTTCTCCCATGTAAGAGTGATATTTATAAATTTTTTCCTTTGATTATGTGTATAAATTTATAAATGACTAGAATACTTGATCATGTTTTGATTTTGGATGAGTAAAATAGACTTGTAACTTGGATGAGGAATTTTTTAAATGATTAGAATCATAATTGGGAAGAATATGAACCTTTTTCTAGTGTGTAGTAGTGTAAATGTGACTCTATGTTTGTTGGCATGAATTTTTTAGGAAGATAAATCGATGAATTCATGTCAACAACATGGGGAACAAAATCCATCTCCTAATTAACAAGTGGAGCTACATTTATTAAAATCCAAAATAAGAAAGCAATAAATATTTACAAACAAAAAAATGTAAAATATGAGATAGTACTTTTAACTTGAAATTATGAAAATGATTTGTTTTAGAAAGGAATATATAGAAAGGGTGAGAGAGATAAGGAAAAAGTTTTAAAGCAACAAACTCATCAAGTTAAAAATCAAGAATAGACAGAAGTGTTGAGAGAAAAAATTTATTTTCATAAGAGGAAAATCTCTCTCATTTAATGGGTCAAAAATACATAATCACGTCCTTATGGATATGAAACATACACTAGAAGACTATTTGACTATGATAATAGAAACTAATAACCTTACGTTTTTTTTTAACAAAAACAACTAGGAAATTGTCTCTATTCCTACTAAGATTTTCACGTGTTAAAAATGTAAATTAAAACTCTAGATAGAGACTTTGTAATCTAATTTATTATTCTTAACAATTTGAAATTTTAAAAATGGTAATGCAAATCATATATGTTGAATTAAGAAAAATACATAATTCAAAAACTATTACTAATGCAAAGTTTAGAAACACCTCTTTGTATTGATTCTGAAGAATAGAAAGACTGATCTTATTTTACAATGCTTTGCCAAAATTATATCTATTTAAAACCTATATTATGAAGCCATAACTTGTATTTATAGGCTACAAATTATGGTTATCATGCAAAACCACTTATTTTTCCTTTTAACATAATTGTATAAAAACCAATAGGAAATTACAACTTGAAATGGTGCAAAAACTTTTTAAGAATTTATCATCACTTGAGAAAATAATTGGGTTTTTTTTACTAATTTCAAAAGCACATTATCAACTTGCACAACTTGAAAAAACAAGTTATAAAAATTAAAAAGGCAATTTACAAAATTACAATGCACATTTTCAAGGGGAAAAAGAGTGCAATAACACAAGCTAGGTGCAAATAAACAAGAGAAGAGAATGCAAAAACACTAAAATAAATTATTCATTCTTCTTTCTTTTGTATTGATAATTTTTTCCCTTTTAATAATTCATCAAATCTATAGAAAAATACCCTAATAAATTCTTCATTTGGTCCATTTGTGTACCTATAGGCAATGTCTACTGAGTAGTCTAACTCTTTCATTTCCTAAAGATTTCCTTAGAGACTATTTATTTTCATATCCAAATTATCCATAATTACTTGGCATTTGGACAACTGACAAAGTTATTCAAAACCAAATTTAGATGTAAGATTTCCAATGTTATGAATTTGTTCTTTGAAGTCTTAAATATGGTCTCAATTGAAATCAGATTTCTGTCTTGATATTTGTCATTGACAAAATGACAATCTAAATTCTTGATTTCAATGTAAATATCCATCATTGTGTCACTTTCAAGTGACCTTGCATTATCAAATTTCTCAACACACTCTTGAAGGGACTGGATTCTAAATTTAGTGGCCCAAAGAAATTCAATCTAATAGACAATTTCATCCTTATTGATTACTCATTTTTAAACAAGAATAATAGTAGGGAATTTAGAGAATTCAATCAAACCAAGAATGAGTTCCTCCTAATATTATTTCTCCTAAGCATATTTTGTTTACTTTGTTTCTAGTTGTTCATAGTGATTGAATTTTAGATAATATCATCATTGTGATAAAAATTGCTAAGGCCCCTTGATCAGTATCTTTTTCAATCTAGTCTTTCACTGCATTACCCATTTGGCCTACCTCTCTCACTTTTTATAGTGTCTTAGCATGAAGACTCAATGAATTGATATCTATTTTAATTGACCTAATCAATCTATGTATTATTGAGTTTAATTATTTCACCTTTTATTTCAATTTATATTTTATCACCTTGTCTTTATCTATTTTTTCAAAGATGGTGCTAATTACCAATTGAAAATCTCCTTTCATCACTTCTTTGGTTGATTTTCCTAAATGAAAACTACATACATGATAGTATTCAACCTTGATATTTTAATTTTCTATTTCAGCTATAGGAATGGCCACTTCTACATATTTTTCTCCCTTTTCATCTGTCACCATTCATGAAACTATTCTCACTTTCTTTGGCCTCTTTAAGAAAGGAAATGTCAAGGTTTCAAAATCTATCTCTTCAGGTTCAATAATTTTTATCATTCTCTACACTACTATAGACAACTAATATGAAGTTGTCATACTTGAGGAAGGCAAATGGGAAATTTTTTAAATAGGTGGAACAAGCTTTATTAAAGTTGAAAAAGGTGTTTTCTCAATTGGGGCACCTTAAAAAGATGTTTCAATTTAATATTGCATGTTGATTGTATCAAAAAGAATTATTAGAGGAGTAATTGACAACTCAAGATTTGAGGGAGAAGATGAAGATATATGATCAACATCTTGAAATGTGTAAGTAAATGATATAGGGAACATTATATCATCTAAAGCTAAGAGTTGATGAGTTGTGTTCTCTACTAATTCTTGAGAAAATGAAAATATATGAACTGGAACTTCTTTAGAAATTGAAATTTTAGGAGAAGAAGAAACATTTTCACCTAAACTTTTTATTTTTATCTTGATAGTTTTCCATGGTTGAACATCTTGTTGGGTAGCTTTAGGTTCATGTACTTCTTCTATCATTGGAGGTTCTCCACTAGGTCTTACCTCATATGTCTTTTTTGGCTCATCTTGTTGCTTATAGAATCTACCAAATTCATATTTCCTAGGACATGTAGGGAAATCAACATTCACAACATCGAATCCTTTCACTTTCAACCACATGAGGGTTCTATCAAGTGTAACTCTTGTCCTACTTATAAGAAAAGTAGATTCCCTTTTATCCCAATGTACTATGGGCAAAGGATTTATTGTGATGCCCTCTTTTTTAAAGATGGTGTCTAATGTGACCTCATCATCCACTAACTATTTTGGCACTTTCATTATGATAAATTTTACTATTTGTCTCATGGTAAACTATGAATAGTATTTGATTCTCACTAATTTCTCATCATCACAATCCATCCAATAGTTTTCAAAATGTAGAACATGCTTAAACAAACATCCAAGATTATGTTCAATTACTCCCTTATTATTAAATGAAAACCTACTTTCAAACATCCTAAGGTTATAGTGAGACACGTATTGCTCAACTACCTTGGCCTTCACTAGTGAAGGGCAAGTATACTTGTTAATTAAGATTGGAAATTTGATCCTTATTTTATATCGACTTGTCAGGAAATTGCATGTTTTAACAAGTTATCTCACTAATTCCATCAATTCCCATTATTGTTGACATATCTTAGGAGTATGTAAGGAAAAAATTCATAACCATTTATTCTCAAATAACTGAAGGTTGAGAAATATATGAACCAAGCTCCCCATATTTCTATTTCTATAGGGGCTACAACTGATATTCTTATGTTGAAGAGTTCCTTTTCAAACAACTGTATGATGAAATGAACAAAACAATAATTTACTCTTTTGAAGTGATGATCATTTTCCTTCAATAGTATCTAGGGATAGATGTCTTAAACCATTAATTTTATGAAATCACCCACTATATGTAATCCATATAAATAACTTTGACTTACTATATTATAAACAATATAAAAAGTCATATAGAATTTTGATGTGACTTTTACCTCCATGAGCTGCTTGTGAATGGCATCGCTGATCAACTACCCCCAATTGATATATTTTTATTTCTAAGGATGATATAAATGAATCTATACATCCATGTCTAAAATTTATTTTCCATTTGATTTCAACTATATTGTGCAATAATGTGATCATGTCACTTATCTCATCTTTGAAATCATAACTTGCAAGTTATTTTGGAAGCTAATTGGAGGAATGTTTTGGCTTAGTCAATTAGGATTTGTTGACTTGTTTAGACATTCCATACTATTTTCATCCCAAAAGCTTTGTTAAGATATAGGGGTTATATGCATAAAGGATTCATGACCTGAAAGGTAAAAAACACTATCAATTTTCCTAGGAAAAAGACTCACTACCAACTCCCCCTAGGGATATCTTACCTCCCTTGTCTAGGTTATAATTATTTGACACAATAAAAACTAACTCAAGATAATATAATGACATTTGGAACATTACTTCCTATGCCAATCCACTATCACAAATATTTTGACCAAAATCCATCTTGTGTATTATATTCATTATTTCTTAAAACTTGTCCAAGTTGATGTGTCCTAGATTGGTGTCAATGAAATTTCCAATGTTAGGCTCAAGTGACAAAGGATATGTCATACATTTAAATTTATACTTAATGGTAATTGAATTTTTTTTGCAATTTACATGATAACTAAATTTGTTTTTGAAATTTATTGGAAATTGAAAATAAAATTATAAAATATAACAAAGCCAAAAAATAGTTTTCAAATTGCACGGAGATCAAAAAAGTTTTTATAATTTTCATGACTTATGAAAAAGTAATGTGTACTTTCTCAACGCATGAAAAGTGAAATGTTTTTTGAAAAAATATAGGGAATGCTAGCAACTTTTTTCATATAAGGTCCAAATGTGTTTTTAAATAGTTTGGGAATAAAAGAAAAATAGTCTTAAAATTTTAATTAATCAATTTTTGATTAATTAATTGATTTTTTTGATTTTTTCAAGATTTTTACATTTTCAAGTGAAAAATATTTTTTTTTCCATTTATTAAAAATTGAGTTTTTCACTAGTTTTTCATCATTTTCAAAATCAACAACAACAACTAGCTCTAAATGGGATTTCAAACTACAAGGAATGAAAAGAACTTGAATTCTCTATTTTTATAGGCTGATGCTTTACCCATTGGGAAATGGAGTCTTCAATGGCAACTTTGATGGATTTCATTAAATCTTTGATTTTTTGATCATCAATAAAGGGATGGATCCTCAAGCCATCAAAAATCTTTCACATGTCAAAAGATAGGGTATACGAGGGTTAGGTACTCAACCTAATAGGTGATTTCACATATACAAAAAGATAGTGTATGTGAGGGTATTTTTAGTTATGTGTTTTTACATAAACTAAAATGCAAAGAAATAAGTGTTTTTATTACACTTATATATCTAGATCCTATCAAATGACATCCAATTTTTCCATCTCAATTATATGAGAAATGAACACATGTTGCTAAGCCAAATCATCTATTCACTTGAAAAATTGCATGCCTTAATTCAACCAACTAACAACCAGTTCACCCATATTAATCATATGAGAAATGAACATGCATTGTTAATTTAGATCATCTATTCACTTAAAGAGATCCATGGAAAACCCATTAAATCTATCACTCTTGCAAAACTTATGATCACCCATGATGTTCCCAAATAGAGATCATGTCAACAAAAATGTGCAGGCAAGAAGACTAAAGCATGGAGAAGTAGGGTTAATAGATAAACTATTAACTTTATTGAAAAACAACATGCAAACCAAAATAAAAACCAAGAAAGAAACACATCCAAAAATTATATTCACATATGTACAAAAGAGGGCCACTTGGTTCATACTAGAAATAGTATTTCAAATATTTCCTGTTGAAGGGTAGTGGTAGATGAGTTTCATCATGATACACTAGGTAAAATGTGTTTTTTATCTTAAAAGTGTCTAATCTTGAATGGCCCCATCCAAATTGAATTAAGATTCTCATGACTCCATTTTGGTTTTATGAAACTATCCTAAAGTATAACCAAATTTCATAATTGGAATTCTCTTTTATTTACCTTTTTGTTAATGAGAATTTTAACACGAGCCTGATGTTTTATGATATTGTCAACCACATGTATCATTTTTTCTTATAGTTACTATATATAGAAGATTATCTTATGTAATGAGATTTCAAAATTCAGATTTTCAACTGCTCTATACAATTGTAGGGTAGGTAACTCAAGATTTATAGGAGTCACAACATCTATTCCATATAATAATTAGAATGGAGACATACCGATAGCCTTTTTTAGAATTATACAATTTTCCAAAAGAGCATCATATACCTTTTTGTGTAAATTTTTCTAATTCTCATCTAATACCTTATGCCTGATTATAAACAATTTTTTGTTACTTGATTCAACCTGACCATTACCTTGTAGATGATATTTCAACATATGAGATCAACAAATGCCATATTTGTATCAAAATGCAATCATATCTAAATAAGAAAAATTAGAATAATTATCTATAATAAATTTCTATGGGATTCTATATCGTACCAAGATATTTTTATTGATGAGGTTGTAAATGACTTCTAAAATTATTTGTTTTATAGGTATAACTTATACCCACTTAGTGAAGTAGTCCATTACTATGATAATGTGATTATGACATGTGATCAAATGAGGGTTCAATGTACCAATGAAGTCTATTACCCATTATTAAAAATGTTTTTCAACTATTACTGGTTGAAGAGGAAGCACTTCTAACTTGGGTTTGCCTACAAACTACTAATATGCATCACACTTTATCACCCATTCATATAGATCTTTGAAAAGAGTTGGAAAATAATAATGGGCTCTAATAATTTTATATGTTGTTGCCCTAGCATAAAAGTTCCCTCCAAAATTTTGATCATGAAAATCTTACAATAAGTTTTTCTACTTTTTTTTGTTCATGCACCTTAAACAAAAGCCATAAATGCTTTTCTTGAAAAGATTGCCATCCCATATGATATACTTATTAGCTTGTAGTTTGACCATTATGCATTTTTTAACATCCAAGTATGAATTACATTCTCTGTACATCAAGGATAAAGTGCATACACATAATATTTTCAAACTTTTATCACTTATTGACACTTTGTATCTTGTAGGAACCCATCAAGTCTTAATCTATCTAAGTGCACACCTTAAGGGGTGTATCAAGAAAGGGGTAGGAAGATCATTGGTGATTCATAATATTATTATCCCTTTTGACACTTTCCATCTAGACACTTGTAGCCTAAAACAATTTACCCTAAGCTTATTCTTCTCTATTGTACCCATTACAAACATTTTTCATATCATTATCCTCTTTTTCCTTACCTTTACCCCCTTTTGATAGTTGACTGTACTAGGTTAACTAAGTCAACTCTATATAGTTTTTAGCCTCTAATTTTTGTCTAGGGTTGACTAGGTTGACCTTGTACTATTTTGGTGTATTTTTCACTTGGAGTTTTGTTAGCCCTTTGGTTGACCTAGCTCAGGAAATAATAATTTATCTTTTGAAAACATACAAGGTTGACTGGGTTAATCCCGTACAACAAAAATATTTGAAAATATTTAGGTAAACATTTGCCTATATATACAAGTTCATTTCCAACCATTTTATAATAGATAATAAATAAGAATAAGTGTGAATAAACATCTACTTATTGACCATTCTACTTGAGGAATAAAGCTTATGGTTCCATAATTTCTTTAGAGATATGGATCTTGTCTTATGGATAAGTCTTTTAGATTCATAGATAGGTTATATCCTAGAGTTAATTTGTCTTTGTTATCGTTACATACCACAATAATCTCTTGTTAAGCACCTTGGCCAAGGGAGAGAATGAGGCTCGACAGGTTCATCTTCAAGGTAAGTATTCCTAAATGTATTTTTCCTTTATAAGAGTAGATAGATAATGAATTTGTGATTCTCTCCCATGCATTAGGATTATATATACATTGACATGAGTATATGTATTCTATGCATGTTTAGTTTAGTTTGTTTTGTTTCTAACCCCTACTTTGTTCCATAAGCTTTGGCGTGCACTAAATTCTATTTACATTCTTATTTATTATAATAGAGTGAACATTAAACCTAAGAATATTTAAAGGTTGTTATGTGATTATGTTAGACTATAAGCTTTGGAACCCTTCCTAACATTTTTTATTATGAAAAATGATCCCCTAATCAGTTCTAAAAAATCCCCATATTAGTCACAATCCTTCTTAATATAGGTATTCTCAATTTTGTAAATGTAGGTATGCTCTATCTTCTCTGAGCCAAGATTGATTTATAGACATGATGAATTTTTAATTGCATACATTATAATAAACCTAAAGTGAACTAAACCTTACATAATTTTTTCACCTTATTTCATTCTTTCATTATTTCATCATTATTTTTATCATATATTTGCCATACTAGGTTGATTACATCGACCCAGCTTTGAATTTAGTGTGTACATTTTAAAGTACAAGATACTAAGTCAACCTAGTTAATCATGTACATTTTTAGGCATCTTATTCAACATACTAGGTCAACCCAGTCGACCCTATACATTTTAGGCACTCAGCAATAGGTTTCTAAAAATCTTGATCGACCCAATTGATCTAGCTAAAAGAATTTGCTAGCATATATCAAGGTTATTGAATAAAAATCTTCATTCTTTGCATATCTAATCCACCAAGGTTCCTTTCTATCTCTCTATCTCTTTCTTTATAGTCTTTCCTTTTATAGTTTACAATCTTTAAAATTTCCCCTGTAAAGTCAACTAGATCAACCCTATCGACCTAGTTCTATGTTATATGTGTTGTCTAAATAACTAGGTCAACTCTATCAACCCTATTCATTTTTAGACCTTGATTTATAGTATAGGATCTACCTTGTTGACCCTATTTTTTATTCTATGCATACACTATTGCCTATATCAACACTATACCTTGTTTTAAGTTATAATTAACCTTGTATACTAGTAATTCGCCCACACTTTCTTTTCTTGGTGCATGCATGATTAAAATAGATCACATAGACTAATTAGGTGGTTTTAAATTAACCATTTAATTTCACTATTTTTTATTTTATACACATGACTAAATCACAAATTCTAAACAAGCATTTTAACATTTGTTTACCCAAAGCCAACCTACTTATATTTCATCACCAAGGGGGAAGCTGACTTGATGTTATGGTCAAGTATAAATCATGGTTAATGGTATATTATGGATAAGAACCTAACACACTTATCACTATGGTGTGTGGAGTGATGGGGTAGGCCCCAATACCAAGCCTATATCATTGCCACTATAGATCTCTTTCAGCCCAAACTACCTAAAACCATCCTTAGATTGCCTTCTAGTTCCTTGAATATAACCAACTTCACATCACATTTAAAATAATATTCTAATAATATAATAAACATTCAGGTTGACTAATTAATTATATATTTACTTTTCAAGTTGACTTATTGCTCTTTACTCAATTATATTTTGTAATGTAAAAACTTGCATTAACTAGTGTTAGTGTAAGGTTTTATGCTATGTGATTCAATTGGATTGACCAACATTGATATGATTGATTGCTTATTTCCCTTCAATTCTTAATTTTATAATTACTTACAAAAATTATCTTATTTTAATTCACAATATGTTATAAGTTTCTTGATTTTCCCTATTTGTTATACTAGGTCAACCCAATCAACCTTGTACTTTTTTCTATCCTCTATTCACTATATTGAATCAACCCATTCAACCTTGTACTATTTGTAAACCATGTTTACTCTTTTTATAGGCTTTTTTACTATGTTATATTGACCTAATTGACTTTTTACTATTTCTAAACCCTATTTTTATGTTAGGTTGACCCAGTCAACTTTGTATTATTTTTGTCATTTCTTATTTCCTTGATTTCTCATCTATCTTTCCCTTCATCATGGACTTTCTACTTGATGATAATAATGAGTTTTATTCAACAAACATGATGAATTTTATAAACCCTCATAAGGTCTCCCATAGACAGAGTAGGGCTCTTCTCTTGGATGCTAATAATGTTCATATTTCCACTCACACAATGAACTATGGGACCCATCCTAATACCTCTTCACAATATAATCCTCTCTTATCATTATAAGACCAATACAATTTAGATTATACCCCCAAAATGCTCTTGTTTATCTCTAAATTTCCTAAACATCGAGGAAAATATCCTTCTACCATTTACAATCTTAAGATTAGTGCTCAATCCAAAGAGTCTCATTCACCTACTCCTACATTCTCAACTAGATTTGGGGGTGCCACTTTCTTTTATTCTCAACCTCTTCCTTTCATTATGACCCCTTCTCATACCATGACCTCTTCTTCTCTAACTTCTTCCACCTCCATGCCTAGTATATCCACTAACATGGTAGGTTCTATATCTAGGGGGCCTCTCATAAGATCCACTATCCTTAATCCTTCCACTATTGCATTGTTTACTACCCAAAGTAATCATGCTACTAGTGCTTCTTCTTCTCAACCATTCATTAGTCCATCTTTTGCTACACAAGAAAAATTTTCCACTAATGCCTCACATTCTCATAATTTCTCTCAAGATCCTATCAACACCAATAGTGGTACCAAAGCCACTAATACCACCTCTAATGCTTCTAATAATGCTAATCAAACACATCAACTATTGTTACAAACACTCAATCAAATGAATAACTTTCAAGTCATAACATAATTCAAATGATGAGAATGTAAAACCACCTTCTTCATCTTAAATATCATCCTTAACCAATTGCTTAAGGCATACATAACCAGAATTTTGCCCCTCCTCTTCAATATTCTCAAGGAAAACTCATTCCTCAACCTCTTTTGGTCAATAAAACCATTATTCATCTCCAAAATGAACCTCTCACTACTAAAATTGCCAAAATTGATATAGAAGGTATCACACCTAAAATTTATTGCAATAGATCAACCAATCCCACCCTTCATCTTAAAACATTTATAAATATTTATAATGATTGGGTCAAATTTAACACCTTTGCTGCTACCAAACTCTTAGCCAAAACTCTCACAGGTGATGCCTTGGATTGGTAAAACCAACTTAGAACTCATTCCATTACTAGTTTGGAGGATTTAGTGAATGCTTTATTTCAATAATTATAAACTAGTGATCTTCCCAAAAACACTTTGGCCCACTTCATAAACTATAAACAACTTGAAAATGAAATTGCTCAAGCCTTTGTTAAAAGGTGGAAAACTTTGTCAAACAAATGTGAACATATCATGGCTGATGATAATATTTACCATCTCTTTATCAATTCTCTTTTTCCTAAACTTCAATATTGGGTCCACACACTCTCTCTACATACATTAGAGGAGGCTATTGACCAAGCTAGATGACAAGATTTACTTATGCATCAATTTGAGTCATCCCAACCTTTTGTGGGTCTTCATCTCTTACTTAAGAACAAAAATCACAATGTTACTAATTATGGTGTTATATATTCCTATGACACCATTCATAACATTCAAGCTATCATTCCTACCCCTTCATCAAAAATAGGTTCCCCTCCTCAATAATATACCAATCCTCACTTATCCTCACCAAACAACATTAATGTTCACAAACCTCTATCCTAAGATGAATTTCTTAAGCATCCACCTAGGCCTCTTCCATGATAACTTGACCTTACCCATCCTATGAAATCATGGTATGATCCTAATAAGTTTTTTTGGTTTTATGCTAGTTGGGGTCATTCTCATGAGACCTATAGATAAATTCATAATCTATCTATGAAATTTATTCTTAGTCCTAATTTTGATCATAATTCTATCATTTAAAATCATCAAAAGATTATGAGATATATTTTAAAGATTATAAATCATATGATGAAACTCAAGCCTTGAACCAAGCTAATGCTCATTTAGATATCTAAAAATACCCTCTTCCTAATCATCAACCTATCTAATATAATCAAGATAAAACCACCCCTTCCACCAATAATGTAGAAAGTATTGTTTAACCCAGTTTTAAAGAGATTGTGGTTAACATGACTAATATTCAAAGGGTGGTTGTTTTTATCGATTCTCAACCTATCTAAACTCTTTCATCTCAAGCATATCATGTTATCCAAGATTATTCTCTAACTCATTTAAATGAACTGGGGAAAGATGACCTTATTACTTTTGATGACCCAATTTTTGATTATCCCTTGGATAACACTTCCTATTCTATTTATACCATCCTTCTATCATATTATAACACTAATGATACTCAAATTTCTACTAACACTTCTTTTACAAATTCTCAAAATTAACTATAAAAACTACTTCATCATCACAATATTATTTACAACATTGTTCAAAACCTTCTTCTTCTTACCAACATAAAATCCAATGCACTTCAGATCCTCCTTCTAAAGACCTCCTTAATCATTATGCACCTATATCTAATAACATTATTATGGGTTATGATGATTGGGATCCCATCATATAAATCACTAATCTCCCATCACATATTTTATTCCTTGAGATTATGAGGACTTTTCCACATCATTGAAATCATCTTATGCAACTATTATTTAAAATGAATATCCCTCATCCTCCCATAGCAGGATGGGAGGAAACCTTATCTAGATCAGAGGATAGTATATTACAACAATATGAAGATATGTCTATCAAAATTAATGAAAGAATTGACACTTATCTTTCCTTAAAATTTCCTATAGATTTTATGATTCTTTACAATATTTTGCTTTGTGTGAATGATCCTACCTTATTTATTAGTGTTAAAATTAGAGATATCCAATTTAATTGTGCATTGATTGACGAGGGTTATAACACCTACATTCCCTCTCTTAACTTCATTAAGACCCTTGGATATTCAAAATGTAATCTCAAGTCTACATGCAATACCTACCAAGGCTATGATAGAAGGTAAATACCTCCTCTAAGTTTTGTGTGGCTTCCTATTACCATCCTACCTATCACTATTCATGTGAAGGTGATGACCTTTAAATTTCCCCTTTCTTATAACATCTTGATTGGTAGGCCATGAACTCACCATATGATAGCTATTAATTATTCCACCTACCAATGCATTAAATTCCCTAATAATGGGCCATTTATTAGATTTAGGGTGACACTAACCCTTATAATTTAAAAAAATTCCAAGACTGTGGTGTCTCCAAAATTCCTACTCTTAAACCTTTACCTAGCGTTCCATTCCATGAGTCTGAACACCTTAATTTTACCATTAATTCAAATTGAGGTTACAATGTGCATCCAAAATCATTGGGAAAATTCCCCCTAACATCTTATATTTTGATGATGATGAGCCTGATGAGATTAACCTAAATATTAAAACTTATGATCTCTCACCTCACTTCATCTCATAGCTTCCTACTTCCTTGCAACCTCATTCTTGTAAGCCTCATAATGATATTCCCATAGTCTTGACCAAGAATTGGAATTATATCTAACACACTTCCTTGGATGAAAAAGTAATCCCTACTTGTGTCATCGATCTTCATACCCTATATTATGATGATTGTTATTCCCTAGATGATTTATTCTTAGGTGGTCTTGTACAGGCTGATGATACCAAGATTATTTGTTATCATTCTTATTTACTTGAGTATTTTTGTGTATCTTCCTATCTTATTTCATTTATAGTTCCTAATTTTATTATTTTTCCTCTTTATTATAAGGTATAGATGGTGTTAAAACCTTTATTTTTTTAATAATCTCATAGGAGTATGCACATGATCATGGTATGATTGGGCCTTACCACTTTACTAGGTACCCTAATCACCATAGTTGGATTACTCTTGAGATTAGTGTGAACCTTCTTAGACATTATATAGATCCCAATACTACCTTAGTAGATCCATTATCAGAGCCCATTCCCACTCCTACTATAGTTGATCCCATTCTTGCTTCTATTATAGTTGACCCTATTCCCACTCCTACTATTGCTGAGTTTACCCTTGTTGCTCATCCAATTGCTCCTTTCATTGAACCTAGTTTCATTCTTCTCCACCACCACCTTACCTTGGTGATGGTTTACTTACCTTGCCTTAGATGGCTCCATTACCCACTAAATGGGCTAATGATTCCTCTATGGCTTCTTCCACTCATGTTACACCTTTTTTTGTGAGTAATTCTCCTAGAACCACTCATAAGTGTATATATTACTTCCATGGGATAGATTATCATTTTTATACCCATTTTCAAAAGTTTTGATAGTATATTGATAATTTGCATCCTTCCTCTCCTTCCTTAGAAAAATCCATGCCTCCCCTAAAGGTTATACCTAAATATATACCTAAGTATGGTGAGGTGTATTATTTATGGCACCAATGTGGTACCCATCACAATGATCATTGTTGCATCCTTCAATGACACCTATAGGATCAACTTATAGCTATTATTTTACCTTATTCCATTCCTCCCATATGTCATCCCCATAAGAAGGCTTCTCATTATTCTCCCATGGCTCCACCTCTAGTGCTTCCATCCCCTCCTATGGTCCCTTCATCACCTTCTATGCCTCCACCCATGATTCCTTCACCTGTGGACCTTCCCTCACCTATGGATCCTTCTCCACTAGTGATTCTTGCATATCTTATATATCCCAATCTGATGTATTCTCTTGACATCCCTTTCTTTATTTACCTTAGCATGATCCATTGAGTATTCCTATTTTTTTTTCAATTGAGGAGATTAGAAGAGAAGTATTTTCCTAGTTTTCTTTGAAGATTGATGAGACATTAGTTTCACTTCATATCCATCTTCATAGATATTTATCCGATGTCTTGGATAATGTGTGTGGGTAGATTTATGAGTATTTATGAGCACATGCATGGTGATTTTACATTTACATTTTGATTGGATGTTTTCTCCAATTTTTTAAAATCTATATGTTATATCATTTGACTCTATGTCAAATTCGTATTTTTCTTATATAGTGATTTTAACTTTTATACTATATATTGATTATATTGTAATTTATATTTGTATATGATTGTCTTTATTTATCAGTGTTTTCTCTTTCTTTCTTGATTTTTTCTAAAAACTCTCTTCTTGTGTCTTAATGAATGTTTTCTCTCTAATCTCTATTTTTCATAGATAATTGTCATTGTGACTTAGTTATACCAACCTTGTTCCCTTTAATCATGTTTTCTTTTACCATGTGATCAGTTAGCAAACAATGTATCTCATTATAATATCCTTTCACCAATCCACCTTTGGATCTCCTTTTTCCCTTCTTCCTTTTTTATAAACCAAGAATATACATGATTGAGACTTTAGATCACATGCTAGTTCATTGTTAAGCCTAAGTATCCTAGTCATTCTATGTCTTTGGTTACTTAGTTTCCTTTCAAATTATCCTAAAGCTCATTCGTGTGTATCACTACATGTCTCATGATTGGTCATTCTGAATCCATATGGAGGAGGAATCTTAAAAATCCACAAAAATTTAAAAGCCAAATCATTTTATAAAAGGTGATGATATAAAAGGCAAAAATATTCTTAAAAAGTCAAATCACACTAAAATACATGATTCAAAGCACATCTCCTTATTCTAGTTGAAGTTAAAACTCCACAATTGGCCTCACAATAGAGCCAAGGTCCTTTGGGGTGAAGTAGGCTAGTATATTAGAAAAGGAGAATAAAAAAATCTTTGAGTGCTACATACTTTCTCATGTAAGTACCCAATCTTCACAGTAGACTGATGGATCTGTAAGGGGTCCTAAGGAATAGTGTCATGGGAAGGTAGGTCCATTTTACCTTTTATTGTACTAATATACCTTCATGAGTTGATCTTAGTAGCACACTTATTACCTACAAAGCTTTGTGTCTATAGTGAATAGGTTTCCTTTGTACATTAATGGTCATTAGTCACTTAGTGTCTTCTCATGTCTTTAGTATGCCTCTTGTCTCTTAGGGTATTCTCATAAGATGCCTATGTTATGATTATTTACACTCCTTTTTTCATTCCCTATATCCCTCATATTTAATATTGAGAAATATTGTTTTGTTTACAGATCACTCCCCTTAGAATCTCATTTGTGAGTTATTTTGTAAGACCATAGATAGGACCCGATGTTCCTCACAAATTACCACATTTTTCCTTCCTATTACCCACATCCTTTTATTACCTATTTTTTATTATTTATTCCACCCCAGTGGTGTTCTCTTTGTGAGTTATAGTGTAAGACCATGGATAGGACCTGAGATTCCTCACAAAATTTTCTAATAATACAAGTCACAAACAAAATTATATATATGAAATATGAGATAAGATGTGATTGATTATGAAGTTACTCATCACTGACATGCTTCCCAACTTGATTTAGTGTGTTTTATTATTAATTCATATATTTTTGGCTTTTATCTTCTTATTTTCCAAGTGCATGTAAGAATACAACCATTTCTTGAATTTTTTATACTTCCTAGCTTGAATTAGTGTAATCAATTTAAGACCAATCTTTTGCCAATTTTATTTTTCTCTTATACTTCCCAACATGATTTAGTATAATTGATTGAATTAATTAATTTGTTTTTATACCATTTGTACCCTTTTATATACCTTCCATTTTATTACATTATTTTCATAATTCCCAATGTGATTTATTATTATTTTACTTATTTTAATTTGGTGCAAAAATCTTTCACTTTGGTTTAAAAACAAATTCCTTTTTTTAACCATCCCTTGGTTCTTTATACTTATCCATTTCTTTTTATTAAACATTTCCCAACTTGAAATAGTGTGTAGTATATTTTTTATTGATTATATTTTACCTAGTCCTTTTTGCTTATTTATTTTTAACCATGCATGTGTTCTACATAATGATAGAAAAGAAACCACATCTCATATATTTCCTATAACATATACAAAAATAACTAAATACATGTGATAGAAATAAATATATCCAAAGCATCCACAACCACAACCATAATTATGACAATGCATATCATAGACATCAATATGCTAAAATGATACATCACACACACATATATATATATATATATATATATATATATATATATATATATATATATATATATATATATATCATGAAGTTTTTGATACAACCAATACAACCATATATAATGATTCAACTCTATGGCTGGGATCCATCCTGTCTATCTCATGGCCTAGCCATGCTACCTACTAAATCCTTGATCTAACTCCTACGAATAGTATGTTATAAAGAGGCCATCCAAGATTTTAGTCCCTCTACTTATCCCTATAGGTGCACTACCTATGCCAATTAGGTTAGGGTCACTATATGTGCATGTATCATCTACATCACTATAGCTAGATGTGAAACTCTCTCCCTTGATAAGGCCTATCATACCCATATCTCTCCTACAGCCATCTCTACTAGTGGCTATATCCTCTCTCTTTATGTTTGTATCTACCTTGATACCTCTCTAACTAATTTAAACCATCTCACCTGAGTTAGGGTAGATGGTACACTAGGGTCCTCTAATGTAGTAGGGTCATATAGCTATAGAGTCTCATCCAGGATGTTATGGAATTATCCCCTCATAAGGGACCCCCATCTCTCCTCCTCATCCTTAAATACACTTGAAAAATCACACCTAGATAGATATTGGATCACCGTTATATCTCATAATATCTATCTATCTCTAGTCTCTATTTCAAAATAAAAACTTAAGTAATAATTTAATCATCTTTATTACCTATCTATGTCTCAGCCACTATGGTCTCACCATCTATGTGACTATCTAGAATAGTCTCTCCATCCATGTGGCCTCTTAAAATATCATCTGTAGGTTACCTCCTCAGTACAAATCTATTTGTCATGGCTTGCATTCACCTTAGCCTACAATTGAGTGGCCTCTCTATCATATATCTCTCCTCTAGCTTACCTACTGGGTCATCAGGGATGGTGATAGTCTCCACTCTCTCCTACTCATCCTACCTCTATCGACATCATGTCCTTAGTGGTCACTACTCATATCACTATGGAGCTTATGGTGGTATCTTTGGTGCCACTACCTTTGCACTTCTCTCCTCTTGCTCTGCTCCTTATCATGCTCACCCAGTCTATGGTCACTTATGATGTGGTCTGAGCATTGGCCTCATCACTAGTGGTACTAATCCCCTCCTCCCCTATGGCTCTCTCACATGTTAAGCCTGTTACTCAAGCATCAATATTAGTGATACTAAATGAGGTAATCCCATTTATTTTAGTACCCATACTATTAAATGTGGCTCTCTTCATTAGGTGTAGTGTCAACCACCTTTATCCTTGATGTAGCTAGTGCAACTATGTCCTAGCTCAACCATGTAATTTCTATGTGCCCATATGGATACCACACTATGTTTTTGTGTCTCACCATCTATAGATCTGGCATGTGGGACATGCCCCATTTTACCTACTCCTCTCTCTATATTTTCACTCAAGGCAACTTATCATTAACTATATGGTGCAAACCATCTATTTGATATATAAGAAACCTCTCATATATCCAAGCCATCAATAATATGATTAGTCTTATCAATTTTTTCCGTTTGACCAAAACCTCATACATATCACGAATGAGCTAGACCTAGATGATATAATTAAGATCATATAATACTCTCTCCTTTAGGATCATCCTATTCAAGACTACCATGAATAGTGGTACCTTTCCATCTAACTTGTGACATAGTACATGTTATGTCACAATCCCTATCATAGATTTTTGGATATCTAAAATCTATGATATATATATGTCAAACATGTTGACTCTCTTGCCCACTAATATCATCTCTGAGCCTATAGCCTACATGGCTAAGGATCTCCTCTCCTCTATGCTCTCTTGTATCCTTATTGTCACCAATGATCCTACTATTGGTAGCCCTAGGATGACATGTACATCCTCTAGAATGATAGTTACCTATGCCATGTCCATATCCACCTCCCATATGAAAGTGTTAGTTAGTTGTTCCCATCATCCCAAATACATGACTCATAGATCAACACTCAAGGGACACCTACACATATCATCTATCCCTCTTAGGCCTATAAATACTAGTCTAGCTCTATCTCCTATAATCAAATGCTTTAATAAATTTGGTATCCATGATGTAGCTACTAATCACTAGAATCTAGGTCATCCCTGCAATCAAGAAATAACAAAAGATGTATTAGATCTTATATGTCATGTATAATCACAATACATTATTTTTACAATTATAATAAAAAATAAGTTTATATTACTTTAATTTATTCATTTTTACCTATTTTAAGCCAACTCAGTCCTTTTTCCCTTATTTGGTTATTTTGGGTCATTCTATTTTTCTTTTAGCCTTTTTCATGCATTTCTATACCATTATAGTTCTTTAGTCAACCTAGTTTAACCAAAATTTCCCTATTTTTGACTTGGTTGACTTAAAAATCTAGGTCAACCCTTTTATTTTCCCTCCCTAGTACTACATTATCATTCTAGACTTTTCATATCAATTGGTAAAATTTTACTAGGTTGGTAGTCTATAAAACATATAGGGTCGACACATACCTACTAGGTTGGCAGTGTGGATTTTGCTCATTTGTAGCCTACTGCGTCAACTAGGTCAACCCAATTATTTTTCCTTGCTAACCCCTTACATTTTCCTAAAAAAGTGCTTTCTAGTAGTTTTCTCCCTAATTCCTTCAAACTCATTTCTCATCTTCATTTTTCCTACCTATAGAATCTAATTTGGCTTGATTTTGACATCTAAAAATGTTAATTTTTTTTCTAAAAATACACTTAATTTATTAAAATACTCCAAAACTGGCTTAAAATTCATAGTTGCATACCTATAGTGCACCCATTTCTACTCTTGGAGCTCCCCCTCATTTAGCCTGTCATCTCCTCACCATCCTAGCTCGTTTGGTCTCTAATACTCTTTTTCTTTCCTTCACAAGTCAAAATAACAAATGACTTGTCTTTCCCCCTATTTAAAAACACCTTTTCAAAATTCAAATCTTTCAATTGTTTTCCAGTGGATTCCTTGTTTTATCTATATCTTTGTTTCTACTCATCCATTTTCAAAATCATAAAATATATTGGATTCATGATGACATAGAGAATATTTTACATTACCATAGGCCTATATTTATAATAACTTTCACTTTTTGCCTATTTTTTTCACTAACTTCTATAGGTTCACATAATGTTTTTCACATTGGATGCTTTCACTTTCTCTTGTAGTCTACTTTTTTATCTACAACACTAAGGTAATTAAATGTATGTGTTTTTAAATTCTATCCTTTCATATATCTTATTTTATACTTATTGCACTTTAATTAGCATCAACATTGTGTGTTATCATGTTCTATTTCTTGAATCACCATCTTGTGTTACACTTACGTGACACGTGATGAGCTTTGAGTGGGGTATATGTATACACATAATATTTTCAAAATTTTACCACTTACAAACACTTTGTATCTTGTAGGAACCCATCGAGTCTTAATCTCTCTGATGCATGCCTTAAGGGGTACACCGAGAAAGGGGTGGGTAGACCACTCGTGTTTCATAATATTATTATCCTTTTTACCACTTCCCATCTACACAATTGTCTCTTAAAACCATTTAACCTAGGCTTATTCTTCTTTATTTTACCCATTCTAAATATTTGTCATATCATTATCCCCTTTTTTCTTTCCTTGACCTGCTTTCTCTAGTTAACTATATTAGGTCGACTCTATTCTATTTTAGGGTATTTTCACTTGGAGTTTTGTTATCCCTTCAACATAACTAACTTAAGACCTAGTGATTTATCTCCTAAAAATTTATAAGGTTGACTAGGTCAGCTATATACAACCAACATATTTTGAGGGATTTAGGTCAATATATACCTATATATACAAGTTCATTTCCAAACATTTGAATAGAGAAGTGAAGAAGAATAAGTGTGAATTAACATTTACTTATTGATCATTATACTTGAGGAATAAATCTTAAGGTTCCATACTTGATTTGGAGATATGGATCTTATCTTATGGAGAAGTATTTTAGATGCATAGATAGGTTGTGTATCCTAGAGTGATTTGTCTTTTTATCCTTACATGCCATAATAATTTATTATGAATCACCTTGGCCAAGGGAGATATTGAGGCTCAGTGGGTTCATATTCAAGGGAAGTATTCCTAACTTTATTTATCATTTGTAAGAGTACATAGATAATGCAATTATGCTTCTCTCCCATGTATTGGGATTCTGTATACACTGACATGAGGAAATGTCTTCTATACATGTTTAGTTTAGTTTGTTTTGTTTCTAACACCCACAGTGTGCCATAAGCTTTGGTGTGCACTAGATTAGATTTACTTTCTTCTTTATTAGAATAGAGTGAATATTAAACCTATGACTCTTTTAGGGTTGTTGCATGATTGTGTTAGACTATAAGCTTTGGTACCCTTCCTATCATGGTGTATTATGACAAGTGATTCCCTAATTAGGTCTAGTAGTCCCCCATATTGGTCATGATCCCATTTAACAAATGTATTGCCAATCAAAAGTGTATGTATGATCTATCTTCTCTAAGCCAGGATTGATTTATAGACATGATTCATTTTTGATTGCATATAAAAAGCAATGTCAAAACAAAATTCATCATTAGAATTGAAAAATAATACCAAAGGAAACTCTTAATCATTTTGTTCACCTAAAATTGTAGAATATTTTGATTGAATATCTCTTTATTCTACCATGAGTTGACATAGTCCCTTTCCTCAGATTAGTTTTGTAGGTTTTATTTATATATCATATTCTTGTACTTTATTTATCCAATTCCCTCATTTAGAACTAGTTTTTTATTTATTTAGAATAGATTTGACTATTGTAATTAGTACCGTTACCAGAGAATGTGAATACAATATATAATACCTAAATTTCTTGACTGCTTTCATGACTACATAATAATTTTTTTCCTCAAGAGAATATTTTATCTCATAATATTTGAGATTACAACTCATGAAGGCAATTAGGGATTTGATACCTTCATTATTTTTCTAATTCAATATTGTTAAGAGTGTATGATCTAAAATGTAGAAATAAATAATGAATTATTTCTTAAAATTAGGACATACCAATGTTAAAGCATGAGAAATAATAGTCTTTATCTTTACAAATGCCACTTTAACTTCATTATTCCACTTGAAAGAAGGTTTTCCTTTCATCAAGTCTACAAAATGTCTGGTGAGCTCAATAAAATTAGGAAGGAATCTTCTAAAAAATTTCACTTTTCTAAAGAAAGAATGTACTCTTGGTTTATAAGTAGGCAAGAAAAGATTTTGAATAACCTAAACCTTTTCTAGATCAATCCTTATTCCTTATTTCAAAATAAATGATGCATGAGTTTAGCTTCAGTCACTCTAAAGATGGGTTTCTTAGGGTTGAGAAAAATTCCATGTAAATGGCAGTTTTCAAAGACTTTATCTAAATATGCATATTGATCTTCTTTCTTTTTTGAGAAAAATATCAATTTATCAAGATACACCATAAATATTTCATTATTTAATTCTCTAAATGCCAAATCCATTGCCCTCTAAAAAGTATCTCCTTCATTAATCAATCCAAATGTCATTCATCTGTATGCAAAAGTGCCCCAATGTGTTGTGAAAGATATTTTATGTTGGTCTTCTCTATTAACCTTAATCTGATTATATATTGAGAAACCATCAATCATCACAAGAATTTCATCACTTGTTACTACTTGGAGAACTTTATCTATGGCTGATAATGGATAATTATCTTTAAGGGATGCTTGATTAAGGTTCCTAAAATCAACACATATTTTGATATCACCATTCTTATTATGAAATGGTACTATGTTAGATACCTAAGTTGAATGGTGAATAGGGAAAATAATGTGAGCATCAATCATGTTTTTCAATTTGATAAGAATTTTTCTTATTAGTTTAGGATTGTATTGTCTAAGTTTCTATCTAAAAAGTTTTACATCAGGATTTAGAAGAACTATATGGTGCATCTTTTTGGGATGAAAAGAATTAAATTCTACATATGAATACACAAGTATATCAATATAATTATGAAAAATGATACCAAACTTTCATTTTTATTCAAGTGAGAAATATTTTCCAATAGTGAAAAACCTAGGATGTTCTTTTGAACTAATGTTTACTTTTTCATAGTCAGCAGAATCAAAATTTCTTTTTTGCATTTTCCTTTTTACAAATCTATCATGTTTATTAAACAATTATTATAAAGAGTCTAGGCCTTTAGGAATTTCATTTCCTTTCAACTTGATAACACCTTCTTCATCTTGTTCATCTACAATTCCCTCTTTTGATGTATAAATTGAATATTCTCTATATAAGTAATCACTACCTTTACAGTACAAATTTTAGAAAATGTCTACTTTATTAAAGATAGAGATGATCTATTGATCATCATTGAAAACTTGCCAATTATCTACACTGTATTGGATGATTGATCTATATAATGGTTCAATCGTGTATTTTTATATATTAATATATGCATGGGGAAACATAAAAGAAGATGATAATGAAAAAGCATCAAATTTAGACTTATGTTCTCAAGGATTATATTGATAGAGAAAGCATCAAAGATTTCAATGCTATCCTAGAATTTATTCCTATAATGTCCTAGACAATCATTTTTAACCTAGTATTTACCTTTTACCTATTTCACAATAAGTTCAACATTACCTAAAACTTTTAAATTCTTGATTCCCATCTCTTCTATTGCTTGCAAACCCTAAAAAAGTGCCTTGTATTCAATTGTATTATTGGTATAGTCAAACTACAACTTATAAGAAAAAGGAAAACATTCCTTAGATAGAGATATCAAGATTACTCATACATTGAAACTTGTTAACAAAAAAATACCATCAAACTCCATCATCTAAATGACATTCAAATTTGGTTACATGATTTTTGGTAACTCTACATATTTCTCTATCATTAGAAGATAGTTACCAATTCTTGCATCTTCATACAAAATATCAACTCTAGGATTATCAAATTTTTGGATTGTGTATTTCATTTTCAACTCAATCTATAGATGTTGTTTGAATCCTTTGAACAAAATCATAGCATGTGATAAATCTAGTTGGATTTTGCATCCCAATTCTTTGTAAAAATTTCTACCCAAAATAATGTTGTAAGCTGTTAAAATATTTGTAACCAAAATATTGATTTTAAATTACTTTTGGGGAAAATACACCAAAGCCACTTGCACATCCTTAATCCATCTAATGAGAGGAACTTGTTTTGTCTCCATGGAATGACAATGCCCAAAGGTCTTAGTTTAGGTTAGGCCAAGAACATGAGCAAATTTTATAGGCATAACATTATTAGAGGCTCTTAGGTCAATAATATAATTACCAACTTTGCATCCCTTGAGAAATAGGGAAATGTAGAAAGGGTCAAATTTATTGTGTTTGGAAGTGGTTATAGCCATGGAGTTAAATTTATTGGAAGAAATAGGGTTAGTTATGATTCCATTGAAATTAGCCCTTTTAGCATTTATATTTTTGCCTTTGATGAAATTAACTAACCTATCCAATTGCTCTTGGATATGCTCTCAAATATTCATCTTGTGACATCTGAATCTTAGTTTTATTGACATGATCAATTTTGTCAAAAGAAGGTAAATTTCTAGAAGGGATATCAGTAGGTTGAAAACATTGATATTATATGAATTACCTAATAATGGTTGCTTTAATTTTTCTTGGACTGGTGGGGTAGTTCCTTGTGGGATGATAACCTTTAGAGTTTCTTTCTATGAATCATTAGATTACTTTTTCTGATTCTGAGTTCTAGTGAAAACTATTAAGGATTGACTATTTTTTTAGTTTGTATTATATTCCAGGAATGTATTGATTATTCATAGTTGTCTTTATCTAGATTATATTCTAGGAACATATTTATGGATTCACCACTAAGTTATTCAATTTCACATTCTTTTAGTTCTAATTTTATTGATTCATTTTCCTCTTCAACTTCTTTATATCCAAATATTTCCTTGGTTTCCAAGACTACATTCACTAATGCATTAGTGTTTTGCTGAGGAGGAGAATCAAGTTCTAATTTTAGTTGAGGAACTTACATCTTAGGATGATATCTTTGAAAAGGAATGTATTTCCTTCTTGGAATATCTTAGTACGGAGTTGTAATGGCCTTATGAGGTATTTGATTTTTTAGGGCTGTTACATCATTAACCAATTTTTACAAGAGTTATTTTATTAAAGATTATCTTGAAATGTGAGCCTTATTATTTAAAGGTTATTTTTTGAGTTTTCCAAACATTATCATTTCATCTTCGACATAGATAGCCACTTCTTAGGTTGCTTCCAAATATGCTACCCTAGCTCTTCTTAATTGATAACTTACTTCAGCTAACTGAGAGTTGATAAAGAAACATTTTTAATTTTTATCTATAGGTCATGTAATAGTTGGTATATTATTTAGAAACATGTTGGATTTGGTATGACAAACTCTCTCATTGGCTCATATACTTATTTTTTCATTTGTGTAAGGTAAGAAAGCAAAGGATGGTCTTCTTCATCTAGTTTAAATTTGTTCTCATTTTAGTTTTCATGGTATTATAATTAGTAACAGATCCTAGAGTGAGATGGTAAAACTAGTCTACAACCCCATCATGTAACATTTCAATGAACAACCTGATAGAAACATCTTAATGTTTGATGCCTAAAATGCCACATGTAGCATTGAATGTTACAAGATGTTCATCTGGGTGTTGTTTTCCATCTCCATGAAATCTTACAAAGTTATTTCTTAACCATTTGGTAAGGTCATGTAACTATCCAAGAGCTAATGGATCAATCACATTTCCCCATGGTAATTCCATAGTTTGAAAAATTACTCGTAGGGGAATAACGGTTCTTGATGAGACAAGAGCTCAAATTTTCAAAGCTCCTCTTTCAGGTTGCTCATTTTTCTTAGAGGTTGAGGGAAGACTAGTTGTCCTTTTGATATTTCTCTAATGTTTATGACTCAAATTGAAGCTAGAATGTTCTTGTAACTAATAAAAATGGTTAACTTCACCTTTTGACTTGCTATCTCTAATGAATCTCTTTCATGCTAGTTTAGAATAAAGCTACTAGTGTTGAGGTGTAGGTTGAAGTTGAAGAGCTCTCTGAGATGGCCTTCTTTGTAATATTATGTGTAATTAATGATTTTTTCCTCTATGCTAAAAATAATTGATCTTATTATTATTCCAAGATTCTAACTACTCTATGAAAATATGAAAAACTTGTTCTATTATCCCAAGCAAAATTTCTCCAATCTAATAAAATATCCTCTTAAGTTTGTGTTATCTAATCAAGGTTAGGTTGAAAAACAAGAGATCAAGGTGCTTGAATTATCTAAGAAGAAAATTTGGATGCATAAAATATTTGATTAGTTATATGAACTAATCTTCTTGTCTATCTCGTCACTTGTCTTCTTGAAGTAATCTCAAAATTCCTCTGGGTATTAGTGGCATGTGTTTCTTCTATATCTAGTTTTGCCCTAACAATATTAAATTAAGCATTGTTTATTCTATTGTCAAAAGAAAAAAATCAAAATCTTAAAACTAGATCTTCCTCTAAAGATTCATACCAATTCAAACCAAGTTGATGACTTGGATTATAAAGGCTTGAAATGTTCATATTCAAGTTTACTAATTCTGGGTTGCTAGACAAACTCTACGAGCTTATCTTCATGCACAAATTATTTTTTCTCTTTCAACACATTATAATTCTTGATTTAGGATATCTAAGATAACTTGAAATTGAGTTACATATATTTCATTAAAAGTCTAAAATACTTATCTAAGGTTTAGCACAATATCTAACTAATTAGATTATTCCAAGTCTAACTCAGGTTATTGGAGTGGTCCTTGAGATGATGGTAGAGTCATATGAACCAGTATAATATGGGTGTCATTAAAGTTGCAAAAGTATGCCCTATGATGGTTACCAAAAAATGTTAGGGTGAAAATTTGTCAGGAAGGCAAATCAATGACTTTACATCAACATTGTGGGGAACAAAATCTCTCTCTTATTAGCAGGTATAATTACTTTTATTGAAAGCAAAAATAGGAAAGTAGGAAATATTTAGAAATAAAGGAATGTAAAACATGGGATAGTAATTTTAACCTGAAATTATGAAAAGGAGTTTTTTTAATAATGAATATATAGAGAGGAAGAGATAAGGATTTTTTTTTAAAGAAACAAGCTCTTCAAGTTAGAAACTGATACTCGACAAAAGTGTTGATAGAAAATTTTGACTTTCAGAAGAGGAAAATTTCTCTCATTCAATGGATGGAAAAGACATAATCATATCCTTAGGGATATGAAACATATAACATAAGACTATCTAACTCTGCTAACAAAAACTAATAAATTTATGTATTCTCTAATAGAAATAACTAATAAATTATCTTTATTCCCATCAAGATTTTCACATGTGTTGAAAATGTAAATTCTAACTCTAGATAGAAAATTTGTAATCTAATTTCCTATTTTCAATGGTTTTAAACTTATAACAATGGAAATGAAAATTAGATATGTTGAATTAAGCAAAAGAAAAAATTCAAAAGATATTACTAACATAAAGTTTAGAAACACCTCTTTGTATTGATTTTGAACAATAGAAACACTGATATCCTTTTATAATGCTTTGCCAAAATTCTATCTATTTCAAAATTTTATTATGAAGACATAAATTTTATTTATAGAAGAGAATGGGTGGTTATGGTGTAAACCCACCTATTTTTCCTTTTAAAAAAATTGTAAAAATACCAATGGAAAATTACAAATTGAAATGGTGCAAAAATGTTTTAAGCATTTAACATCACTTGAGAAAATAATTTGGGTTTTTGCACTGCTTGAAAAAGCATATTATCCACTTGCACGAATTGAAAAATAAAGTTGGAAAAATTATAAAAATAATTTTTAGAATTATATTATACATTTACAAGGGTAACAGAGTGCAACAACACAAGTTAGGAGTAAATAAACAAGAGAAGAGAATGCATAAACACTGTAAGCAATTCTTCATTCTTATTACTACTATATTGAAAATTCTTTCCCTTTCAGGAAGTCATCAAATATATGGAGAAACAACCTGATCAAGTCTTTATTTGGTACATATATATAATTTTAGGCAATGCCTCCTTAGTAGGCTAACTCTTTCATTTCCTAAATCTTGCCTTGGAGACTATTTATTTTCATATCAAAATTGTCCACTTTTACTTGGAATTTGGAAAACTAACAAAGTTAATCATAAAAAAATGTATATGGAAGATTAGTAATGTTTTGAATTAAATTGAAATCATATTTCCCTTTTGATCATTTTCATTGACAAAATGACAATCTAACTTCTTAACTTCAGTGTCAATTTTTATCACTATGTCACTTCCAAGTGACCTTGCATCATCAAATTTATGAACACACTCTTGAAAGAAATAGATTTAAATTTAATGGCCCTATGAAATTCAATCTGATAGACAATTTCATCCTTATTTATTACTCCTTTTTAAACAAGATCAATAGAAAAAACTTAGCGAATTTGACCAACCTAGGAATGAGTTCCTCCTAATTTTATTTCTCTTAAGCATATCCATTTTCCTTTGTTTCTAGTTGTTTCTATTGTGATTGAATTTAAAATAATATCATTACTACAATGATAATTAATAATGCCCCTTGATTAGTAAATTTTTCAATCCAATCTTTAATTGTATTACTCATTTGGCCTACCTCTCTCACTTTTTCCAATGTCTCAGCATGAAGACTCAATGAAGTGATATCAAGTTGAATTGGCCTAATTAATCTATGTATTATTGAGTTAAATTTTTATACCTTCTCCTTTAGTTCATATTTCATCACCTTATCTTTGTCTATTTCATTAAATATGGTGCCAATTTCCAACTAAACATTTCCTTTCATCCCTTTTCTGGTTGATTTTCCCAAATGAACCCTAGATATCTGATAGTTTTCAACCCTGATTTCTAACTTATCCATTTTAACAATAGGAATGGACACTTCCACATATTTTCTCCCTTTTCATATATCACCATTCACAAAATTATCCTTTCTTTCTTTATCCTCTTTGAGAAAGGAACTATCAAGGTTCCAAAATCTATCTCTTCAGGTTCAACAATTTTTCTCATTCTCTTCACTACTATAGACAACCAATCTGAAGTTGTTGTGCTTGAGGAAGGAAATGAGACATACTTTAAAATAGGTGGAAAAAACCTAGTTAAATTTAAATAATGTGTTTTCTTAATTGGGGAACCTTGAAAAGATATTTCAATTTGCTCTTGTGTATTGATTGTATCAAAATAAATTCTTGGAGAAGGAGGAATGGCCAACTTAAGATTTGAGGGAGAAGATGAAGAGATATGAGTAACCTCTTGAAATGGGAAAGTAGATGACATAGAGAACACTATATCATTATAAAGCTAATAATTGTTGAGTTATGTTCTTTACTAGTTATTAAGAAAATGGAAAACTATCAACTAGAAATTCTTGAGGAATTGAAATTTTAAGAGAAGAAGAAACATTTTCACCCAACCTTTTTGTTTTTAGCTTGATAGTTTTTGATGGTTAAATTTCTTATTTATTATCTTAAATTTCATGTAATTCTTCTATCATGGTAGGTTTTCTACTAGGGCCTACCTTATATGTCTTTTTTATCTCTTATTTATAGAAGCTACCAAATTTATCTTACCTAGGAGGTATAAGGAAATCAACATTCACAACATCAATTCCTTTTCCTTTTAACAAATTTAGACTTCTATCAAGTACAACTCTTGTCCTAATTATAAGAGAATTAGATATCCTTTTATCCCAATGTATTATGGGTAATGGATTTGTCATAATGCCTTATTTTTCAAAGATGGTGTCCAATATGACTTCATCATCCACTAACTATATTGGCACTTTCATTATGCTAAATTTGCCTATTTTTCTCACAACAAACTATGAATAGTATTTGATTCTCACTAATTTATTGTCATTATAATCCATGTAATATTCTTTAAAATTTGAAACATGATAAAATGATGATTCAATATTGTATTCAATTAGGCCCTTATTATCAAATGAAAACCTACTTTCAAATGTCTTGAGGTTATAGTGAGACATGTATTACTCAACTATCTTGGCCTTCACTAGTGAAGGGAAAGTATACCTACCAATTGAGATTGTAAATTTGATCCCTATTTTATATTGTCTTATTAGGAACTTGTGTGTTTAATAAGTTGTCTCACAAATTCTATCAATGCTAATTTATTATTGACATATCATGGAAGCATGTAAGGATCAACTTCACAACCATTGATTCTAAAATAGATGAAGGTTAATAAATTTATGAACTAAACTCCCCATCTTGTTATTTATGTAGTGACTAAAACTAATATTCTCATTTTGAAGAGTTCCTTTTCAAACAATTGGATGAAAAAATAAACAAATCAATCATTTACTCTTTTGAAGTGATAAGCATTTTCCTACAATGGTAAATGGGGATATAAATCATACACTATTGATTTCCAAAAATCAACCACTATATATAATCTATCAAAATACATTTTACTTACTAAAATATAAATAAGATACAAAGTCATATAGAATTTTGATGTGACTTTTAGCTCCATGGGTTACTTGTGAATGGCATCACTGATCAACTACCCCTAGTTGATATATTGTTTGTTTCTAAGGATGATCCAAATGAATCTATACATCCATGTCTAAAATTTATTTTCCATTTCATTTCGCACTATCCTTTGTAACAATGTGATCATGTCACTTATCTCATCTTTGAAATTAGATCTTGTGAGATTTTTTGGAAGCTGAGTGGAAGAATCTTTCAACTTAGTCAACCAAGATTTATTGACTTATTTAGAACATGCCATAATATTATCATCCCAAATTCTTTGGGAGGACTTAGGGGTTAGATGCACAAAAGATTCATGATCTAGAAGGAAAAAAATGTTGTCAATTTGCATAGGAATAAGACTCAGTACCAACTCCCTCTAGGGATCTCTTACCTCTATTATCTTTGGGTTATAATTATTTTCCACAATCAAAATTAACTCAAAATATGATAATAACATTGGTAATGCTGCCACCTATGTGAATCCACTATGACAAATAATTTGACCAAAAATTTTCTTATGTACTGCATTCATTCTTTCCCAAAACTCATCCAAGTTGATGTGGCTTAAATCAGTGTTAGTGATATTTCCAATGTTGGACTCCAGTGGCAAATGACTTGTCACACCTTGAAATTTATAATTCATGATTTGTTTACCTTTACTCAAAATATCCTTTTCTGGAGTTAGAGATGAAGACATCAATTTGACAATAGAATTATTTTTTTTTGAAAATTTGCAAAAAAGCTCCTTATTTGTGAAAAATAATAGAAATGCAAATTGAAGTATGTACTCACAAGTTAATCATGAAAATTACTCTAGCATATTTTTAATGATCCCTATATGAATTCCAATTTCCCATTAACCAAATTCTCTACTTGTAAATGCACCTATAGAAAATTCCTCTGTATTACTTATTATGAACTTTTCTAGCTAATGTAAATGAATTGAAGAAATAAAAATAACTTATTTTTCAAATTTTAAACTATTTCCCTATTCCCTATGATTTTTTAAATTTACATAATTTAAAAATTTTAAAATTTAAAAAAAAATCAATGCTCAACATTTTCTAGAGGAATATCATGACCATGCAATGAACTGAAATGATTAAAATTTCACCATTGTTAATTCTATTCCCAATTTTTTACTAGTTTGATGAAAACAAAATTTTACCATAAAACCTTGTCAACCTTTTTTTAACATCTTCCTCCAAGCCAAAACCATACCAATTCATAAACATGCATATTAAAGATGTTTAAAATTGTAAAAGTAGCAAATATCTATGCTAAAATCTGAATGCTCATTTTTTTACCTTTTTTATTTTCCACTCAAGATTTTTTATTTTTTGACCATCCTATATAGACATACAACTTGCCATATGATTTGGTGTTGGGAGGAAAAAAAATTGATTTTTTTTTTGCTTGAAGCTGCTCAATAGTGGACAGTACGACTTAGTAGTAGTTGAAGAAAATTAAAAATTTAAAAAAAATCAACATTTCTAAGGGTCATACGACTTTCTTGGTGTAGTAGAAGAAATAAAAAATTTGCCAAACATACCTACTACATAGGTCATATGACCTACATGGTTGGGGAGAGAAAAAAAATAATTTTAATTCTACTTTTTGGATGTTGTATGGCCTGTGTAGCTGAGAAGAAAGGAAATAAATTCCTCAAAAATTTTTAAAAAAAAAGCCTATTTCATTTAGGGGTTGTATGACTAGCATGATGCCTTGGTTGAATGAGGAAAACAAAAATTTTGCTCAACATTCACAACCTTTTACCTCAAATTTGTTCTTGTTTTCTTTGGGTGCTTTAGGAGGAAACTTAGAAAATTTAAAATGAAAATTGCATTTATCTAAAATTGACTTGTGTCGATGCAACACCTAGCTTAGTCTTGGAAAATATTTTTGAAAATTTTCATATATTAGTTTGGTACCTCTATAAGTAATTAAAAATTATTCAAACTACCCAAAATACCTTTGATACAGGTTACATGGTGTGACTGGTTGAAGAGAAGAAGAAAGAATTGAAAATTTTGGTAGAGCTTTCCCATTCTTCTATGAGAAAAATGTTTCACCCTCATCCTAATATATTAAAAATCTCTGTGAACTTGCACAACTAAAAATATTTTATTTTTATTTAATTTTCTTCCCTTCTGTGAACTTGAAAAAAATTCTTCTTAGTAGTCATTGGCTAAAACATAGATGGAAAATCAATTTTTAAAACATTTAAAAATTGTCAAAATGAACATGCAAATTAAAAAGATAAATTTGAAAAGAAAACAAACTTATTTTAAAACTAACTGAGGAAGCAACAATATTTTCATGATTAATAGAGAAATTTTATCAGTTTTCATGTAGGATTGAAAAAGAATCTTCAATTTGCAATGACAATTTGCATAGAAGAGATGCAATTTTCAAAGTGGAAGTTTGTATTAACATAGATTTTAGAAATGTAATTCCATTTGCACGATTAAAGGAAGCATGATTTACATTTGCATGATTTGCATAAATAGAATTTTGAGTTTCATGGAGAATGGAAGTTTAAAACATTTTAGTAATTAACATGAAGTTTTAAAACATTTTTTCAATTTGCATGGGAACCATTTTTTTTTAATAATTTACACGGGAACCAAAAATAAAATTGCAAATTTCACCAAAGTCAAAAAAGATTTTGAAAGTTACATGGAGACCAAAAAAGTTTTTAAAATTTTCACAACATATGAAAAATTAATGTGTGTTTGCACAACTCATAAAAAGCAAAATGATTTTTACAAATTACAGGGAATGCTAATGGTTTTTTGCACAGGAGTTTTGAACATGTTTTTAAAAAGTTTGAGAATAAAATAAAAATAGCCATAAATTTTTAATTAATCAATTAAATTTTTTAATTTTTTCACTATTTTTTATGTTTTTGGGTGAAATTCAATTTTTTAAAGATGCTTATTAAAATTTGAGTTTTCCATCAGGTTTACACTGTTTTCAAAATCTGCAATAATAATGTTGAAATTTCCAAATGGAAAAACGAGTGCCTTAAATTTTTTTTGATACCATTACAAAAGGGTAATTAACACACTTGGAAGAATAAACACATATAAGACAACATAAGGGAGGGTTAAATTTTAAAACATGACTATTAAAAGTTAAAGGTCAAAAAATTCAAGTAGGCATCAAGACCTTTTGACAATCATGTCCCAAACTAGATTGTTTTGACCCTTAGGAAAAGTGTTGGTTTTTTATTTTTTTAAATTGTTTAAACTTATATCTTGGTTTTATTTAAAAATTAGTTGTTTAATTAATTTTAAGAATGGAGGTATAATTGATTTTGTTCAAAGATATGAGCTTAACATCTATGTCCCTTATTATATTGCATAACTCATCAAAGGAGTTAAATTTATTGAGTATAAGTGACTGATGGAGTTGCACAAGTAAAATTTTATTAAATATGTTTTTAAATTGATTTTTAGCCATAACATTGGTTATCTTGGCTATCATAGTCTTGTACCAAAGTAAATAGTGACTAATTAGCTCATTAGACCCTTTCTTAAGTTTAAAAATTTATGCAAATGATAGTTTCTCATCAATGTTGATGTAAAAATGTGCTATAAATTGGTCTTAAAAAGGGTTAAATGTTATTAAAAATTAGAGGGGAAGATCATAGAACCATATCAAAGCATATTCATAAAGGCTTCTTAGAAATATCTTGGTCAATATTTTTTCATTGTATGCATAGTCCAAGCATGATGTGTGGAGTGATCTAAGGTGTTGCTTGAGATAACCTTTACCTTAACATAGTGAAAGATTGGGATATACAAAGCCTATTAGTAAAATATAATTTTATATCTTAGGGGTTATTAATAAAGGCATGTAAATCCATGGAATTAATATCCATATATGCCCTTTTCTCTAGTTATAACACCTTAACATATAGAGTTATAATAATATAATTAAAGGAACGTGAAATAGGCAAGTTTGGAAGTGAAACATGCATAGTCAACATGGAATGGGTAAAAGTTTCATATGTAAGAATATGTATAGAATATTTTTGAAGCCTTGTGTTTCCATAAAATCTTGTGTGGATGTTACATATGTAACTAGAAGTGTATACATATGAATAGGTCCAAAAGAGGTATAAACACTTAAAGTGGGAATGTTAGCTCAAAATAAATTAGTTAAAAATAGTCAAGGGATAATTGTTTTTTGATTGATATGTATCAATCTTAGCTTAGTGTGTGGCCTTAGATACAAGGATTAATTGGATGATTTTATCCATGACTTTAGGATATTGATATAGTCATTGACAAAAACTGGATGAGTTTTTAACTTGGTTAAGATCTACCCCTTAGATCTCATTGGGATGAATTCTATTTATGACCTCATAATTATTTTGATTATCATGTTCATTTTGATTACCTTGATTATCATGTTCTAATAGAGGTATGTAAGCATAATAATCTATTTTCACATATTCATGATTAAATGCATCATCAAAATAAGAATAAACATTCATATATCCATTTTAGATGAAGTTAAAAGAATATGGTTATGATATATGTGGATCCCACTTAATCTAACACTATGTCTTAGAGGGACAAGGGAGCTATCCTTATTTAATGGCATACGATGGAATCATGCAAGTATGTATATGACTAAGGACAAATGTAGAAACATTTAATATATTTTATTTAGGGAATCAGAGATAAAATATTAAACCTTAAAAGGATGAAACCCTAAGGAAAACATAGGGTTTGAAATGTTTTGATATGTGTATGGGTTCACCAAAATGTCTTACCCTAATTTAGTTTTATAAACTTAATAAGATAGAAATAAATAGAATAATTCAAATAGATAAATATGGAATTCAAGCATGCATCTAAATTTAAAATAATAAATATTATAAAAATGATTTGACAAGTGACATATGCTAAATATAGTATGTAAAAAAAATGGACAAGTACTTATCTTTTATTATTGATTGTCTAACTATGACTATATTCTAGTAATGGAAAATAGACCTAGGGTTATGACCCATATAATTTAAGAACCATGTTTATGTATGAGCAGGGTCTATTATATTGGATTTGGGTAAATACCAAATTTTAGGAACTCACATATTACCATACATTCACATTTTAATGTATCTAAAATCTCTATATGTGCATATAGTTCATCACATTCAAAAGACATGTTTATGTGTGTAGGGTTGAATCCATCATATCTAGGTCAATACCAACTTTAAGAACTAAATTATAGTGGTAGATAGTGAACTTTGTCAAGGTCAATGACCATATGGACACCTATACCTATTTTCTAAATATTTATATATCTGATTCTAAACTTTGATGATGCACACAATTTAAAAAATCAGCCTCCTTCAACTTGAAACCCTAGGTGTGCTTGTGAGGGATAGAAACTTGTAAAAACCAATAAAGTGTAATGGGTTTCACTAACCCAAATCACCCCCATTTTATTATTGACCATTACCTACTTATTGATACTTCAAGGAGGTAAATCAAGCCACACAGTTCTCCCACATAATGTGATTATGACATTGTTCTCATTCACTAGATGTATGTAGCCAATGATTTGGATTTGATAATTGAAAATTATTAATTTGAATTATATTTGGTATGATTAATACTTGGATTGTGACTTAATTTAGATATTGAATTGTAATTTGGGAAAAATAGGTTAAATTTTATTAATGTAAAGTAGTGTATAGATGTGTATTAGATAAGTGTAAATCCCCTTTTGAATGAGACCTTGATTTGTTTATATATGAGTCTAATTTGGTAATTTATTACACCATCAACATGATAGGAAAATAGATTAACCCATAATAATGTTTTATATTTAAAAATATATGTTTATATAAGAGGGTCATTATAGTCAACTTCAGGGCATTATAGACTAGCAATACAAACCTTGTTTGACGTTAGTGACTTAGGCACAATTATTATGAATTCAAGTTATGGGGATGTTAGTCTGAGATAATAATCTAGTTTGGCATAGATTTTAAGGTTATTATAGGTGTTGGATAACAAAAAAAGAAGGTAAAAATAATAAATTAGCATATATGTTTAAGAGAATGGTTGTTTAGGACCATATTTGTGCACTCAAGTTAGGTGTGGTAAACATGTGTCAAAATTGTCATTGTCAAGTACCAAATACTGGATTTTTATATTTACACAAACCATTTTGTAATAGATTATTTATATGTAATAATAAACTTGTGACCTTATGATGATTCTATATTTGTCTTTCCTATCAAAGTAAAATACCCAAAGATAAAACATGGTGATATAATAGGTTATAACTATTTTGAAGGTGAATGATTAAAATTAATCTATATTTGGAACTGTACACACATGTTCTTGAAATTATCTCTCCATTATAGACCAATAATAACCCATCTGTAGTAATTATAAGATATTAGTTTTACATTAAAGTGTCATCTCCATTCACTATTGTTTATATCCTATAGAGCTAGATTATCTTCGTCATGATTAAGACATCAAAGGAAATGCCCATAAAATGATTGTTTAAAAGGATCACCCCTAATTATAACATAGTGAATTTCATCTCATTACAATTTTTTTTGTCATTCATTGAATTTTTTTCAAGGTAATATCCTTATACAACAAATTATAGATATCATTATACCATTCTAAATTGCTTGTGCTTTGTGTGATAGAAAGTAATACTAAGGTGTCTAAGCAAATTATTGTAGATTATGGTTGATGTAAATATAATATATTAAAAATATCTTGGTCATTAGTGATGTTGATAGGAACAAGAAAATATGCACTAGCCATACCTTTTGTATGATGATTGTTTTTATGGGCTATGATCTCAATCTTAATTTTATCAAAGTATGTAATTAAATTTTATACCAAATCTATATATGGGATAAAATTTTCTTTATTTATAAGATAAATATATAAAACCTAATTGAATCTAAGTTAAGAAATAATATATACTCTAATATATTTTATTGGTAATGTGCATGTAACATATAATTCTAAAATCAATGCCTCATATTTTACTATGTTATTTATGCATAATAACCCTAAGTGGTATGAAAATAACATATGTTGTACCAAAGGTGTGATTAAAATAATTCTTGCTCTAGTGCATAAGGTATATTTGGATACATTGAAGTACATGGTCTAAGTACCATCAATATGATGCAATAAAATCATCTTAAAAAGTATCATTGATTAGTGTTGTGTTGAGTAACGATGATTCAGATAATTGATTTCCAATTACTTATCCATTTACAATTTTTTAGATATAAAAATTAAGTAAAATTCCATAATTAACGTTATCCACTTAGCTATACACCCTAAAAAATATGGTTTCATCATGAGATAATTTAGAGAATTGAACTTTGTAATGACATGTGTTTCATTATTAAGCATTTAATGTCAATGCTTTTATGCCACAAAAATAATGATGAGGCACAAATTTTACATTTCATTTTTTTCATAATCCATAAGTGTATGTCTAATGTAATAGATTATGCATTCCTTATGATCATCATTGTATTTTGACCAAAAATATCCTAATGCATGATCTATAGTATAAATGCATAATAAAAAATGTTGATCTAGAATTGGAGACATCAATATTGAATATTAATTCAATATTATTTGATTTCATCAAAAACCTTTTGAAAATTCTCAACCCATTTTAAATTTGCATGTTTTCTTAGAAACCACGTAAATGGTTGTTTTTAATCATCTAACTGACCCAAAAAATGTCAAATTTATTAAATTCTTCCTTTTAAACACCTTAATTAATTTAATCCCTTTGGTGGATGCATGTATGCAGTAGAATTTAATTTATTTGGATCAACTTATATACCTATTTTTGATATGATATAACCTAACATGTTTCTTGAAGATATCCCAAGCACACATTTATTGGGGTTTAAGTGCACATTATATTTGCACAAGTGTTTAAATATTTGTTTTAAGTTTTTAGCATGATTTTGTCTATGTTTATATTTTTCATGTAATTAATACGAAAAATATTTCATAGATTTGTGTCTAAAATCATGAAAAATGTGTTTCATGTCCCTTTGATAAGTTGATCCCATATTATTCAATTTGAATGGACTGGCCACATCATAAATATTCCCCACAGTGTTTTAATGTAGTTTTAGGCTGATCCTTAAGATTTATATATTTGATGTATACAAAAATATTGTCCATAAATTATAACATCTCATAACCAACTTTAGAGTCACAATCAAATAAATGTTCAATAAGGGTAAAATATATTTAGGAAAGGCCTTGTTTATATCTAGAAAGTTTGTACATAATATATTTTTCCATTAGGCTTAGAGTTGGCATAATATTAGAAACCTAGCGAGGGTAATAAATTTATCTAATAAACCCAACATAAAGTAGCATTTGAATTTCATATGCGAGGGTAATAACTAGGAAGGCTACTTTCATATGCATCTTTCTGATTTTATGCTTAACTAGATTTTCATTAGGGTGGATAACTAAATTATGTAATACAATTGTAGGGTCAATTTCAATCATATTTAAATAAGCCCTAAAAAATAAATCAATGAAATCATGTAATATTTATCTAAAATATTTAATCTAATCTTCCTTGAACATGGGTACAATAAGGAGTGGTCTTGGACCTTTATCTATTCCATAATTAGATTTAATTATTTCTTCATTCAACAATGATGATTAATTTTCCATATGGTGTAGTAGGAATTGTATTAGGGCCATTTAAATATACATCATCATGTGAGTGTACAGTATCTCTAAAATATGCATGGGAATTTATTGTAAAGGGAAATAATTTATTATTATATAAGGAATGGATATCCTCATATTCTGCCAAACATTTGAAGAGAGACTCATCATTAGAAAATCCATTCAATGGCTAAATTAATGGTGAAATTGCACCATTAATGGCGTTAAAAAATACTAATTTTGGTGTTGTTACATGATACACTTATTTAAAAGGATTAAGAGTTGATATTAATTAAATATAAATACTAAATTAATTTATCTCACTATCCTTATTATCTTTTTAATCATCAGTATATCCAAGGCCTAGTCTACTTTTATGATAAGATGGGGATGTAGTGTTGATAATAACTTGTGCATACATTCTCAATCCTTTTCCATTGTATTCCAAATTTTTTAGATATTTTAATCCAAGAATATATTTTATTAAAACCATTTCTTGTGGTAGAAGGATGATTGTATTATTAACTAGTGTTTTCATGTCTTATTCAAAATGGGATGTATAAACTCTTAAAGAAAAGTTTATATATAAGATATGTAATTTTACATATGTTGAATTATTATGAAGTGTTTTAAAGGTTCTTAATCCATAAGATAAGTTTATATATATATATATATATATATATATATATATATAAAATTGATATGCACATGTAAGGTAGAGGGCATTGGCCCTCATATTTGCACATTAAAATGTCCCTAAGAAAATAAGTTAAACAATGCCAATTTTGTTCTAGTTGTACACACCTAAAAAGTGTCTAACCCTTGGCCTTCCTCTCTCCCCTTGGTCCCTTGCCACTTCGACTATCCCTAACCTACCTAGGTCTTATTAATTAAAAATAATCATCTATTTTTAATTAAATAAGTCCATTTTCCCTCTCCTTGCCACCTCGCCACCCTAGGATACCCTCCATGGATCCCCTTCATTCCCCACATGGCCATTTAATGCCTAAGACTCCCATTCCAACCTCTCCACTCGCCCAATTAACCCCCGTCAACCGTTTCATCCTCGTATTCATTCGACCCGGCGGTTGGGAAATAGATTAAAGGCTATTTTTAGCCTTTCTCCGGCCTTTTAGCCGCCGACGTCGGTCAACCGTCGACCGACATCAGCGATATTACCGGCGTCGGCACCTTTCATAACGGCTTCTTCACCGTTATCTCCTTCTCTTCGCTCTCGAGTCTCTCGCTGGCATCCCGACTCTTGAATCTTTGCATCAGATCCTTATATCCATCCTTTCACTTGGCCTCTCTACCAATCAATCTGACTCTCTCCCTTAGGTACACAGCAAGCTTCTGCAAGTGAACAATAGGGATTCTCCATCAGCAACAGGTCTTCACATCCGGCATCACCAGCAACAGGACACCAACCTACACCATTTTCTTCAGCAGGGCACAAGTAAGTACTCTGTTTGTGTTTTCATTATGCTTTCTAGTCATCTGCTTTTAAACTAGATTTAGCACTTCTTTTCCCCAAACCAGACTGTTAACCAAACCAGGAAGACCTGGATTCCTATCTCCCTGATTGGCCTCCTTTATCTCTCTGTCCCTTTTCGACATTTTATCCATTATCCCAGACTCTCCCAGACCATTTTGTATGTCCACAGACCCGTCCACAGACCAAGCCCAGACCAGACTCTGTCCAGACTTGACCAGACCCTGCCTAAATCCTGTCCAAGCCTATTGCCTAGATCGACGCCAGTCACTGCCTCCACCGACGTCGGCAGCATAATCGACGTCGGCAGACCTTGACCACCGATGCCAGTAGAACCACCGATGCCAGCGACTGCAACCAGGCCGATAGCTTCTTCCAGGTAAGCCTTTGCTTTCTTTTCTCTTTCAGTTTGCTATCATTTCAATCTATTTTAGCATTCTGTCATTTATCAGTCATTTATCTTTTATCAAAATAGTGGGTTGACCTCCCTTAAGGAATTTTTCATACTTCTGGGAACAAGCTTTCGCTTGGCAACCCACCATCTATCCATCTAACGCCTTTTTGTCCAAGTTTTCTTCTTTGCAGGTGTCATTCCTCCACAGCCAAAGAGGGGTGCTCAAAAACGTCTGGATTACGGTGCGCAATCTTTATCCAGGTACTTCTAGCCTTGTCCATTTCTTTAGTTTCTTTATTCATCTTTTGAATGTAGAAAGTGAATTAGCGATAGAAACATTCTGGCACGCCCGATGGGACCTTAGGTTCTTCCTCGGGTTCCTCTTCCTTTCATTCATTTAGGTGCATTTAGGCTCCTTCCTTCTTGTCTCTTTCTTCTATTCCAAATGACACTATAAGCAGGACTAAAACGAATCTTTCTTCCTTGCATTTCTAGACTAGTCTAAACATCATACTCTCAACCCTTTCTCAAACTTGTCTTCATAACAAATCTCACATTTCAACTTGGGCTTAAAACGTATCGCACTTTCATTTCTGCTTGTGCTTGCATTAGTCCACATCTAGTAACTTAAATCCGCATATTGAATAAATCGTAGACACTTGATGTTACACTACCAGACCACATGCACTAAAATGAACATAAAACTTACTTGAGATAAGGCTCGACTGGGATTTCATCCCCCAGCGGATACCTTACCCATCTCGGTGACCCTACTTAGATTTCATCACCAAGGGGGAAGCCCACTCCGTTCTCTGGCAGAGGATAAACTCTAGGCGAGGTATATCTTGGCTAAGCGAGACCAGCTAACCACTGGAATCGTGAAGTGAGGGGAGCTTGCTCCTTAGCACCAGGCCACGTACCAAACCTAACACAGATTTTTGAGCACCTAAAACAAGACCTGAAACTAGCTCTAGACTACCTCTTCTAGGACCTTTCTTACAGCCAATCTCCCCAAACATTCATCTAAGGCATAAGCCACAAGATTCTAAGGTTAATTCCTAGGATTTATTGCTTAGGCTTGTCTGTCTCTCTCAGTTCTTCTCTTCTCATCTGTTTGTTTGAGTGAGTGAGGACGCTTTCTTCATTGTTTTTCCAAGAATCTTAAAATCTTTTTGTTCTCTGAAAGACACAGTCACCGGCATCGGTTCTATCACCGACGTTGGCTTTCCTGTCTTATCGGCATCGGTTATCTGACCGATGTCGGCTATATTTATTATCGACATCGGTTTCTCAACCGACGTTGATCTCTGTCATTGTCCTTTTTCTTCAAAACCAGCAGCCTAAAACCTGTCCCTTCTCTATCAAAAACCACATTCTGGTTTTCTGAGACTGCAAGAACACAGTTTCTGGAACCAGGACTCTCTTCTTAACCACTTTAGCCAACAACCGCTTCTGTCTACCCCATCCCTAACCAGTCTTATCATGGAGTTCCACTCAGAGACTGAAAGAACTCCTACAGGACCGACCCTGACCCCGACCCCGACTCAAATTCCCATCATTCCTGAAGGGGACCAAGATTTTGAGAGATTCTTGGACCTCAATACTGCAGCCCTCCAAAACTATCTCGCAAGAAACCCAACGCGAGACCTTTCGGGTGACGTGGCGATGACATCCACACCATTCGCCACCCAACCCTTTATGACTCAGCCTTTCACCTTAACTATTAACCCAACCATGGCCAATACGCAAAGTTTGGCCTCCCCATCTATTTTTAGACCGACCTTCATCGGGGTTCCATTACCCCCTCAACCACCTGCAATTCAACCAAGTTCTACATCATATCAGAACTTGATTGTCTCGACCCCTCATACTCTTGCGCCCACAAATGTAGGAGTGCCAACCTATCTTTTTACCAGTGCCGCCATTCAACCACCTTTGGCGGTACCCAGTCAACTCATACCTTCGACCTTCATAATGCAACCACCTTTAGCCTCCACTTATGTCCCTGCGACTAGTCATCCATACGTTGTACCCTCACTGGTACAATCGACTACATCGTACGCCTCTTCTAGCCTCTTTCAAGCACCTTACAACCTAGGGGGTGCTTCATCCACCAATCCGTCAGCAGACATCATTAAGATGCTGATGGATAAAATGTCCAGTCTCGAAGCCTCCATTTCCGGTTCAAGCAATACTTTGTCATATGAGCAAATTTGCAATGAGCCCATCCATCCTTCCGTCCCTATTCAACCATACCCTAACCATTGGGAGCTTCCTAAATTCACTCGCTTTCAGAGTAAGGAAGACCCAAAACAACATCTACGGGCATTTAGACATGCCTGTTATCTTATTGCCCATGACAATGCGTTGCTTTTACGCACATTCCCTATGTCGCTTTCTGGCTCCGCCCTTGACTGGTATAGTTCTCTTGCCAGACACTCTATCTTTTCATTCATTCAACTTTCCCAACTATTTCTTGACCATTTCTCAATCAACATCACCAAACAAGTCTCAATCACAGACCTTTACTCCATTAGGCAATTTGACGACGAATCAATAGTCAACTTTGTCGCTCGTTGGAGAGGTCTGACCAACCAGCTCTCTTTCTCTTTGCCTCAACCTGAGCTCATCGAGCTCTTCTCTCGAGCATGTGCCAGACACATCTCTTCTACTTTGTGGATTCAGACATTCCACACTTTTGACGAAACTTTCATCATGGCTCGAAAGCTTGAACTCTGTGCCCTTGAAGAAGATAAGGTCAAATTGCGTAATACCAACGCAAAATCTACTGACCATTCTTCTTCCAGACCCTCTTATTCTGCCAACTCTAAGTCCAAAGGAGTGGCCAATACTGTGGTCATTAGATCACCATCATCGACGTCAACTAATTATTCTCAACCTTCAACATCTCCAAGCATCACCAAACAATTCCAACAACGGTACATTCAGCGTTCTTACACTTCACTTGGAGAACCATACGCTTCCGTTTTGGAAAAACTACTCAAGCAGGGGGTCCTCAATCTCCCTCCAATCTGACCACCTCAATTTGACCCTTCAAAAGCCATCCCTACATGGTATAGGGAGGCCGACTTCTATCCCTTTCATCGCATCCAAGGCCATGACATTGACAACTGCCAAACTTTTAAAAACATCGTCCAAGACATGATCAACAAGGGGGATCTTATTTTAGATAACCCAAATGTCCTACCCAATCAACATATCTATATCTTCAAACACCCTTTTCCAAATCATTCGCCTACTCAAAACAACGTCCAGACTTCGACCAAAGACCCTCAAGACCATGACATTTACATGATTAACACTATCTTGCCTCTTATCCTTGACCAACCTCTTCCATTAAAGGATGAAGAACCTTCTTCTCCTACTAGTCCTCCATTTACCTCTCTTGTATTGGAGGATGCTTTGACCACATCAATGCCATTAAGCCCACCTCCATCCGAAGACCCTACCTTGCCTACTCCTCAACTACAAGTAGAAGGCACGATCATCCATGCCCTCTGCCCACTTGAGGAGCCACACTCTCCTATTTCTTCTCCACCAAGAGAAGAACCAGTCTCTTTACCCATTTCAACTGAGGAAGACCTAGTCACGGTTTCCTCTTGCCCTTTGCCTGAGATTTCTACATCTCACTCACCTTCGTCCACATCCAAACCCAAACCTACATCTAACCTCGCCTCACACAATAGTGGCCCTCGAACCAAACACACGAAGACCACTAGACCACACCAGAGGACTCCTCCTCCACCTTCATCATTACCTTCAATCTTGGGCCCGCATCCGTCCACTTTAATAGGAGTGCTTCCCACTCCCATCCTTCACAAAGGCAATTTGCTTCTATTACTCTCTCAACCCGTTAGACATATATCTCCTTCAAATCATTGACCAACGCCTCTTACGCCTCTAAACCCAAATTCATCAACCCCCACTGCAATAAGACATCCAGACCCATTAACAGGTTCTTACGCCTTGCTGTTACGGCAATTGTTGAAGTCCTCTCACCTCAATCTCCCACCTCTTAGACCATATCACTCTCTCGGGCCAAAACCACCATGGTTCGATGACACTTGCATTTGTGCGTATCATCGCACGCCTGGACACGACACGGAACATTGTTGTGCCCTCAAGGTTGCCATTCGCCAATGTTTGGAGAATGACACCTCTCTTTTCAACCACGTTATCAACAAACCTTCAACACCACCCCACTCATCAACTCTCAGATCAAGACCATCTTGGTTCGACAACTCTAAATTCTGCCATTATCATCACACTCTGGGACATGACACCGAGCGTTGTTGTGCTCTTAAAGCTGTCATTCATCACCACCAGAAAAAGGATTCCCTTCTCATCAAGGATCCTCTTGACCACCTCTTCAACAAAACATCAAACCCGACTCATGCCTCTCCAACCTCATCACCTAAATCGAAATCCCCATGCCAGACTGTGGTCCCTTTGCCACCTTTGACCCCCTTATTCGACATTAATACCATCCATCTGACCACTAAACCTCAACCGACCTTAACCAATCCTTCAAACCTTCTCCCTACCCACTGGGGGAATTCATCCTTCATCCAAACCTCGACCATATTTTCAACCTAGTCTCTACCACATATCAATCACTCATTTAATCTTAAATCTCGACCAAGTGTCCATCGACTCAACCCCCGACCAATTATTCGACTAGTCTCAACCAAACTTCAACCAAATATCAATCAACCAAACCTCTCGACCAAACATTCAACCTTTTTCAACCAACCAACGACAATGTCAACCAACTTCATATCCATCAATCAACACCTGACCAATCTCGGAAGAGGCAAATTGGGGCAAGTTTGCTCCTAATTGACTTGGACCTTATCATAACATACAAGCATGGCCCAGGGACTTATTAGACCTTGAACCCCTTTTTATGTCTTGCGTCTTCGATCATTTCTACTGTTAGTCGAGTGTTCGATCACTTGACATTTTACTTGAGCTCGTCCCTTGAGGAACCCCTTGTCATTGTCATTCCTTTTCCTATCAACCCTGCTTCCTAACACTTGTCAACCCTTTTTTGTCAAGCAGTAATGCTTTGTCCTAATAAAGGGAACCCTTAAACCTCTGCAGGCTCATCCATGGCTAAACTTCAGTCAACAATTATATCAAAAATACATATTATACCAGGTCATAAAACTCTATAAATGTAGACTGCTCCCTCGAAGGACAGCTACATAATTGCTGTATCACTAGACTGATCCCTTGAAGGACAGCTAGGCCAACTTATCAAACATTTAAAGCAAAGTATAGACCACTCCCTCGAAGGATGGCTATGACTAATTATTGATATAGACAACATCATTATGTGGACTTCCCGCATCGATCAGTTCACCAAAAAAAAAAAAAAAGACTGACACACTATCAAGTCATGGACACGCCTATAGTCGTTCTTGGGTCACCTATAAAAGGGGCAAGGTTATCACTGCTCTTAAGCTGGGTTACCCTATCTTCCTCCTATTACCTACTCAAGGGATTTCGAGCTCACTTTAATGTCAAAGTGATTCGATTACCGCTCTAACACAACACTGGTCAATGACGTAATGCATGAACGGGGCTTTTGTTCTAATAACCCCTATCTATGCTCCCTTTCTGGTCCTTGTCAATGAAAGAGCGATTTGCCTTTCACCTTTTCTCTACACTTTAGTCACATTTAACCACATCAATTGTCGACTCAACTTAAACCAAGTTATTTTTCATCCTCATGGCATCAGACATCATCCTCGTCCATTTCACATAGTTTCTATGGACACCAGTACACATGGAAACTATCGACCAGACCCAATTTATGTTAAGCATAAACCAATACTTACTGAAGCATAAATAGACCTTCATTCATTTTTAGCATACATCCATCACGACTATGGAAACTTGCTAGGGATGAAAGACTCTCGACCAATTCTACAGAATACATCATCTTATCCTCATCTTACCCCTCATCATTTCAACACTTGACCACATCCAATCATCGACCAATCTTCTCAATTCATCTAAACTACATTGGTCTGAGGCCCTATGACCAGGGCTATGTAGGTAGCACTCAGATAACACATCCTCTGAGGTTAGCTCGACCACCCCCGTTTGTTCTGCTCTTTGATGGACAAACCTTCTTTTCTGTGACTTTGATCACGACCAACTCCATCAACTTTGACCACGACCAATTATTGTGTTTAACCAAGACCAATTATTTTCTTCGACCATTCCTCCCTTTTAGGGAGAACTACATTGGCCTGAGGCCCTTCACACAAGGGCTATGTAGGTAGCACTCAGATCACATGACATTTTTTTGAGGTTAGCTCGGCCACATCCTTTCGTCCATCCATCCCCTTGACCAATGACCATTGGAGATCATGCGTATCTCCTTCAACCTTCAACTACTTCCAAGCCAATGTTGCTTTGGTTGTTTTTGCGTATGTGCTACCTCACAGCTGGTTAGCAGAATTGTTCGCAGACTATTTTTGACCCTTTGCAAGTATAGGATCGCAAGCCAGTTGATCCCTAATACTTGTGGCATTTTCTTGTTTCTGGGAGCACTTCCTAAGCTTGGGATACCTAGAACACGATGACCATTTGGAGCTTCAGCTTATATTGAGTAACCCGATCAGCAGACGACTAAATGCTGGGGCCCGATTACTTCAATTTTGGCACTCCTTGACCCTTTTGACTGCGACCATTTGACCTACCTGTCCCGTGACATGGTATACGCGCAATCATGACTTTTGCAGCATTTTCACTCACTTTTCATCTTTATCATCCACCTTTTGTCAAATCAGCACCCGACATCAGGTTCCCTTCCCTCGACTCCCACTTTGAGGGGGAATACCTCATCCATACTTCAGGGCAATCCACATCATCCCTCACCTGGGGCAACCACCTCCCATTTTTGTCTTGCAGTTCATCTAGAACAACCAACAAGACAAAAAGGGGCAAATGTAGACACCTAAAAAGTGTCTAACCCTTGGTCTTCCTCTCTCCCCTTGGTCCCTTGCCACTTCGACTATCCCTAACCTACCTAGGTCTTATTAATTAAAAATAATCATCTATTTTTAATTAAATAAGTCCATTTTCCCTCTCCTTGCTACCTCGCCACCCTAGGATACCCTCCTTGGATCCCCTTCATTCCCCACATGGCCATTTAATGCCTAAGACTCCCATTCCAACCTCTCCACTCGCCCAATTAACCCCTGTCAACCGTTTCATCCTCGCATTCATTCAACCCGGCGGTTGGGAAACAGATTAAAGGCTATTTTTAGCCTTTCTCCGGCCTTTTAGCTGCCGATGTCAGTCAATCGTCGACTGACGTCAGCGATATTGCCAGCGTCGGCACCTTTCATAACGACTTCTTCACCGTTATCTCCTTCTCTTCGCTCTCGAGTCTCTCGCTGGCATCCCGAATCTTGAATCTTTGCATTAGATCCTTGTATCTGTCCTTTCACTTGGCCTCTCTGCCAATCAATCTGACTCTCTCCCTCAGGTACACAGCAAGCTTTTGCAAGTGAACAATAGGGATTCTCCATCAGCAACAGGTCTTCACATCTGGCATCACCAGCAATAGGACACCAACCTACACCATTTTCTTCAGCAGGGCACAAGTAAGTACTCTGTTTGTGTTTTCATTATGCTTTCTAGTCATCTGCTTTTAAACTAGATTTAGCACTTCTTTTCCCCAAACCAGACTGTTAACCAAACTAGGAAGACCTGGATTCCTATCTCCCTGATTGGCCTCCTTTATCTCTCTGTCCCTTTTCGACATTTTATCCATTATCCCAGACTCTCCCAGACCATTTTGTACGTCCACAGACCCGTCCACAGACCAAGCCCAGACCAGACTCTGTCCAGACTTGACCAGACCCTGCCTAAATCCTGTCCAAGCCTATTGCCTAGACCGATGCCGGTCACTGCCTCCACCGACGTCGGCAACATAATCGACGTCGGCAGACCTTGACCACTGATGCCGGTAGAACCACTGACACCGGCGACTGCAACCAGGCCGACAGCTTCTTCTAGGTAAGCCTTTGCTTTCTTTTCTCTTTCAGTTTGCTATCATTTCAGTCTATTTTAGCATTTTGTCATTTATCAGTCATTTATCTTTTATCAAAATAGTGGGTTGACCTCCCTTAAGGAAGTTCTCATACTTCTGGGAACAAGCTTTCGCTTGGCAACCCACCATCTATCCATCTAACACCTTTTTGTCCAAGTTTTCTTCTTTGCAGGTGTCATTCCTCCACAGCCAAAGAGGGGTGCTCACAAACATCTGGATTACGGTGCGCAATCTTTATCCAGGTACTTCTAGCCTTGTCCATTTCTTTAGTTTCTTTATTCATCTTTTGAATGTAGAAAGTGAATTAGCGATAGAAACACTAGTGTTACTGCAATTACTTATCATAAAAAATTAAGATAAAACCTAAGGGGAAAAATACAATAAGTGAACTAATCTCTACTATTATATCTATAAAATACCAAAGGGAGAGACCCTATAAATATATAATAATAATTCAATGCATGATTAAATTCAGACATGACAAATCTAAATGGTAGACCTAGCCATAATGATCAATTCACCCAATCATCCATCATTAGAGAAATGACCATAGGATAATCAGTTTAGATAAATATTACAACCTCACAGATGTGAATAAGGATATCCATGATTGTAGGCTCACTATTTTAAATATTTGGACACACACAAAGATGAACTAACACATATGAGTCAAAATTTATAAAAATAGAGATCTATAAAAAATATGTAAGGTAAATGAAAGGATGTCTCATAGGAATAATTTTTATAAAGTATATAAAAGTGAGATATAATTATATATGGTTATTTTATTATTTAAATTGAGCCTTTATTTCTCAGAGTTCAAATGAATAGATTAGTGAGATAATAATCTACATGATTTATATGAATTCTTTCATAACTCAGACACATAACAAGACATCTTACATAGAGATAATATTGTTTATTAGAGTGATACATTAAATACAACTGAAAACAAAGTAAATAAAATATTGGTTAAAATAAATAGCACCAAAAATTCACAAGGATTCTACAACTCAACTATTTAACAAGATTACACATTAGACCTCATAGATTCATGACTAGATGACAATTTCAACACTTGTGAATTTTATCCAATTGTAGAAATTTTCTCAACCTTTTACTCATTGAGTCATGAGAATATTTATAATAGGGAAAAAATAATAGACAAACTAAGACTTATCATAATATAAGTTTGACCCAAAACCAAAATATCTAGATGAATGAAATATTCATCCATTTTTATTATTTATTCTTTCAAAAAATAAGATACTCCTTGAGAAGGAAGCATGCCTCAAGAAAATTCCATAGAAATTAAAATCAAGTGTCAAGGGGAGGACAACTATCTAGAACATAATGCATCACACTATTAACCGATCATACATCTTTATTGTGTATGTGTTTTACATTAGTTTATTTTTAGAAACCCTAATGGGATATAAACTAATATAATAATTTAAATCAATAAATATGAAATTCAAACATATATTTAAATGTAAAATACTAAAATTGATTGTAATGATTTGACAAGTGTCATATCTTAAAAATTGTAAGTACACCAAAGGGATGAATACTTGTCTTTTAAGGTTTATTGTCTGATAATAACTATATTTTTTCAATATAAATCAAATTAACGTAAGATTATGATTTTTATAGTCCAGGAATTATGTTTTTATTTATGTAGAGTTGGATCCATTAGATCTAGGTTAGTATAAACTATTGGTACTGACCTATAGTGTTCAGTACTAACCTATAGAAAAATTAGAGTCCATGCCCATATAATAAAATTTGTATGTCTATGAAAGCTATGTATGTGCAATGCCAACCCTAATAATGCACATAACTAAAAAAACATACTTTTTCACCTTGAAAACCTAGGTGAAATTATGAGGGTTAAAAACCTATAAAAAACATGAAAATATAATGGGTAATATATTAACCCAATAACCCTCATTTGATGACTGATCACTACCTAAATATCTGATACTTTAAAGATGGAAATCAAACCATATGTAGTTCTTCCACTTAGTGTGATTTTAAAATTGTGATCTTTCACCATATGTATGAAATTATTGATTTGACTTGGATTTAGTATGATTCAAGCTTAGCTTGTGACATCTCCAGTGATATATTTATAGTTTGGCAAGAATAGGGAATATTTTATCAATGTTCAATAGTGTGTAAATTTATATTAGATAAGTGCCAAGTACCCTATTAAATGAGGCCTTTATTTGCTTATATATTGGTCTAGTTGGGTAAATTATGATGGAAAAAACGTGCTAGGTAGATGGGCTAACCCTTAAGAAAGATTTGATTTTAAAAAATAGCCATTGATGGGAAAGGGTTGGTATCGACCAAATCAAGTTAGTATCATCTAGAGATACTAATCAAACATAACGTTATTGACCTATGTACATGTAGACTAAATTGAGGTCTTGGATATTTTTATGTAGAATTATAAGCATGTTTAAAACATGTAGTGAGGTTCATATAGTTTTATAATAGTATAATAAAAGGATTAAATCTATAAGGTAGCATGTAGGTGTGAGAGAGTCACAATTTAGGACCATATTTGTATGCTCAATTCATGAATTGTAAATGTGTGTTAAGATTTACATTATTAAGTACTTAATACCATATTTTATTTTATTAAAATGCCCCTCTTTTTTTTCTAATAATGGAATTACAAGATAAAATAAAAATATGTACTTGAATGTGTAAAAAACACATTGTATTTAGTAGGAAGATCAAATTTTATAGGTCACTCAATAGAAAAACTTGCAAAAATTTTGTGTAGACAATGTCTATAGATTAAAGTTTTTTGATGAAAACCATGCTACCCTTTTTTATCAATGAAAATTTATGTGTTGATGAAAACCATGTTTCCATTGTAACTTGTTGGAGATTATGTTTCTTTGTTGAAACATTGGATAAAATTATGCTTCTTTGTTGAATCACATGGAGAGTTAGGGTGACTTTTCCCCATAATAGTGTAACTATGCAATCCATTGGGTTGGAAATAAAACATGTACTAACTCTCATTAATGTGGGGAGAAGTACACAATGTATCAACCCAAATAAATATGTAGGAAATAAATGGAAACCACATGATGTGTTCATTAAAATTAAAAGTTAATTGACCACTAAAGATGGATTATAGACTCATTTATATAGTTTTTGTCTAGTTCACTCAAGTTCACTCCATGTAAAATGAAATACATGATTAAAAGGGAATGAACAATATTCACACCCACATCATGACTAAGGTTTGATTATATAATTTTTCTCAAGTTTAATAAATACAAAATAAATTGCATGATCAAAAGAGAATAAATAATGTTCATTACCCCATCATGACGATATATTTGATAAGTGTGAAGTGGAATGAAAACCATTTTACATTTATCTATAAATTATGTTGTTGCATATGTGCATGAATTAGTATTATGACTCTTGAATATGAAAGTGTGTATATGTGTATGAAAAATTATTATGCCTCATAAATGTGTACCAATAGATATTTAATGTTATGCATCTATATGATGAATTTGAGAACTACATCTCAAATGTATTTGTATGTGGAAACTTGAAATTCTTATTCTTGTAAACTATGTACATATGCCCATGCATTGCACTCAAGTGTGTATGAATATGTATTAAAGTATATATAAAGTAATTACATATGCATGGTGTTATGATTCCACCTCATTGTAATTTTACTTGATTTTTTAAACATTGATGTATCATATGTATATCTTATTGTTGCACTTCATTACTTAGCTAGATTGTATTGTTAGATTTTGATGGTATGATATTGACTATAGGCTGATGTATACCTCATGTTTTAAATTATACACTTGATGATTATGGATTATTTGATATAATTGATACTTGATTATAGTTCATTACTACTTTATCATCTTATCAATTTTTGGATCAGATACTACTGATGGATACACTCGATGGCTACAGGTGTTGATTATGATCTAGGGTAGATGTTGGCATCAAATTTTGGGGTAGTAAAGTGGTTTTGAGTAGTCAGATGAGTTATAATAGGTAACTTGGTATTCTTGATCAAGTGTCATTCCTTTGGCCAATTTTTATTATTCATTTATGAAATCATATTTCATTACCTTGTTATTTTTCAATTTTTATGTCTTGTCATATTTTTGTGATCCCTATGTGTTGCTTCTATCTATTCAGACTTTCCATTTTTTCTCTCTTCTATGTATTCTTTACTGCCATAGCTCCACTTGACTCACCCTTTCTTATCTTGAACTCCCTAAGAGACCTACCTAGACATACCTCCCCATGATTCCCCCTTCCACATGATTTATTTCATAGGTGACCTTATAATTATTAATGGCTCAGTTCATTGGTCATGTGGTAATTAAACATTTAATAACCTTTAAAATAATATCTCTTATTATTAATTTAATTTTTATTTTTTGTTTTTATTATTTTATTATTGATTAGCATTTTAAATAATATATATTTTATTATTTAAATTACTACTTTATACTTTTAATATTTTATTGGCTTTTGGCTCAAAGTTGAAAGGTCATTAATGCTCATTACCATTAAGTGTAACATGGGGTGTCACATGGAATGGGTCGATGGTTTTGGGGGAAAGGGAGATTTTATCTCTCCTCATTAAAAGGAGTAGGTGGATGGGATGGGATTATGGTGAAGGGGAAGGATTAAGGAAAGTTAGGGGTAGGTGAGGGATGTGTAGGGAGGAAGGCAGAGAAAAAGAATGGAAGGGAAGGGAAGGAAAGAAAGGGAGAGATGGTGGAGGAGTTTTTTGGTTGTTTTGGGTGATATCATTTTGAACTAGGGCATTGGATCTTAACACAAGATTGATTCACTACTAGAGGTATTACTGATTTGGATTTTAACCTATTGGCATTCTTTAAGTTTCCTTTCCATCCATTAATCAAGTAAGTTGTTTTAATAGTAGCTAGTAATTTTTTGAATACAAATGATTATTATAAGGCCAATATATTCTTATAATTATTCTTATCGGCATAAAAAATTGTAACAAGGGAGTCATTTTATGCAGTCTAGTCATTATAAACATGTTTTCAATTACATGCTTTGATCTAATGAATGCATTATTTTTCAATGCACTAGGTAACTTAATTAATATGTATATACCATAGTTTTGATTTAGTAAACCTGTAAATGTATTTCATGGATTGAATATGGGTGATTTTTGACCTTGAAATGCTATAGACTACTACGTTTTGCTTATGTTCTACACCCTTAATGTATGAGATAGACTCTACAAACCCTGCATATTTCACAAATGGTTATAATGATGCATCTTATCTAATATATTGACCCCTTTGTATATATTTAAGGATTTAATGCTGATATATAATTAGCTATTTTGTGTCGAATTATGTATATCTTGAGAGTTGCCATACCCTGTTCGAGGTGGTCGTATATTGAGTAAAGTTGATTCATGGATTAAATATGAATAAAATGACATGGGTGATATTTAAATCCCTGAGGTACATTATTCCTTGGCCATTATAATTTTTATACTTAAGAGACCTGGGTCCTTGAATCATTTGGGGCAAAATTCTATTATAGTGTATATATTCTTTCATCAAGAAAAATTGACCAAGGAATGGATTTAATCCTAAGACCAGTTTATTTAGTTATTATTATATTCTCTATTTAAATAATTGGTTTGGGGGTTTTATTCAACCTTGTGGGCATAATTATATTATTGATTTATATTCCTTGAAATGAAAAATTGATGTACACCCTTGAGTTTAAAATGAGATGTGTTATTATGAAATTTAGAGGTTTAGATTGTCTCTATGATTTTTTTAACTCGAACCAAAATTGATTTGGACCTCTTAATCTTGAAACACTGAATTGCATGCCTCATTAACATTTTTATTATGAATAAAAATAGCATAGGGTTTTATTTGAATTGGATTTATAATAATATGAAATGACATACTTTGGCCATATGGATATATATATATATATATATATATATAAATATTTAGTTTGGGAAGAATTCACATACTTTATTATTTTATTTAATGATGTGGGCCCAATTGAAATAAATGGATGCAAAGAAATGATTGATCCTTCCCTCTCTATAAATTAATTACTCACGTCCCCTTGAATAAGCTCAAATTACTAATTATATGAATGTGATTTTGGGTGAAGATTTCCTGTGTGTTATTCTATTGGCATGATTCAGTTATAGTTTTATTGTGGGATTTTGTATGCCTAATGTATTGTTGAATTTTAAGAATGAAGCAAAGCCCTATTATCATCATTATATTACAATGAGAGTTTATGATTCTTAATTAAGACATTTTAAATGGTCTACTATCCCATTAAATCTCATGACCTAATTTTTAATATTCAAGGATCATATGAAGTCATGAGGCCTCATGATGATCTCTTGAATCCCCTATATCAATTATTGGTTTAAAATAGATTCATTATTTATATGATTGATGGAAAAAATTATATCATTTAGAGACTATTTTAAATTGTTGGATCAATTTTAGGCTTTCTATGGATTATTGTATTAGTTTGTTGTCTTGGGAATGTTATATGGCTGAGTTTATTGATTGTCACGCTTAGTTGATTTTATTATTGGTTCTTGAATTGGTTGAGTATAAAAGTTAAGTTATATGTTGTAATTACTATTCTATTTCATGACTACATGAAGTGTATCCATATTGGATCACCATTTCCAAACTAGACTCAAATAATTAAAAACTAGCTGGTATGCTTGTTATAAATTTGTAGTTGGAACAATTTGGGCTGACCACATGCTTAGGGGAACCAAGTTGGTTATCTTAGAAGCTATAAAAATGGATTTATTTTTGAATCAATTCATATATAAATTAAAAATATGTATCTAATTTATATCAAGGATGGGTGGTTATTTCCATCTTGCCTCAGAATGGTGATAGTGTCCTTGTTGGTATTATGTTATTGTGTTGTGATGTCCATTGGTTCAGAATCCAACTTGCTTAGAATTTCATCCTTGACCTTGTTTGTTGAAAACATCATCTTGATGATGGTTGGAGTGGTAAGGGCTATTGATGGTTAGTATCATAGGGCTAGTTGGGAGGGTTTGTTTGTTTTGTTTTTTTCTATTCCACTCTTGGATGACATCATGGATAGGTATGATGTGATTGGTAAAGTTTTATTACATGTTGTTTATTTCCTTCATGGCATATGATGTTATGATGATTTGATTTACAATGTTTAATAGATGCAATTATAATTACTTTCATTGTATTTTTATTTAGTTATATTTGTATTTTGGCATTCTAACCCTATGATTGTATAGGGATCCTTTGGGAATAAGAAGTAAAAGTTGAAATGTTGAGTGTGAGGTAACATGTGAATGGTTTAATTTCAAAATATGAATTTGATAATTTAGATATACTTGTGTTTTATACTTGGATTGATATTTGTTTATATATCACTTATGCTATGCTAGTGTATTGCTTTGTTATCTTCATCATGGATCATAGTGAAAATGATGATGTGCACATTATAAGAGTGGCATTTATTCCTTATGAAAATTCATGGATTTTTAATATGTATTCTCTTGAAATGTATAATCATGGTACTTTGAGTTGAGAATTATGTAGGCAAAATAGATTACTTATTTTGGTGTTTTGATCATACTTGAGTACACAAGCTTAGATTATTAGTAGGATGAAATCTTAACTTTTATGATAGATACCCGGGAAGTTATTTAATAAATTCATTGAATGTATATATATTCTTATAATAATTTTATACACATGGTAATTAATCTTGGTATAACATAGAACATGACATTATTCTATAGTTGGTTGCTATTTTGTGCATAAAAATGGAGATTTATGGAATGTTTCAGCGTGTATGTATGCCTAATCATATGAACAAGTCCAAATGAGTAAGTAGTTATGCTTATATGGAAAGTGTAAGTTATATTTTGCTTGCATACTTAGGACTTGTGAGTCCACATAAACATGTATGCATGTTGTTATTAAGAAATCCCATTATTGAATGGTTTTTATCTATTAAAGATCCATTTAGTTACCTTGATAAAACATGATATGAGTTGATTAGATTGTTAATACTACCTATCATGAGATTATGTACATTTTAATGTTGGAAAAAAATTCTAGTTTATGGATGAAGAAGTAAATCTTAAACCACTTGCAACATGAAGCAAATGGTAGTTTCCATATGATACATTTCCTTGCTTATATGTTTATAGTGCCAAATATGACTGAATGTTACATGTGAATACCTCTCTTAGGGGATAAATATTCATATTGTCTTTCCTCTTATTGGATGGAATTTCCCATTGAGTATTGCATTGATGTTGATGTGAGATTGGCATGTGCATTTAATACATGTAGAATCTTGATGCTTATGTGTTCGATAAATTGGTTCATGATGAAACCTATTATATGCATGAATAACCTATATAGGTTCATATAGGTTATTATATGCATGAATAACCTATGTATGCATGTTTACCTTGTAGTTGTTCTTATGGAAAATACAATTACCAAATAATGTTGAATATACTTAGTATGATATTGAATGATATTAGAATTATTTACTTACCAAATTCATTGGTTTTAGGAGAGTTAGATGACTTAAGAGTTAATAATAATTAATAATTACTAATTACATATATGACTAGAAAATGCTGAAGTACATGTGTGAGTTAGAATGGCTAATATGCCTTCTTTACCTAAATCATCAGTTGACAATTAATCAATGTTATGGTAAACATATGTTTAGATGCTATGTACTTTGGGTGTTTTGATCTCCCCTTTAATTATTATATCATATTTTCTATTTGCTAATATGGTATTCTTTATATTGATTCTATGAATGTTTCCACTATATCATTAGCAGACTAAAGATGAATTAACCCTGTTTATATCTTCGATAATTTGTTTTGGATCATGACAAAAATGATAGTAAACTGATTGAAATATATTTATGTAAATGATATCTTGTGTTATGTGCTTTTGGGACCTTGCTTAAGCCACATGTATTCAAATTTATAGATGGACTGCAATGAATGTTTAATATGTTAGATATTTACCTGATTATCAATTAAGACAATGTTTTATTGGTTCCCATGTTGTGGGTTTGTTTGACCCAATGATGACATTGAATATTAATTATAACCCTTCCTAATGTGCATACATAAGTATGCTAAGCAAGTATCACTTGCTTTATCAAGCAAGGTTTTGGTTTGTTACACATATAATACATACTTTGATATGTAACCTCAAAAACAAATTATGGTTGTTTCATCTAATATTAGAGCATTGTTTCTACTCTTAGGAACTCTAGGATTGGTAGAGTTGCTACTTGGTGACTAATGAGTTATCCCAATTAGGTATAATTATGAAGTAATTCATAAGATACTTAGCCCTTCTAACTGAATGATAAAGTGTTGTGTTGTAAATGTATACTGATGGATTGTTCCATGCATATCTCAAAAGAAATGATTCCAAGGGATCTAAATTTCTTCTATATTAGTTGTTATCACCCTTAGCCTTGGTTGGGGTTAACCCTTCTTAAATTAGGTTGTGTCAAGGTAGGCCTCACCTATCAACCATTAACTTATATGGGTAGGTCAATGGGAGTTAGGTGATATAGCCTTTGCTCTTAGAATCAAGGGAATGATGTATAGGTATCTATGGTTGACTTGTATGGGTGAGCCTTCCTTATATACTTGGAACATTATGACCCAAGGAAGATTGAGGGTTCAACCTAAACTTAGAGGGCATAACAGGGTGCAAAAAGGATTGATTTCTTGGGTAAGTTGGCAAACTTTGAGCTCTTTACTCATGAAAATGATTACCTTGAGATGTTGAAAACCTATGAACTTGCATGGGTGTGCTAGCTAGTGTTTGTACTTGGATGGTTTTAGTGGAGTAGAAACATCTCCATGGGGTGAGTTACTTGTGGATATCAAGGCTGATCTATCTCTTTTTCTATTTATAATGAGATTATATGTAGAAGTTTTTCGTAATGACATTACAGAGTAGATATGGTGAACAACCATAAGTTATGGCTTGGCCTAGCTATCACTATATATGACTAGGGGCAAGAATACAATAAATTAATTATGGTGATAATGCTTAAGAGGCATTGGCTCATCTAATGTATTGGATTTTTTATTAAATCAAGGAGGTTTTGGTGTATATTATGTTGCCTAATTGGCTGAGTGGTAGCTATTATGCATCCTTAAAATAGGAAAACTTATATAGTGATAAAAACTTATGCATTTTAGCTAGAGTAGGCTTGGTTTTGTTAGCCTATTTTGAGTTAAATTGAAGAATAAAGTGAATTCATAACTCTAAAAAGGGTTGAAGCTGACTAGTTTTGACATGTTTATTATGATCATGGATCAATTTTACATCTATGATGTATATTTTATTCATGGATATGCTTGATTTCATGTGTATATTGATTGATCCTAGATAGGTTATACACCCATAAGGATGTCTATTCATACTTGACTTCATATTGACACCTATGAGGATGTCTATTGAGACATTGGGTATGTCTTACATTCATGAGCATATTTATTGCAAGTTCTGATTGAACCTGTTGATTGTGGGAAATTATGATTCTGATAGTAGTGATATTATACTCTCCTTGAGCCTTGGCTAAGCTCACCCTTTCCCAAATTGATATTGCATTATAAACAAGCATCACCATTCAAAATTTGACATGATTAGATTAAGTCAATTGATTAAATCATGATATAAGCTTGTTATTGGAATTTTAAGATAATGCCTAGATGTCTATTGATTGTTTGCATAAGCAAGACATCTGATGAGGCTGAGGTATGATATCTTAAGAGGACCAAAGGTATAACTCAATCCTAGAGGGCCTGATGGGGTGAGTGTGATTGACTTGTATGAGAAAATCAAGAGTTTTTGGGATTGATTATGTGATACCATTGATGGGTATCTGATGTCTTTTTCATTACATCTACACATCGGGTAGATCGATGGAGATTCATGGACCCTTGTACTTCACACACTTGTATGTTTGATTGTTGTAATATGGAAAATACCTTGGCATAGTTACCTATACTTGAATGTGTATTTATCTTATGATTATCTTTCATTCATATGCATTGTTATATGTTGATTGTGTAATCCTTATGAGGTGTGTATTTTACTATCTAGCTGGTTGTCCTAGTGTTCTAGTTATGTTATGTGTGTAATCTTATGATGTTAAACTTTAAATTATGAATCTAAGCACTTTTGTTTTGTAACTTCCCTTTTGGAAGCTAAATATCTTATTTAGGATGCCAAGGTATAGTTTTGTGATGTAATTTGTTATCCCACATCACTATTCTAGATTTGAACATCAATGCAAGTATGAGGTTGAGGGTAAAGAGACACTATTTTTATAATGGTTTAGATTGGGTATGGGCTATGGAGTGGAGTCTCTCATAAGCTAAAAATCCACTCCACCCCTTTGTATGAGGTAGTCACCTGATTCATTCAAAGTGTGTACCACATGAGCAGCATATTGGCCATGGGACCCTACTACATAATGGTCACCTTATGGTTTAGTGTTCCTTTAGCCATCTCTTAGAGGTTTTTGCTAAACAATGTATGTGAAATCTCATTGTGTAAAATCCTTGTGAAACACTAACTATTCTTACATTATGGACATTTATGCAAATCAACAAGGGGGTACTTGCTTAACTACATGCACATGTTGACATGTGCATGTAAACATGTTATGATTGAGGTATTGCCTTGTAATACCTAATATATATATATATATATATATATATATATATATATATATATATATATATATATATATATATATATATATATATATTCTATTATGAATATATTTCTATATTGTTTTATGCATGATTGAAAAGTATGTTGGTTTTATGTTCATAATGAACATTATATGTCCTAATCAAGTGAATTTTGCATACTTAGGTAACCTTTTTTTTTCCTTTATCTATTTGATGCCATGAGGTAAGTGTAGTAAGATGGTGGAACTATGATTCTTGTAATTATCATGTGAGATCAAAAATTGTTTAGAGAGCATGCAATAAATCTTTGGTATGCATGTAAAGGTCTGGCTTGACTTCTCCTATTATTTAGTGTAGATAGTGTGGGATACTACACTATCCCCTAAAAGGTATTTGGTAGTTTGAAAGTAACTATTCAAAATGAGTTAAATTTTGCATAAGGCATAATGTGTGTTAGTAAAGACACTATTTTAGGTTAGGATATATGCTTAAAATCTTTATGGGATTGTATGAATTGTAACTATAATTATAAAAGTTGAAATTTTTTTGTGGTATGTTCTCTTCTTGATAAGAGGGATGTCTAACTAGTTTTTAGATTCTCTAGCAAATTTTTGATCTATATAGCCAGAATTTGTTAAATTTACCTATCTTTCACAAGCTCTTAGTTGAAAGAGGTATGCTTGGAAGGAAACAAAAGATTTGTTTTGGCCTTTATTGAGATGGTAAAATTCATTCCCATGGTTCTTAAGGTAATTTTTCTTAGAAAGTCATGCCTATATGGGTGGATGAATTTTAATAGTTTTCTTATAACTATGTTAAAATTGTGGTATACCATTAGTATTAGGCTAAATAAGAATAAACTGGGGCTATTATACCCTTTTAATGAGGTTGTGATATCTATTTTAGCTATTAATGAATGACCTATGTGTCATAAATATGGAATTATACCCTAAGTAGAGGTATGTGTTTGAGAATTTAATGCTCTGATGACTTATGGTAGCTCCTTATTATTCTTCTAGTGTCATAAAATGACATGTGAGTCAATAAGACATTTTTATTATGGCTTGGATAAAGGAAATATATGAATAAATCTATTATTTATGATGGGATTAGCAAATGTATCTTACCTAGATGGTGTATTGCATCCTCTTGCTTTACTATTATGTAAGATGATGGTTTTTCTAATTAATATTATGGTGAGTATGGAACCTTTGTTAAGAGAGTGATTAAGTCCCTATGGACATTTGAGTCCTTGATTATGATATGGTCACTCGGATTAATCCTCTTTAAGAGGTGGAAGATGCTATGATTTCACCCCATTATACTTTTACTTGATTGTTTAAACATTGATGTATCCTATGTATAGCTAATTTTTAAACTTCATTACTTAGTTGGATCATATTTTTAGATTTTGATGCTATGATATTGAGTACAAGTTGATTTATGCCTCATGTTTTAAATTCTACACTTGATGATTATAGATGATTTGGTGTACTTGATAGTTGATTATAGTTAATTACTACTTTACCATCTTATCCAAAATACTAATGATGGATACATCAGTGGTTGTAGGTGCTGATTATGAGTTAGGTTGGATACTGACATCAACTTCTAGGGTAATGAAGTGGTTCTAAATAGTCAATTTTCTGATAGGTAACCTAGTATTCTTGATCAAGTGTCATGCCTTTGGTTAGTTATTTTTATTCATTTTTGCAATCATATTTCAATGCCTTGTCACTTTTTACTTTTTGTGTCTTATCATATTTTTGTGATCCTTGCATCTTGCTTCTATCTACTCAAACTTTCCATTTTCTCTCTTCTCTACATACTCTTTATCACCCCAGCTCCACTTGACTTTCCCTCAATTATCTCGAACTCCCTAAGAGACCTACCTTGACCTACCTCCCGATGACACCCCCTTCCATGTGATTTATTTCACTAGTGAACTTATAATTATTTATGGCTTGGTTCATTGGTCATGTGGTAATTAAACATTTAATAAACTTTAAAATAATATTTATTATTATTATTATTTTATTGTTGATTGACATTTTAAATAATATCTATTTTATTATTTAAATTACTATTCTATAATTTTAATATTTTATTAGCTTTTAGCTCAAAGTGGAAAGGTCATTTATGACCATTTCCATTGGTGTAGCATGGGGGGATCACATGGAATGGGTCAATGGTTTTGGGGTAAAGGGATATTTTCTCTCTCCTCATTAAAGGGAGTATAGTGGATGGGATGGGAGTATGGTGAAGGGGAAGGAGTAAAAAAAGTGATGGGTAGGTGAGGGATGCATAAGGAAGAAGGTAGAGAAAAAGAATAGAAGGGAAGGAAAGGAAAGAAAGGGAGGGATGATAGGGGAGTTTTTTGGTTGTTTTGGATGCTAGCATTCTGAATTAGGGAGTTGAATCTTGACACAATATTGATTCACTGTTAGAGGTATTGACGATTTGGCTTTTAACCTGATGGAATTCTTTGAGTTCTTTGAATTCTTTTGGGAATATGAAGTACAAGTAATAATGTTGAGAATGAGGTAACATGTGAATGGTTTACTTTAAAATTATGAATTTTATCATTTAGATATACTTGTATTTTATATTTAGATTTATAGGTTATTTATTAATTTCTTATGCTATACTAGCATATTTCATTGTCATCTTTATCATGAATCATAGGGTAAATAATGTTGTGCCCATTCTAAGAGAGAAATTTATTCATTATGCAAATTTATGGAATTTTCATATGTATTATCTTGAAATGTATAATCATGATACTTTGAGTTGAGAATTGTGTAGGCAAAATAGATTACTTATTTTGGTGTTTTGAGCATACTTGAGTACACAAGCTTAGATCATTAGCAAGATGAAATCTTAACTTTTATGATAGCTACTGGGGAAGTTATTTAGTCAATTCCTTTAATGTATATATATATGTATATATATATATATATATATGTATATATATATATATATATATGTATATATAGATATATATATATATATGTATATATATATATATATGTATATATATATATGTATATATATATATATATATATATATGTATATATATATATATATGTATATATATATATATATATATATATATATATATATATATATATTCTTATAATACTTTTATACACATGGTAATTAATCTTGGTATAACATAGAACATGACATTATTCTATAGTTGGTTGCCATTATGTGTATAAAAATGGATATCTATGGAATGTTTCAACTTGTATGTATGCCTAATCATATGAACAAGTCCAAATGAGTTATAAGTTATGCTTATATGGAAAACATAAATTAGATTTTTCTTGCATACTTAGGACTTCTGAGGACACATACACAAGTATGTATGTTGTTATTGAGCAATTCCATTATTGATTGGTTATTATCTATTGAGACTCCATTTAGTTACCTTGCTAAAATAAGTTATGAGATGATTATCTTGTTAAGACTCCCTATCATGAGATTATGTACATTTTAATATTGGAAAAAATTGCTAGTTTATGGATGAAGAAGTACATCTTAAACCACTTGTAATGTGAAGCAAATGGTAGTTTCTATATGATAGATTTCCTTGCTTATATGTTTATAGTGCTGGATATGAATGAATGTTACATGTGAATACCTCTCTTAGGGGCTAAATATGCATATTATCTTTCCTCTTGTTGGATGAAATTTCCCATTGAGTATTGCATTGATGTTGATGTGAGCTCATCATGTGTATTTAATACATGTATAACTTTGATTCTTATGTGTTATATAAATTGATTCATGATGGAACCTACTATATGTGTGAACAATCTATAATGGTGCATATAAGAACCATACTATTCTATCATGTTGGGTATGACTAAAAAATGGATGTATGCATATTTACCTTGTGTTTGTTGTTATGGAAAATACAATTACCAAATCATGTTGAATATAGTTAGTATGATGTTGAATGATATTGGAATTACTTCCTTACCAAAATCCTTGGTTGTATAAAAGTTTGATTATTTAAGAGTTAATCATGTTGAAATTCATAATTACATTTATGATTGAAAAATGCTAAAGTACATGTGTGAGTTGGAATGGCTAATATACCTTATTTACCTAAACCTTCGATTGACAATTAATCAATGTTATGGTATACATATAGTTATATTCCATGTAATTTGGGTGTTTTGATGTCCCCTTTAATTATGGTATCGTATTGGCTATTTGCCAATATGGCATCATTTATATCGATTTAATGAATGGTTTCCATTATATCATTAGCAAAATGATGATGAAATAACCCCATTTGTACATTTTATCATGACAAACATGTTGGTAAACTGATTAAAATCTCTTTATGCAAATGATATCTTGTTATGTGGTTTTGAGACCTTACTTAATCTTCATGTATTCAAATTTATAGTTGAATTTAAATGAATGTTTAACATGATGGATATTTTCCTGATTATAATTTAGAGCAATATTTTATTGGTTACCATGGTGTCAATTTGTTTGACCTAATGATGGAATTGAATGCTAAGTATAACCCTTCCTACTATGCAAACGTGAGTATGCTAAGTGACTATCACTTATTTTAGTAAGCAAGGTTTTGGTTAGTTATGCATCCAATGTGTACTCTAATATGCAACTTAATTTTTTTAGGGTTTTTTCATATGGCATATGCCACCATAACATATACTAATATTCCAATATTTATCATATAAATAAACCATATGATATTTGAACCATTATAAATATCTAAAATATATACTTTGATATATTTTATATTCATTGAGAATTATGTCTCCATGAAAACCCCACATTAATTCCCCACTTTTGAGATGAGGGATGTGCCTAATAAGTATTAGTGTGCTAGTTCTGAAAATAAATAAATAAATAATAATAAGAGTTATCATAACAACTCATTATATATGTAATTAGGAAAAAATAAAAGCGTTGTTATTCATATAACAATAGGAGATAGGGATCAAAGAGAGATATTAGGAGATAATAATAGGCATAGAGATATATGTTGAATCCTATGTATTAGGTGAATATTAAAATATATATGGAATTGTTTTTCAATGAATAATACATGTTTTTATGATCGACAATTTTCTCCTCAATAGTGACATGTAAGTCACTCATCTCAAAATAAGAGTTAACTATATCATGTTAAATATAACTATTACATCATGTATAATAATGTGAATATGTCATCATAGTAATTTATGTGTCAATTAAGACATGTAAGTGATGTATGTAATGCATGGCATATAAGTGTCATATTCCTAGATAGATATATCAATGAAGCACATAGTAGAATTAGACTACAAGGTAAAAGTGCATGATATAGATCATGGCACCATTCAATGTCAACAATCTCAATAAAAAAAACAAGATCAAGTCTTAGTGTCACACATAAGGCCTAGTGCCACATATAAAGGGCATGCCGATGTTCCAATGAAAAATCCAAGGACAATACTCAAGGGACATAAATATGTGACAAACAAATGAGATATATATATATATCACATTAAATAAGGTTAAGGGTCACATTAAATGGACATAAACATGTTTAAAAAAAATGACAAAGATATAAAATTAAACAAGACCAATTAACACACACAAGGGACACTAATATGACACTTATATGCCAAGAGCCATACACAAGGGACATAAAAATCCTACAAATAAGGTTAAAGGGCCACACATAAGGGACATAAATATGTCATAAATAATTCCAAAGGGATACACATAATATAAATGCATAAACTAGCCTATCATGCAATCTAGTAACAACATAGATGGATTATAGAATAAGTAAACTAATCTACACCATCTATATGTATAAATTTCACATCATAGTATAATAACATATCCATGTATTATTGTGTAAAATATATTAGGTAACAAGACAAGTTTAAGTGGTCTAGATAGGTTAATATGGTAAAGAGGTAATAGAAAGATATATCCTATAATATTAAAACCCATGTAATAACTTATTACATGGGTTTTAATATTATAAGATATATCAACATATATACTAGTTAGAGGAAAATTCCAACATCTATATGTCCATGTGTAACTTGTATATCCTACATCACACTCACATATCATGAAATGCATGCATGTATGAAAATAATATGCCATATAGCAAAAATGTGATAAATAACATATATAAATTGTGTAATCTAGTAATCATGTCATGCTGAGGTCCTACTTTTTTATTATTTGAATATTTTTAATGTTTTTGTATTTTATGAATTATTAGATTTATTTTGAAGGTCCCAGCCTATATGGTGGAGGGGTAGTATAGGGCCTTGATAAAGAGCTAAGTGTAGGGAAAATAAAGAAGGAAAGTCAGCTTAGTCTAAGAAGAGGTTACACAAAAAGAGTGCATAAGGCCTAGTTAATCTTATCAAGAAGAAAGAGACACAAATTATGGATAAAATTTTGAGTAAAATAACTCCAACAAAGAAGATTAAGGTGTAAATATATGTAATAAAAAATGCATCATGTTTATAAATCAATCCTAACTCAGAGAATGTAGATCATACCATAAGCTTTAGATTAGGTATACATTTTTTCAGTGGGAGCATGACTAATATGGGGATCCAATAGAATTTATTAGGGGATATCTTACCATAATACATTATGCTAAAGAGGGTTCTAAAGCCTCCAATATAACATAATCATGTAATAACCCTAAGGGGGTCCTGAGTTTTGATATTTCACCTAAACTAATAACAAGTAAAATAAATCTAATCTAGAGCTCACCAAAGCTTGTGGCATAACATGAGGGGTTAGTAAAAAATCAAAAAATGTATAAGAGAATATAAATTAAGGTAAGTATGAGTAAGACCTTAATACATGAAATATGAAGAGTAATATTATTTGAAGCCAATACTTATGCTACTTATATCTACTAAAGAGAGGAACAAAATTAAAAGAATAATTACCTGAATGTGAACCCATCAAGACTCAATGCCTCCCTTGGCCAATGGGGCTTCACAAGAGGTTTTTGTGTTTTTTAAGGATCACTAAGAAGGCCAAAGCATCCAAGACTTATCCACAAGACTCGATTCTCCAAGTAGAAACCCTAAGCTAAGATTCCTCAAGTAGAATGGTGGGAGAGTATATTGTAAATAAGCACAAGTGAATAATAAATCTTGATTGTCTATTAAAATAATGATGAAATGATCTTGTATATATAGGCAAATTTGAACCTAAACCCTTCTAAAAATATTGGCTGATAGGGTTGACCTAGTTGACCTAGAATAATTGAAAACAATAATTTACTAGGTCCTGATCTAGGTTAGGTAAAGGCTAACCTATTTCCTAAGTGAAAATATCCCAAAAATATATATGGTTAACCCAATTGACCTAGTATAGTCGACTGACAAGAGGGACTTAAGGTGAGGAAAAGAGGGATGGAAAGTGAAAAATACTAGAGGAGTGTGTAACAAAGGAGTAATAGCTCAAGGAATGGTTTTTAGGAGCTGGTTGGATTGGTAATAAGTGACAATAAGGGAAAAAAATCTTGTGAAGCACTAATGGTCTACCCACCCCTTTCTTGGTGCACCCCTTAAGGCATGCACTCAAAGAGATTGAGTCTTAATGGGTTCTTGTAAGATGTAAAGCTTAGTATTTGATAAAAGTTAAAAATATTATGTGTATACATTTCCTCACTTGAATCTCATCACGTGTCACTAAGGTGAAAGAGGGGATGATGCTTTGAGAAAGAACATAGGAACATATAACGTTAAGTCTAAAAAAAGTTATATTATTTTAAATAAAAAATAACTGAAAGTAAATGATAGAAAGAAAAATAAATAAAAAATAAATGACTAAAAATGAAATAAATAAAAAGTAAATCTGATGCATACCTTGAATTACCTTTATATCTAGATGGTTTTTTGCTATGTTATTAGTTTTGATTATGTAAGGCACAAAGATTGGTTTCAACAAACCTAAGAATACATAACTAAAGAGCAAAACCAAACAAACAAAGGAAAACCAAGATAATTAGTGCTATGAGGATGGGATGTACATGTAAATTTAGGGTGAAAAGTGATATGTTATAACAAATGACCAAGTCAAACACAAGATTAAATTGGGTAACCCAAAATCCAAGGCTACTAAAGACTGAAAGACTTAAACAAGTAAACTTTAAGTAAGAAAGGAAAACTCACCAAGTCAAACCAAAGATGGTAATCAAAATATCAATGTAAAAGATAAAAACAAAATGGTAAAACAACATTGATGAGTAGTAACAATCCTTATCTCACTCAACAATGGAAAAATGTGCATAAAAAGGAAAACAACATTGATGAGTGAGAAGTAACAAGCCAATCTCACTCAATAATGGAAAAATGGTATGAAATCAAGTGTTTGTGATAGAAGGGTAATAAAATAATGACAAATGGTAAAAATAAGAAAAATAAATCAAGGAATGTAATTCTATGGTATAAATAAAGTAATACATAGTTACTCAAACATGTTGTTTTTCTCTAAGAATAGATAAAATTGAAACAAAGTAGTGATAGCATGTTTTTAAGAGGTGAAGAAGAAGGGAGTATGGAAGAAGGAAAATATATTTAGAATCACAATTTTCCTATCAAGGGGGAAATGAAATGGGTGGAGGGGAGAATGAAATAAAAACCAAGGTAGAAGAACTCTTTATAAAAGTCAAGACACTCAAATTAGGTTTATTAAAATAAAAAGAATTTTGACCTTAAGGACTCTGAATAATTTCTCTTAGCCATGCAAGTCTTAGGGAAAAAAATGAAGTATATATATCATCCCATGAAGGTTATATTCATGAAAATTAAAATGGACTTACCTTCCCACTACATGTTCCCCATTCCTTAAGACCCCTTAAAGAGTTATCAATCTACTACAAAGATTGGATACTGACATGAGAAAGTAGGTAACACCATAGAGGTTTTTTAATTTTCTTATTATAATCTTCTATAATACCACACCCCAATGTAACTCATCTCTATGTGATGCCAATTGTGGAGTTTGAGCTTCAATTAGAGATAGGAGATATGCTTGGAATTAGATCTTTTGGTGTGATTTTGACTTTTTAAGAGTTGTATGTTGCCTTTTGTATATCATTACCTTTTTTTTAAATGATTTGTATTTTAAATTTCTTAATGGATTTTTATATTCCTACTCCATACCAATTTGGAAAAATAAACATGGGTGCCAAAGATGGCTTTCATTTGAATACTTGGGACTTGGTTGCTAAGAGAGAGAACTTCAGAAAACATGGTGTCTAAGAGTATCATAAATCTAGGTGAAATAAAAGTGATATCTTGTATTCAACCTTGTTTTATCCAATGTGGAGTAAAAGGAAAGGAAATAAAGAGGAGTGATATATAGAATAATTTAAATTACTTAAAATCACAAAAAAATGTGACAAAAGGTGAAAAGGGGATACAATGATAGTAAAGTGTGATTCCTTATCATAAGATTGACGGGAAGGGATGAAAACATGAAAACATAGATTATTTATGCAAATTACATCTACCAAAAGAAACACAACTTAAAGTTGAGAATAGGGATCAATAATATTTTTAGAAAAATAATTACATGATGGTAATTTTATGAGGAAGGTTAGGTCCTATCCATGGTACTACACTATGAATCATAAAAGGTAAACCCATGAGGGTGTAAAAAATCATACGAGAAAAATATGAAGATCATATTTTGTGAGGAAGGCTAGGTCCTATCCATGGTATTAAAATGCAACTCAAAAAAAGAGAAATCCAAGGGATGCCAAAAGGTGTGTAAAAAGAGTATGAAAATAAAGAAGACTATGGTACATCATGAGGAAGATCGGGTATTATCCATGGTTTTATAATGCAACTCATGATAGAAAGGGGGGAACCAAAAGAACAAACAAAAAGGACTAAAGGTTTGTGAAAAGAGAGGAGTGCTGCATAGGGAGAGATTTGTGTAGGTGACTTGTAAGAAGTGTTAGATAGATGTAGATAAAAAACATGAAAAGATAGAAAGGTTTAAGCAAAGTAATTCTGTGAGGAATTATGCATTAGTGGGCTATTTTAAAATATGGCCTTCATTAGTTTGAAGGTGATAGGTGATTAGACCAAGAATATCTTTGACTAAGGACCCCACCATTTTTTGGGCGTATTTATCTTCTTTGTCATGGGCATAGGCTAACTTAAGGATAAAATCAACATCATTAAATATGTGAATTTTAACATGTTATTTATGTTGTTTAGAAATATGAGCCTTGCATTGGTGATTATGTTGTAAAGTATAAAGATGGTGTTCATCAAGGAGATCAAGAACATGAAAGTGAGAATTACATAATTATTCATCAGGAATGACACCATGAAGAAATATACAAAGAGAGGGAAGCTCAAATTCTAATTGTAGAACTAAAAAACCATAGACTAGAGAGAATGACATCACCCTAGTGGCAATACATATGATAGTCTAATAGGCCCAAAGAGCAAGATAGAGGTGAATGTGAAACTCCATGCAGGTTTCAAAAATTATATTTTGGATAATTTTGTTGAGAATTTTATTAGTGGCCTCAGATTAGCCATTGCATTATGGATGATAAGTTTTAGAAAATTTGTGATTGATTTTGAATTTAGCACAAAGATATTTGACATCTTTGTTTTTGAAGTTACCACCATTATTAAAAATGATAATATGGGGAACACCAAAGTGGAAAATGATTTTATTAAAGATAAATTTTGTAATGGTGTTACTAGTAACATTAATAAGGGGCTTGGCTTCAACCCATTTGGTAAAATATTTGATAGTAGAGATGATAAAGATATGCCCATATTGGGAGTGAGGTAATTTGTGAATGAGATCTAATCCTCACATGGATAATGGATAAGGAGATTTGATAGTTTGAAGCTTGACTGGAGGTGAATAATGGAGAAATGTACCTTCAACATTATGATAATAAAGGATGTTATATTGAAACACATACTTGAAATCTTGTTTATGAATGCATGTATTTTCATAATAATCTAATTTAGGAGGATAAGTTTGATGTTCCCAGAATTGAATAATGTCTTTATACCATGATCTTTTTCTAATGTTAACAACCTTGATGTGGTAGATAAGCGAGTCTAGTGGTTGATTTGAGGATGGATATTTTCTTATTTGTATAAAAAAATTAGGATAAAAAAATAACTTGGTGGGGATGAAAGAGAGAAGCTGAAGAAACTAGGGAATCAGTAATGTAATTTTGATCTCGAGGGATAGGATCAATAGTGAAAGAGATGAAAGTCTTAGCAAGAGTGGCTGAAATTTGATGATAGGTAATGATATTTTAACTTTTACATTGGTAGTCACCGTTGAATTGGTATAAAATAAGCTAAGAATAACCTAAATCATGTAGGTATTAAATGTCTAAATCAAGATTAGTTCTCATGCCTAAGACTAGAGATTCGTATTCAGTCATATTGTTGGTGACATCAAAGGTGAAGTGAAAAGATAAAGATATGATTTTTACAAGAGGAATTGTAAGAATGCAACCTACCTTAGCTCTTTGAAGACATTTAACACCATCAAAGTGAAGGGTCCAAGTATATTCTTGTAAGTCTATATTAATTTCAAGAATCTCTTCAATAACTACTTTAGGTTTAGTAATATTGGAGGGAATAGATGATTAATCAAGATTATTTTCTTTAAGATTAATGGTATATTTATGAAAATAATCTTTAAGATAAATAACTTGATTAGGACCTTCAATATAGAGGATATTATCATTTAGAAGACTATATTGAAGGGGAAGCACCTAGAATGGGAGCTACAACAAGTTGATCATCTATGACTTTCCCTTTGATAGCTTTTTGGGTGATGATATGAATATCAAACTCCATAAGGAGGACTATAGATTTTACAATTCTATCTCTAGGAAGAAAGGATTTGGAGAAGAAGTGATGAAGGGGGTCAAAATGAATGATGACATAAGTAGTCTGGTAAAGCATGTAGCAGTGAAGCTTTTCATCTACAAAATAGATGGCAAGTCAATCACATTCAATTTTATTATAACATGTTTCATAATTGATGAGGCTTCAACTAATGTAGTACATAGCATACTCTCTTTTGGTATCATCTTATTGGGAAAGTATTGAAGAAGTATATAAAATTAAGGACCAATCATTGGTAGGAGGAAAAAGTGTGGGTGGGTGAAGTAATGACTATTTCATGCTATCAAAGGCTTTTTAACATGGGTCCATCCATTCAAAAGTAGTTCCTTTCTTGAGAAGAGAATTGATAGAGTGAATACGATAGGCCATTTTAGGGTTGAATAATCTAATTGCCCCAAGTTGGCCTAAGTATGAACGTTGGGAATGGAATGAGGAATGGGTATGTTGATGATAGTACTAATATTAGTGGGGTCAACATCAATGCCATTGAAAGAGACCAGGAATCCTAATTTTTTTCTAGATGTGACACCAAAGACACATTTATAAGGATTGAGTCTAATTTAGTATTTAACAAGATGATCAAATATGATAACAAGATCTGATAGATGAGTCTTATGACTTTTGGCTTTAGTAATGAGGTCATCCACATAGCTCTCAACAATTTTATGGATAATATCATGAAATATGTGAGTCATCTCTCATTAGTAAGTGGATTTAACATTTTTAAGACCAAAAGGCATTCTGGCATAGTAATAGGTTCCCTATTTCATGGTAAAAGTGGTCTTATGTTGGTCCTTAGGGGTAATGTGAATCTGATTGTAACTTGAGAAGCCATCCATAAGAGACAACATTTCATAACTATTTATGGAATCAATGATAGCATCTATTGAAGGTAAAGGGAATTTTTCTTTATGATAGGTGAGGTTAAGATTGTTAAAATCAATACAAATGCAAATAACCATAGTGACCTTTTTCCAAATGGGAATAATATCAGAAATCCATTCAGAATAGTCCATTGGTTTGATAAATTTAACATTGAGTAATTTGAATATTTCCTTGTGACATAGGGTGCAAACCTTGAGTGGAAATTTCCTTTGATTTTGATACACAAGTTTGGCATTAGGATAAGTAATAATGTTATGCACCATAATGATAGGGTCAATGCTAGGCATTTCCTTATAAGACCAAGTGAAAAAGTCATGATAATTATCAAATAATAAGCTGAAATTATCATGTTCAGTAGGTGAGAGTTCAAAATAAACTATAATTGGTTAAAGACAAGATGGACTACCATATTCAATGTGATTGGTTTCTTCAATAAGGATGGAATTTCCATCTTGAAAGTGGTATGGTGCATTATGTAAGGAAGAAATAGAATTAGTTCTAGGATCAATGGTAAAAATGAAGTTGTTGAAACAAGGGTCATTGGTTTTAAAATTCCCAAGTTTATGATGTTTTTGAGGAAGTTGAGGTTCTCAGTCATGAAGTATTTCAAGAATAGCTTCATCACTAGGCAGGGTGAGAAGAGTACCATAATACTCAACATCTACTTAGAGATCTAAAATTTGATTACCATGGTGATCATACTTAAAATGTATCTGATTGACATTGGTTACCTTAGCATTAAGTGTAATCTTGAGAGTAGAAGAAGTAGATGGATCATAAGGGATTGAAGTGTTATTGGTTTTGGTGATGAGAGAAAGATCAGATGCAATGATTGGATCAATAGGTGGTAAAGGAAATGTTGGAATTTACAAAGATTCAAAAGGTATAATTTTCTCTACCACCCAAGGAGTATCAATAAAGGATAATTGGTAGGAGGCACATGACCCTTGGGTTCTAAGTCAAGATCTATAGAAATGGTATGGATATCTTCATTAAAATCATGAATTTGAGCTAAGGTTTTATAATAATGATGAACATCTAAGTCTTGATATTGATCTTGGGTAATTTGTAATTATCATCATATGTTGGATAAATTATACATGTTTGAGAGTCAATGGGATTTTTAGAAGGTGAAATCCCAATATTACTAAATGTATGAGGATACATGATGGGAAGATATTGAAATAATTTAGCCACTCCAAAATAATTACAATTGAAGGCATATTTAGGTAAAGAATACTTCTAAACAATGCATGGAGGGGGGAAATTGATAATCTCATGAATAGTATGGTCCCAAGGTAATAAACAAGGAGGAAGCCACTTCAAAATATATGGAGGTAGCTTGGTATTATTACTAGTATGTTGTAAGTCATTAGGTTCATTGTCATTAGAATCCACAAGAGTGACTTGTAAATAAATATTCATGTTGATAAACTTAGGTAAAGGAGCATTATTGATCTTAGGAATGGTAGGAATATGAAACTGAGATTTGGGATTAGGAAGTTTAATACTCTATGGGTTGAAATCAGTTTCATGCTTGTATCATTTCCCATTATGTAATAATTTAATTCATTGGATACCATAAGAAGTAATATCCCTCATTTTATGAGTCCAAGGGTAACCAAGGACTATATTATAAGATAATGGTAGATTAAGAACCATAAGCTTAGTTTGAACAGTCCTAGGTCTGATGGGTAATGGAAGCCAAATATAACTAAGTGGATTTTGATTGGTTTTATCAAAACCACAATAATTAAGATGGGATTTCTTGAGATGATCCTTTTTATAACCAAGTTATTGGATAAGCCACTAAGATGTCACATTGATACCAAAACCTTCATCAAATATAACTTTATGAATGAGGATAGTATTAATGATTATTTTAATAAAGAATGGTGGATCATCAACATAAAAAAGAATTTCATAATTGATCGTGTCCTTTTCAATAAATTCAATGTAAGGCTTGGAAGAAGGACACATAGTTTCAATGGTATTAATGTTGGTAGGTTAAGATTTAATAGAAGTTGGTTCTTCATCTATAGAAGGTATATATTCAATTTCTTGGATTTTTTACATAAAAAACTTAAGATGATAGGGAGAATTACGAACCAACTCCATAAGTGGAATCATAAAAGGCATAGAGTTAAGGTCTTCAATAAAGTTCTAATGAGATTTAGAAGAAGAACCAACATGAGGTTTAGGAGGTAAAGTATATTTTGAATGAATAGATGTGGTTGGAGGTTTGGAAGGAGGAAGTGGTTCCTCATGGGTTTCCAAAGCTAGATTAGTAGTTATAGTATCCTTAAGGAGTTGTTCTTATAAAGATGGCTTCTTAAGTTTGGTAACGAGATCTTTGTGAGCTAGCTTGCAATGATAGTTGAATTTATTAGTGTTAAAATATTAATAATTGTTATAATATTGGTCATAATCAGCTTTATTGGCTAAAATATGCTTGGTGTTGGTTTGATTATTGGAAAACTATTTTTAGTTATTTAAGGTAGAAACTTTGGAAGCCTATCATTTTTGAGAATCAGTGGTGTAATCTTGATGATGAAGCTTAATCATGGCTTCATGATTACATGAATCACCAAGAATATAGGAGGCAAAAAATTTATTGAGCCCTCTACAAAATTCATGGGAATGACTAATGTCAGTATGGAACCAACAAAATTGATCAAGGTCATACCACTTAGGAAGATTTTTAGGATAGGTGAAAGGTCTAGAGGGTAGTAAGAGTTATTTCATTTATTGTAAATAAAGTGGTGTGTGAGAAGATGAAGGGATTTCAACTTTGGCAACTCCTAATTTGGGTTGTGGAGTATTACTGGTGATAAAATTGGTAGATGTTTGAAAAGATTCTTTTAAAAGTTTAGGATTGGGTTAAAATTATTTCACGAGAAAATATTAACATTTAGGTTGATCAAGATATTCATTAAATGTTTGGGGAGAAAATGTTAGAACCTTATATTGAAGAGGAGTTAATGCAGTGATAAAATTTTTACACATCAATCATGTTATGGTCAACTTTGTGGGCCAATGATTTCCATATTTTGATAAAGTCATGAGCTAATTCAATGGGAGATTACTTAGCATTGATGAAGTGGCTAAGATAATTATTTGGAAGATCATTGTGTTGAAAATCTTTAAATAAAGGATTGACCAAATATTCAAGTTTCCAAATAAAATGTTGGGGTAATTGGTTGTATCATTCTAATACATTACCAGTAAAGGTTTTGACTAAGAGTTTAGTTGTGGTGAAGGTATTAGTTTGGATCCACTCTTTGTAAAAGTTGTCAAAGGCTTTGAGAAATGAGGTAGGGTATTTAGTCCCATCATACTTGATAGTTGGAGATATGTTACCAATATCAATAAACATAATGAAGGGATCTGAAGGCTCATTTTGAATATTTTGATTCATCTTGTTATTCATTATGGGTTAAGGAATAAAATTATTTGAGGCATCTCTAAGAGGTGGAGGAATGCAATTGGGATTAGATTGAGAATGAATAGCCAGAGGTTGATTAGCCATATTAATCAAATGATGTTGAATTTAAATCATTTGGTTGGTGTTAAATTTTCTCATTTTGTTCATTTGCTAGATAGTTTGGGAAAGAAGTTGAGTTGTATCAAGTAGTGGGTTGGTGTTGGTAGGAGCACTCCCTAAATTGATATTAGGAGGAGGGTTGTTATAAGATGGATTATTAGTGGGATTATTTATTAAATTCATGTCAATTTCTACCACATTAGTTTGAATATTTTGAAGATGATAAGTATCTTGGTAGGTATAGAAAGGATTAGACCCATCAGCTTCATCTTGAGATGCGATTTACACCATGTTGTAAGTGATGGATGAAGGAGGGGAAGAGGTGCCCCAAGAGTGATGTTTATCTTGGGAGGAAAAGAGAGGGAGAAATGAACATCCCATATAGTATCTAAATGGATTTAAGCTATCCAAGAATATTCTTATAGGAGACTTCATGATGACTTTAGAGAAATGAAAAAAATGTTAAGAATGATAAATAGGGAACTGAATCGGTAAATAGGGAAGGCAAAAAATAGTATAGAGTTGATTGGGTCAACCTAGCATAGTAGATAGGGGCTTTAAAAGTGTACATGGTCAATTCGATTGACCTAGAATAATAAATAGGAGTTGAAAAAGTTTACAGGGTTGATTGGGATGACATAGGATAACAAGCAAGAAAAAATAGATAGTATAGAAGAGACTACGTCGATCGAAATAACTATGTACTAAGATAAGAAGAATCTTTACAATTACTTAGGAAAGTAATAAATTAAAGGAAACACACAATCAATTGGATCAATGAGGTTGATCTAATTGAGGCACACAACATAAAACCTTGCACCAATGATGCCTAATGTAATTTTTTGCAATACAACATAAAATTGAGCAAAGAGAATGCAATCAATTTGGAAATTAAAAGCTAACTAAGAGGTCAAATTGACTATTGTTAGATTATTAGAGTATAGTTTTAGATGTGATAGGAAGTTGGTTATAAGCAAGGAACTATAAATTAATCTAAGGATAGTTTCAGGATGTTTGGGCTAAAAGGGATCTATATTATTAATAGGAGAGGCTTGGTATTGGGGCCTACCCCCTCACTTCACACACCATAGTGATAAGGGTATCAGGTGATTATCCAAAATATACCATTAACCAAATGTTTATACTTGGCTAAAAAACCAAGTCAACTTCCCCCTTGGTGATGAAATCCAAGTAGGTTGGCCTTGGGTAGACAATTGTTAAAATTCTTGTTAAGATTTGGTGATTTGGTCATGTGTACATAAAAGATAAAATAGTGATACTAAATGGTATATTTAAAACCACCTAATTAGACTATGTGATCTATTCTAAGCATGCAATCAATAAGAAATGAAAGTGTGAGCTAATTACTAGCATATAAGGGTTAGTTCCAACTTTAAAACATAGTATAGTGTTGATTCAATTGAGAGTGTATGTAGAGAATATATAACATGGTTGACATGGTCACCCCTATACTGTGGAAGTAAAAATTTGAAAATGAACTATGTTGATATGGTTGACCTAGCTTTCCAAATAGAATACAAAATTCAAAACTACGTCGAGAAAGTCGACCTAGTTGACTATACAAGGTCAGTTTTAAAGACTACACACTATGAAAAATAGGACCTATAAGGAAAGAGAGAAAGATATAAAATAAACTTGGTGGGTTTGAGGATGTAGAGAAGTGAGATTCCTATTGAAGAACCTTGATTAATACTTTCCAATTATACTAACTATGTCAACTAAGTCAGCCAAGCCTTGTAGAAACCTATTACTAAGTGCCTAAAATGTATAGGGTTGATTGGGTTGACCTAGTAGTTTGAATCTAATGTATAAAAGTCTAAAAACCTAAACTATGTCGATTGAGTCTACCTAGTAGCCTAAACTTGGAAAAGAACTTAGATAGATAGAACAAAGTTAGATAGATGCAACTATGTGTTAAAAATGCACACATAAGTTAGAAATATGTTGATACATTTGACTTAGTATTGCAAATATATGATAATAAAAATGATAAAATAATGAAATAAGTGAAACAAATCTTACAAGGGTTGGATTCACATCAGGTTCACTAGAATGTATGCAATCAAAAATGCATCATGTCTATAAATCAATCCTAACTTAGAGAAAATAGATCATACCATACACTTCTATTTGGAGATACATTTTTTAAGTGAGATTATGACTAATATGGGGATCTGCTAGATCCAATTAGGGGATATCATACCACAATACACTATGATATAGAGGGTTTCAAAGCCTCCAATATTACATAATCATGTAATAACCCTAAGGGGGGCTTAAGTTTTGATATTTCACCTAAATTAATAACAAGTAAATTAAATCTAATATAGTTATCACCAAAGCATGTGGCATAACATGAGGGGTTAGTAAACAATCAAAACATGTATAAAAGAATCTCAATTAAGCTAAGTATGAGTAAGAACCTAATACATGGAATATGAAGAGTAATATTATTCAAAGCCAATACTTATGCTACTTATATTTACTAAAGAAAGGAACAAAGTTATAGAATTTTTACCTGAATGTGAACCCATCGAGACCCAATCTCTCCCTTGGCCAATGGGGATTTTCAATAGGTTTTGTGGTTTGTAAGGATCAATAAGAAAGGCCAAAGCATCTAAGAATTATCCAAAAGACTATATTCTCTAAGTATAAACCCTAGGCTAAGACTCCTTAAGTAGAATGGTGGAAGATCAAATTGTAAAGAAATGCAAGAAAATAATAACTCTAAATTACATATTAAAATAATGAAAAAATGATCTTGTATATATAGGTGGATTTGACCCTAAACCCTTCCAAAAATCTCATCTGATAGGGTCGACCCATTTAACCTAGCATAATTTCATATAAGAATTCTATAAGTCCTAAGTTAGGTCAGCCAAAGGCTAACCTAATTCCTAAGTGAAAATATCTTGAAACTATACAAGGTTGAACTAGTCAACCTAGCACAAATAAATAAAAAAAGGGACTTAAGGTGAGGAAAAGAGGTATGGAAAGTGGAAAATAATGGAGGAGTGTGTAACAAAGGATTAATAGCTTAGGGAATGGTTTTTAGGAACTGGTTGAATTGATAATAAGTGGCAATAAGGGACAACAATCTTATGAAGCACCAATGGTCTACCCACCCCTTTTCTAGTACACCCCTTAGGGCATGCACTTAGAGATATTGAATCTTGATGGGTTTATTCAATATGTAAATCATCAATATTTGATAAAATTTGAAAATATTATGTGTATATAGTAAGTCTCAACTAAATTCCCAAACAAGAGAACTAGGGGCACTCTAAAAAAGTAGGAAAATGAAAGACATCACCAAGCCTACAACTCTAGTTGACTACTCAAAATCTAAGGAGTCTTACCCTTAAGCTCATACTGGTCATTTTATTTTATTTCTAAGTTGGGTTAGGTCCTAGATTTTTTTGATAAAGTGCAGTGGAATGTTTCCATTGGTTTAGTGTGTTTTTGGAGAAATCTACCTTGTTGTTTTGGTAGGCCTTAAGGCTTTAGTCCCTAGTATGTTTTGTTTGATCTTTTCTTGAAAATAATTTGGTTATTAAATAGTTATGAGATCCTTTAAAATCTATTTATCAACCTTTTCAAGTAAAAATTATTAGATTTTTTTGTATTTTTTTAAAATATTTGAGATTTTTTCTCATAAATCTGTGAATAGGTTATCCTTATTGGGTTTGAAGTTGATCTATCTTATCTTGTCCTTGAAATTATGTAATCATGTTTCCTTTTATTTCACTATCTCTAGTTATTTATTATTTAATCTTTTTGTTATCTTTGAATATCTTACCTTTTGGTAAGTATCAATTCATTGTAGCTTACACCAGGTATAACCATTAATATCTAAATGTGAGTAATAACTAGGTGGTTTGTGTCACACATATGGATATATCAATGACCTTTGGACCTTAATAAATCAATATGGTAATATGTCCAAGGAATGTACCATAATGTGGATTGAAAATGTTTTAAATGTTAATCCCCAAGTTTCATTAGAATGTGATAGTACATACATTTTGAATTTGGTCTTCATTAATCTTAATATCTTATCAGTGAGCACCTTATATATATGTTGTAATGATTAAAATATCATTTTAAGGAATTACAGATGGTGTCTTTTCAAATCTTGATGTGAGTGGCTCATATTGAATATTTATTACCTTAATAATGCCTTCATTTTTATATCTTTGAATCTAATTTTTAAGGCATTAAAATGATCTCTATCATGTTCTATGATTCTATGATAACAATAATATGATTTACCTTCTTGATGTGAGAGATGACCCACAACTCGATGTATAGTAGGTGGTTATGTTATGAGATTATGATAAAGTAGTATTTTAAATATTGTTGTTGGTTTATATTCAAAACTCATTACTTAAAATGATGTTAGAGCCTTGGTATCTACACTCTCCACATTATTTACTAAAATATATGATTACTTATTTGTAAAAGTTATGTTTGAATTTTATGTTACATGTGCCTAATGTGACATTATATTTCAGATATTGTTTTCATTTAGAATGTACTCATGATCTATCACTATTTATTTATTTTTCCTTGAGAAGATTGCCCCTGAATAGGAATTTAGGATTGTGCCTTTTTTGTATATGAATCATATAAATAATCTCAAATTTCAATACATGTGAATAAAGTATGAGATACATATTCATCTAAAGGACTGATGTTTAAATTGTGTCGTTGATCGTTTGTCATATCTTCCATGTTGGTATCCTCATCATAACTATCATAATAATTTATCATTATGGTATCTTGATATTTTAAATTCACCAATAAGGGAATATGGGGTATAAATGCTTGGTATATTATGATTAGTTCCTTGTATTTATAGTACTTGATTTAACCACCTCATATGTATGTATCTAAACAAATAGAATTAGTAGTGATGGAGAAATTATGGTATGATCTTTAAACTATTATTTTTATTGGTCCCCATAAGTACATGTAGTCAACTTACAATATTTGAAAGGGTTATCATCTTCTATTTGTGTGTAATAATAACCTTCATGCATAGATTTTATACATATATGTAATATTGATGGTACTAATTACTTAACATGTATCCATGGTTGAGAAAAATTTAGGTTATAAATTAATAGGTTAGGAATTGCATGAAAAGTATTAGGTACCATCTTGAGACCTAGTTTCACATATAATGATATGGTTATAATTATTTTATGTAGTGTTATCAAATCATTTTATGCTTTGATCTAGTTTTTTTAATGGCATCCAAGTTTATACCTAATATTTTAAAGAAGGAAGTATTACAAATATTTAATCTAGAACCTTTATCTACCAACACATGTTTGATGAAGTTTATTTGCACTTGAACTTGAGTGAATCATGGTAGGGTTTTCTCTATTATGTATTATTTAGGTAAGTCTTGTTTGTTGAAGGTGATGAATTTATCACTATCCTTAAATGTATTTATAATAAAGGTAAAATATGTAGGTTATGTATCCATAGAAACCTATATTTAGTCATGAATACTTGATCATGTTAGTTTTATCCTTTTTTCAATTTAATTAAATTGTGCATTAATTTGGACATATTTTGACACCTTGGTCTATTTCAAACACTTGTGAAGATTTTTTTATTTTATAAGCTATAATTTATCACATAAAAAATTATTCTATTAGATAAAATAACCCCTAAGTATCTATTCAGAAAGAACCAGATCCATAAAACAACACTTTTCTTTAAGGGTCAAAATCATCCAATTTGGGTCATGATTGTCAAATAGTCTTGACCCCTAATTGACATTTTTGACCCTTACCTTTTAATGATAATATTTTAAAATTGAATGATCTTCTAAGTTTTCAATCTTCCAAGCACATCATTTACCCTTTTGGATTTATATAAAATAACATTCAAAAAACTCATTATTCCACTTGGTAATTTCAACATAGAGGCACATTTACACTACTGTACATTAAGGAAAAGGTCCCTATTATTTCCAATTCTGATTCTAAACATTTAAAGTAGTCCTACCCCAAGTCACAAGTCTATTATACTTATACCAAATAAAATAATGATAAAGTATTCAAGCCATTTTTAAATGTCTATATGTAGTCAAAGAATCAAAAGTAAAAAAATAACTCTAGGTGGGAGAACTATGTGGAATTGAATTCCCTCTTCAAAGTATTGTATATGTAGGTAGTGTTTAGCTATTTTGGGGGTGATTGGGGTAATATAAATGAAATTACACTCAACCCTTTTTATATTTCTAGGTCTTCAAACATTGTAAAACCCTATTAGGGTGTCAACATCAAAAAATATATTAATGGGTCTTCCACACATACCTGAAGTTAAAATTTGTGCACATAGACCTAAATCAAATTATCACATAGGATTGTGCCTTAATTTCACTATTTTATACAAAGGGTCATAAAATTCAATTTTGGGTTATGACCTTAGTTTGAAGGATATGACCTTGTTCTTCCACTAGTTTTAATTTCTAGGTTTATGTGGCAATTTTTCCTACTTTCCTATTCTAGTATTTTATAAGTCAAACACAATCAACAAGTGAATAAAATAAATTTATTTTAATAGTTAGCCTTATTTAAAATTGTTTCAATTTTTCTATTTCAATCATTTAATTTCAATTTGATGTTTAAAATTAAATTTTAGATGATATGATTTATTATATTTCCTTTATTAGAATAAGAGTTAATTCACACAATTAATTTAATTCAGATAAAATAGTATCACTAGGGAGAGTTTTTTCTTGCAATGCCTTATAAAAGATGTATTTTTAGATCATTAATATCTTAATTAACTCCAAGATATACATTTTGGTATGGGTGTTATTTAGCTGATCAATGATGTCAAATATTCCCTTTGGGTTTATTAGCTTAGTTAATGGGTAGGGGAGGGTGTTGAGGAGGAATATGTTGATTACTTTCATTCTTTCATGCATGATGAGTCACCCCACCTTATATAGTGTAGACAACATGGACTGTAGAATCTAAAATGATCCATGGGTGAGTAATGGGATTGGGATAGTAGGTAGTATAGTATTAAGGTCTAGGGAGAGGAGAAACACAAGGATATATGCATGCCTTTTAGTGTACCATGGTAATAAAAGGTAACTCAAATTAGATGCTATATTAATACGATTGAAAAAAGGCTTGGGGTTATTCATTGTTAATTTAATCCATATCAATGTAATTATATTTGATTCATTTGACCTATTTTATTACATAATTATTCCAAATAAGATACATTATCAATGAAAACCAATATGAAAATATTTTCATGACTTGTGTATACCAATAATGTTAATTCATTATAGCCATGAATGATGTGTATTGTTAGGAAATAATAAAAATTCAAGTGTTGAAATTTAAATCCTAATGATGAAATTTGAAAACCTATAAGGATGAACCCCTAAGAGATACCTAGGGTTTGACATGGTTCAATCGATGTATGGGTTCACCAGTATTTTTTACCATAATTTGATTTTTGAATATCTAATAGGATAAAAACTAGTAGAGTAACTTATATTGATAAATGTTATGAAATGGACAAGTTTTATGCAAAGAAAGCACCAAACATAGATAAATTTATTTCATTACATAATAATATTAAAAATCATATATTTTAATTTTAACTATTACATAAATCTATAGGAAAGTATTTAATATATTCTAGGAATCCTAATAATTACTCAATCCCCTAGAATATCTCACCAACTAACTATATGCTATTAACAATACATGATATATTATTATAATGATAATATATCCAACTAACTAACAATAACCTTACCATATTAACCATATGGTAACAAAAAAATAATTTACATAATGTAAATACTAATCTCCAACATTTCCCCCCCTTAGTTTTTACATGGGAAAACATTATATTATACTAAAATGTGTTGCTTTTGCAAGCTCGTGATCTAGATGGTTTTCTTTTTCAGGGAAGCCAATAACCTCTGGAATAGTTTTACAAGTGGTTTACCAATAACCACAACAATATGGTTTTACAAGTGGTTAACCAACAACCATAATATCATGATTCTATAGTAATATATTAACTCTTATCACTATTTTACTTGAGGGTAAAATATAAATAATAGCTCACATATGCAAGTGAACATAAATTAAACTGTATTCTTATTACATAACACACTAAAATAATAATGTAACTAAAAAACCACACAAATAAAAAAAATGTCACCAAATCATATAGAATCCATCATTGGTGACTAATGAGAGGCATAGAAAACCTCCTTCCTATACTTCCTCCATCCTCCATATGATATCTCAAATAGCTAGATCAGTGAAGAGAATTCTTCCTACCGACATACTTGACATAAAATTTAAGAAATAGATGTCAATTTCAACCAATAATACATTCATGTATAATTCAGGAACTTTTTTTTTAATCTTTTAACACTTTTTACTCTTTTATTGACATAACCTACTTGATACAAAAAATACAATAGATGCTAAAAGATTGACCTAAATATAATAAAAACTATGACTAAATAAAAACTCTTTTAATTTTTGATAATTTTGACATAAAAATGAATCTTAACATACAATGGTATTATTAACATAACAAGACTATAAATATCTATAATAATTGAACCTAAAAATAACCAATGATACCATCTTGGACTTGACATAAGAAAAAACTCAAAACTAACACTTGAATTTAACATTTAAATAATAAGATTATATAAACACTAAAATTCAAAAGAATCAAAATCCAAAATAAACATATATAAAATAAAAAGACATATAAAGACTTTCATTATAATACTTGACTTAAAATAATTTTAAATATGGCCTTGACAAAAAAATAATATACACCCATTAAACTTGGATGAATCCTAAAATTTAATCTAAAATAAAACATAAACTAAAACTTATAGCTTACTAGATACTTTTTAATAGAACGAGACAGCCATGATATGGACATGGATTGCATTGATATCCACACATTGAAATATGTGATAATAGGTTGTTGTTTCTAATATACAATAGATGATGTAAAGAAAAAATATAAAAAATTAGGTGCATAATGTAGAGGTAGGATGTAAGAAAAGCTAAGACTAATTTGTAAGAGTGCTAAAATCACTTTGAATGCCACTTTTATACTTCAAACATTTTTTTCCATTTCACATAATATTTTTAGAATATTTATGGGTTATATTATCATATAGTTAACCTTTTTATAATAATTTGAATCATCAAATTCCATCAAGAAATGAAAAAGATATAATTATTTTTGTGAGATTATTCCAAACTATTTTCTATGTTTTTAAAAGATCAAATCCTCCTAATAACTTTGTGATATCTTCATGTCCTTTCCTTAATTTATAAAAAATAATTAAATTAATAGATATATCTATGAATCTCAAACCAAGCAAATAAATAAAGCTGCTACTATGCTTTTTAAAACAATTTCTAAAAGCAAACTAATGTGTGATCATACAACCATCCCTAGGGGTAACTAGAAGCAAATAGTTAGTTTGCCCCTCACAAGTTTTATTCAAAGAGAGAAACAAACACATAGAGAGATTTATTTCATTACACAATAATATTCTAGTTCATCTATTTTCATTCAAATCATTACACAAATATATAGGAAAGTATTTCCTATATTTTAGGAATTTCACTAACTACTCAATCCCCTATAATATATCATTGACTAACTATATATTATTAATAATATGTGATATATTTTTATAATAACAATATATCCAAATAACTAACATTAACCTTAATGTATTAACCATATAGTAACTAATAACTACTTTACCCAATGTAAATACTAATATCCAATAATAAATATGGCATTCAAACATACATCTAAATGTAAAATACTATAATTAATTGTAATTAATTCGAAAAGTGGCATACACTAAATATATTACATATAAAAAATGGATGAGTACTTAACTTTTTTGGTTGATTTTCTAACTATGACTATATTCTAGTAGTGGAAACTAAATTAAAGTAGGCCAATGATTCATCTAGTTTAGGAATTGTGTTTCTATTTGCATAGGGATGGTTCCTTTGGATATGGGTTAGTATCAACTATTGATACTAACATGTATTGGTCAATGTTTACCTATGCATAAAATAGGGTCTATAACCATAAAATAACCATTTTTTGTCTTTAAAATATCTATTTATGTAATGTTGAACCTTGATGATGCATGTAACTCCAAAAATTATCCTCTTTCACCTTGAAACCCTAAGTGTGTTTTGAGGGTTATAAACCTAAAAAAAACATGAAAGTTTAATAGATAATATACTAACCCAATCACCCTCATTTGATGATTTAAAATTACCTACATATTCTATACTTTGAGGATGGAAATCAAACCATATGTAGTTCTCCCACCTAATGCGATTTTGAAATTATGTTCATTTTTTATATGTATGTGACTAATTATTTGGATTTAAAATTTTAAAAAATGTTTATTTGACTTTAATTTAGTATGCTTCGAACTTGGCTTGTGACTACTTCTAGTAATAGATTCATAATTTAGGAATAATAGGGTATATTTTCTTAATGAGAAATATCGTGTAAATGTGTACTAGATAAGTTCCAATTCCACTATTAAGTGAGGCCTTTATATATATATATATATATATATATATATATATATATATATATATATATGTGAGTCTAATTGAGTAATTTATTACACCACTAACATGTTAGATAGATCGATTAACCTTAATGAAATGTTTCATTTTAAAAATTAGTCATTGTTGGGAGAGGTTTGGTACCTACTAGAGATATTGACTATATTGATGTTACCAACTCATGTACATGAAGACTAAATTAAAGGTATCAAGATGTTTGTGTAAGATAGTAAGTAATATTATAATAGATAGTAAGGTTTTTTTAGGTGTGTAACAATTAAAAAAAATGATCAAACATATAAGGTATCATATAGGTTAAATATAATGATGGGTTAGGACCATATTTATGTGGTCAAGTCATGTGTGGTAAATGTGTGTCAAGATTTTCATTGTCATGTACTTAATACTAAATTTTGGTATGTATAATAAAAACATATTTTTTTAATTAATACATAGGGTTGAGGGGTCCCTATCCCATGAGATTTTGACCAAAGCTCTAACCAGTCTAGGCCATAATTGGGGGCCCAGATCCCTAAGAGAATACTAATGAACAACCACAACTAGCCCAAGAATACCATTAATAGCCAAAACTGACCCAATAATACCATCAAAATATATAACTAGTCTAAGAATACCATCAATAACCAAAACTTTCCCAAGAATACCAATGTTCAACCACTACTAGCCCAAGAATACCAATGATCAACCATAAATGGCCCATGAATACTTAATGATCAACCACATGTAGCCTTTGATACCAAACTAAGATTTGAATCTAGGTGGTGCTTGAAATAACCAAGTCACTTACCAACTCACCTACATCTCATTGGTTAAATTTAACCTACTATTGAAGCTTGACGGGGGTGGGCCTAGGTGTATAATGCCCATCAAGTGATCCACAACTAAATTTCCCCATTATGATTTGCATGGAACACATGGAGAAGTTTAACCCCTACCTCAAGATATCCCCATGGTAACTTCATATTGTAGGATACCATCTACTCCTAAGCTATGACGAATCATAAGGTACTTAGCTTGAAATTGAACTCGATACCTAGGTGATCAAAGTCATTAATCATATCCACTCGAGCTAACCCCTAAGGCTTAAAATTTAATCTACTACTAAAGCTTAATGGGGGTGGGCTTGTGTCCATAATTTCCATCAAGTGATCCATAGTCAAATCACCCTACTATGATCTATGTAGAATACATGGATAAGTTTGAACCCCACCTTAAGATATCCCCATGACCATTTTAGATTATAGGCTAGTGTCTACCCCTAAGCCATAATACATCCCAAGGTACTTAGCTTAGAATTAAACTTGAGACCTAGGTGATATAAGTCATTGATATTATCCACTTGAGCTAAACCTTTGGTATTAAATTTAATCTAGTATTAAAGCTTGATGGGGGTGGGATTGGGTTCGTAATGTCTAGCGAGAGATCTGTAGATGAATTATCCCACTATAAACCACATGAAACACATGGAGAAGTTTGACCAATAACTTAAGGTATCCCCATGACCACTTCAAATTATAGGCTAGAATCTACCCCTAAGCTATGACGCATTATAAGGTACTCAACTTAGAATTAAACTTGAGACTTAGGGGAATAAAGTTGTTGATCCTATCCACTTAAGCTAACCCTTGGGGATATACAATAAGAAAATATTACTCAAGTATATCCATGGTACATTAATTAACAAGTGGATATATATTTTAGGTTCACTAAAGTATATGACACTTTTATTCACATATTCTTGGTGAAAAAAAAAACATTATTGAGAACAAGTAATTCTCAGTGTAAAATTTAACTTGAACTAAACACAAAATTTAATTTGAGAAAGAACAAGAATACCCCAAAGAGCATGTGTAGTAGTGTGAAATTAGGATAATGGATAAAAAATAATATCTAATAACATTGGGCACCATATGTTAGTTATGCTCATGTGAACCAATCACCAAACCTATAGGAGAAAGCAAGGATCACTTAAAATTTCATAATGGGGAAATTTGTGACACATGGTGGCCTTTACAATTTATTATGCACCCAATTCCCATTGTAATTAAATTGATTAATGGAGTGACACCTCATTATACAAATACAATGTTGACATGTAATATTCATTTATCAATTTTCAACTCAATCCAATTCAATTGAACATCTTTGTATTGATATTTCACACATTTGGCGACCTCCTATTAGATTGTATAAATAGAGTCCACAAAGATATTTAATCTCTTGAATTACCTAAATTAATTCCATGGATGTGTGGGATTATTAAATTTATTTCATATTTACATGAGTTTATGTGCCTTTCTTATTTATGTTTTGTACTTTTACATGGCATAATCTAACATAGTATGCATTTGCATACTTTCAAACCTATCTTTTCCTAAGACATTTCTTGAATTTACTTAAAGTGACATGTGGTAGATTTTAATTAGTCACATATTTATGAGTTCATGGATACATTTTTCACCTATAAACATATTCATTTTTTATGCATGCATTTGTGGATTTATAAAATATCTCTTTTGTTATTTTGTGTCCACAACATTCACTTTGTTTTAGTCATGTCTACATGGAAGATCCTTCAAATTAATTCTCACATGGTCCCACATATATTTATTACATCCATTATGAGTGATCTATATAAAACTCCTTATTAGTGTTTCAATTTATTATACCCATTGTTATTGAAGTAAGTTCTATCCTTTTATTGGTCATAGGGCCTTTTTAATTATAGAGTAAATTTTTCCTTTATTGTTCACTTGCTAATAAATGAGCTACTTTACTCATTGGATTTAAAAATTTACTTGTATACATATATTGATATCTCAAGACCCTTTCCACCTCAAAATCATCATTTATAAGTGTCATACCTTACTAAGTTATATTTAATGAGTTATGGTACTTTGATAACTCTTTAAATTTTAGTGTGTCAAATAAAAATAATGCATATGGTGGATTTTTATTGAGACACATGGAAATGTTTATTGGTTACATAACAATGGAGTTCATAGATTCCTCATTTCCTTTCAAATATTTTTTCATAGTGCATAAATGTGTGAAAGTATTCATTATAATTAATATTTCACTTGTTAAAATATGTAAAAATATTAACCATTTTTCACCATCTTATGGGATATTTCCCCTCATAGGATCAACCTTTTAATCATCATTTTTTATTTTTCTATGTCCACATGGTAGTTGTTAATTGGTCCATGTAATAATGTTTTATCAATCCACAATCATAGACTCATGGATACTTTTAGGCCTCCAAAATTCCTTATGAAATGTCTATGGATCTATTATACCACACCACTTATAGAAATACAAATTGAATTCATTGATTTTATCATATCTTAAAATTAACAGATTCTATTAGGCATTTAGATGCATTTTTGACAGCCCATGGATCTATTGAAAAACAAGTTTTAATTTATTTATATGACATCCATGACTCCAAAATTTTTATTTACCTTTGTCATATATGAAGTGGGAGATAAATAATGAGATGGAAAAACCCTAAATTTCCATATTCAATGTGACCTTCAGGAAAAATGGACCATGGAGCAATATTTGTTGGTCTCCATTACTTAAAACTTGATGAATATGGATCATTAGATGTCATTTGAATGATTTAGACATATAACAGATTGATACAATGAATTATATGAAAATATTAAATAATAGTGTAGAATATATTAGTTGTGCAATTGATTTTTAGTAGTGTAGTGTAAACTTGAGAGGTGTTTGCCAAATATTTGATAGATGAATAATGAGTTGGATCTAAGTTATATTTATACCTCTTTTGAAAATTTACTCATGGAAGGGTTAATGTAACATAATATACCAACCCATACATATCAAAATATTTTGAAATTTGAGTGTTTAGAAGTCATAAACACTTACATTGGAGAATGGACAATAGCATTGATGCTAACATCCAAGTCTCAACTCAACTATCTAGGAACATATAAGGTTGTTGGAACTTTGTAACTGATAGTGAAGTATATATATATAAGAGTTTAAGAATATTATGGGATATAGGTGATTTGGGTAATTAAAATAATAGAGTTAGACTACAAAATAAGCATTTAGACCCAATGAAATGGTGAATGTGAGCCTATTATCTATAAGTAAGGTCAATAACTTAAGGGTAGAGCCTTGAGTGATATTTTTCAAGTGTACAAGACTAGTTTTACATAAATTTGGATTTAGTCATCTAAATTTATCCCCCCTTTAATATAATAATGCATAGTAGTTTAAGGGAAATAAATGCATACCATGGTGTGTAAAACATACCTTAGTTTTATTTATCCCTATTTTAATTTGGTCTATGTGTATGAATTGAAACAAAGAGCATGTTATAAGTGTAATTAGTGCATATAATATGAAAATAAATAATTAAATTTATTTTAAAGAAAAGAGAACAAGGAGTACACTTGTGTGTCAATGCAACCACGTTTCCCCTTGATAGTTTGCTTTGGTAATGATGCTTCCTAGCTAAAGCATTGGAGAGGGGTTCAAAACTAAACATTAAAGATGAGAATAGTGGAATTAGAGGGTGATCATGCCCATAATATGGTATAAGGGTGACTTATGTCAAGTCCATCAAGAGATCAAAATCTCAATCACACCACTCTAGTGTATCATAATAAATATAATCTTGCCCAAGTCAAATGGTATAACCATATCAACTCAAAATAATATAAAGTAGTGCCAAGTCCAGATTATCAATCACACAAGTCAAATAAAGAAACTAATAAAGTAGATAAAATCTAAAATGTTTCATCTTAGTAGGGTCAGTACATGAATATAATGTGAATAATGTATATATAATTTAGTGCATATACATGGAATATCCACCTCAAATGTGTGTCAATATGAAGTATACATCAAAATGTAACCTCTAATATATAAAATATGTATATATGTATCATAATTTTTAAAAAATCTATCCTAAATCTATGACAAATGTATAGAATTTTATCCCAAGTGTATATTTGAATCATGTAAAGTAAATTAAATTATGCCAAAATTTTCAACTAAATGTATGTGGAGTTATGTATTTATGACATGCCCCATTTTAAGGTGATAAGAATGAAAAAATGATAGTCACATTATCTCAAAAGGATAATAGAACTATGTTGTATCTATGTAAATCATGTAGTTAAGAAATATGTAGTAGTATCATGTCGAAGTAGATATATAAATGAAGCTTGCAATATGTATACATAATAATCCCTAAAATACATGATGTTGGTCATGGAAATATCTAGAAGATAAAAAGATCAAAAAACAATCAGCCACACATGTAAAAATACTCAAATTCCACAAAAATAGGGGTCTTAGGAGACCAAAAACAAGGGGGATCTTTAATTTATGATCACTCAATAGGAGGACATATGTAAATGTTTGTACACCAAAAAAACAAGAAAGATTTAAGTCACTTTGGCCAATAAGCAAATAACATGTTAAAATTTTCCACAAGCAAGACAAAAAAGAAAATAATAAGTAAACTCAAGAAAGCCATGTGAAGAGATGAATTAAATTAAATAGAAGTAACTAGCATAGGCATGTTATACTAGTCCATGCATACATATGTTGGAAAAATGTCATGTATAATATCATATCAAGTACACTATTTAAGATAACAATATGAGTATAAGAATGTGTAAAATTAAATATATAATCTCAATGTGATAATGGAAATTATCATAAAATAATATAATCTTTTTTAATTTGATCATATAGAAGTAAGATGCCCCCAATGTAGTACGTCACATAATACAATGAAAGGTCCAACATCTGCATGTTCATGTATCATGGATATCATATATGTCTGTATCACATTTAAGTACTCATGAAACATATATTCATATAGAAAATTCTATGATATCTACTAACATAAAGTAAATGATATATGGAAAAGCTAGTAAACATGTGAAATGTTAACTATTTTTTATTTTTCCTTTGTTTTAATGTTTTTATATTTTATTAATAATTGATTTTTTTTATTTTTTGGAATATTTGATATATTTTGGTAATATATTGATATTTTATGGTCTCATCTAAGGTATGCTCATAGGGTCATCTATATTCTAAGTATGATATATTAATCTGGTCATGTTGCCAAGGATCATGTATATGAGCCCAAAAAAGAACTAAAGAATCTGTAATACTCTACATATGCCTCATTAGACTCTATGTTCATGAGATAGTAGTAGGTATAGTGGTTTATGGGACCCATTATTTAATTCTCTATGATTTATTTGGTGTAATATTGGTATTTTTACCCATTTTGAAACATGGTGCTTGTTGTCAATAACTAACAAGGCCATAAAGGTGTAAATGAAGATCTTGAAGAGTCCACTATGAATATTTGATGCAATGGACTCTCAAGTATTGGTTTTAAGAAATGGGATTGCCTATTTCTTACCCTTTCACACATGGTTAACCTTAGGAGGTTGTATAATTAGCTATCATAGAACAATTTTTTCCTATTGTAAAGATATTCATATTGAATCCCTGAAACTATAATTACTATATTAGGATGAATATATTTAAGACATCCATGCACTATGGAAGGTATTTTATAGAGATTATGAATTTAAGGTCATCCTAATAATATATAAAATACTCTTTTATGTGGTATAACTTGAAATTTTATGGTTACATATGTTGGACCAACCCATAAAGGTAAATCAATCTCACTAAAAACTTATTGTGTCTTCCTACAAAATGATTTGACCATTTTAGTTGATGGGAATAAATTATCCTATGTGTATCCCAAATTTGAGAGTAATGTCATGGTATATGCATTATCACTAGAACCATTATCAACCATAATAAAATGTATCGGATGATGATCAATATGTGTATCGATAAATAAAAAATGAATATATGAGTCATCATCCACAATCTTGACACCATCAAATGAAATATAAGGCCTATAAACCATATTAGGTATATCACATATAAATGTACCAATAATACCATCTAATGGGTGCCCATAATGTCATAGAGGAGGATGTGCATTATATGCAATTTTCACTTCTAGCATTTCCTTAGAATGATTTTGTAATGGATTATTAAATATATTTTGATTTTTTAAGATCATTAAGTTATAATCCCAAATCCATTTCATAATACTTAAAGGTGAGTATATCACTATCAATAAGATCTTGTATTTGTGATTTAATTTAAAACATTTATTCATATAATGATTTACACGTTAGTGAGAGTCAAAATAAGCATTGGCATCATATATTTTTGGTAGAGGCCAACTCTTATCTACCACCATAGGAGGAGGGAGTTATGTGAGATGTCACTCCATGAGATTTAAAATTAGAAAAGTTGGGGATTCATGTAAATGTGTAAATTATCTCTTAGGTGCATTGGATAAGATAAGCCAATTAGGTTATTATGACACTATATCAACCATGGTGTTTGCTTCCTTTTTGGCCTCAGTAGGTTTGACCTTATAACTTGGTTTGATATGAAACTTGGTATTAGATGTAATCGGTGTGTTTAATACATTCTTAAGATTATTCAATAAAATAAGTTTAATTTATATATCTTGAAAAATATAAAATAAGTCATAAAAATATTTTAACTTCTTGAAAATAATAGACTCATGTAAGTGAACTAGAAAACTTTACTCAAAGATATTAAAGTTATTTATCTATCATTGGATTTATCATTTTATCTAACATTGTCTTATATTTTACAAAATTCGTTAATAGAATCATTAGTTCCTTATTTCATCTTGGAAAATTTGTGCATATGACATATTTTATATAATATTAATTAAAAAAATGTGATAAAATTTGATCCACCAAAGGCTTGAATGCTCTTACTAATTATATTGGTAGATCATATAATAATTTATAATCATAGTCCTTTAGAATTTTTGGAAACAATTTGGTCAAAATTTTATCATTTGAAGCATAATTAAGGCATATTGCATAGAAAGATTGAATATGTTGTTCATGATCACCCTTACCACCATAAAGTGTGAACTTGGGTGAAACAAAATTGGTTGAAAAAAGGGTGCAAATCTATCTTAGGTGTTAAGAGATTGTGCAATACATCTTGTGAGTTTATAGCATGAATTATTTTCATAACATTTTGCTCAATGTTGGTGACCTTAACTTCTAAATCTTGTATAACTTATGAAAGAGTGTGCACAATAGACCCATTGGAATTTTTATTTAAAACTTGATAATTCACCAAAGGCTATGAAAACACCACTTGTGTTTATGTAGGCATTGAAATTTGTATTTGAGTTAAAGTATTAATTATTCCCATAGAGGATATAGTAAGAGGTATGCCATCTAAGGGTTCACCATTATTGGATGTAGATACATTATCCTTAACATGGTTATTTATTTATTCTTGTGTAACACATAAGAATGCATTAATTAATTTTTTATTTTTATTTAAATGGTTAATTAAGGTTGTTTTATCTTCCATTTCAAAATGATATTTTTTAACATTTACCATATTTTCTAAATGGAAACAAATATTACATAAGTAAAAAACCATTTAGATCTGTAAATTACTGAAATAAGAAACATTAACAAGTTAAAAACCTTAGAGCAAACTAATAGTTGTATGAGAAGACTTAGAGGTTAGGTTCACCAAATGTTTAACCCTTTTTGGAGATAAAGATTAACTATGAAGGAATATCCTAATAAATCAAGGAGTATGATACTATAAAAAGTAGGCTAATTAATGAATTTAGATTCTATTTATATTCTAATAATAAATACTAAATCTAAGCATATGCCAAAATATATAAAGCATAACATTCAATATTTTGATAATATGAATATGAAGAAAAATCATACTTATCTTATACACTGATGAGTAGGCATATTCGAATAATTTAGGTGTAAAAATATAATGTATGAATATTCTAATCTAGTCATAAAATTTTGAAAATTATCTTTCTATTAGCATAAACACTTTCATCACCTTGTAGAGACTTACATTGATGTTACTATCCATGCTTCAACAAATCTGTCATGTATAGATATTGACTATTGACTAAAAATTACACCTAGTTATTTTTGGGTTTTATGTTTCCTTTCAAATTATATGTTTAAATAATGCACAATGGTTCTCAATATTAGAATATAGCCTAAAACCTAAATTCTCATTTTAGGAAGTGTCACCTTATTAAAATTGGGTTAGTTGGCTCATGAATTTGAGCTAACCTCAAGGACCCCTTTATTTATGAGCACTACCTACATAGCCAATACTCCAAATAGGGACTTAAACATATGTAGTTCTCCCCTATGTATTGGCTTACATGTGAATAATGGTGTAGAATGTTATATGCAAGTTCATGTAGTGATATATCTTGTAACTTGAAAAATATAACTCATGTTATGATATTTAAATGCTTTATACTTTTAATATGACTGCTCCAATGACTTATATAAAAATAGGAAAAAATATGGTAGGATAGATTAATTATGCAATTGATTTTTAGTAATGTAGTGTAATCTTGAGAGGTGATTGCTAGATATTTGGTTAATGAATAATGAGTTGGATTTAACTTGTATTTATACCAACTCTTTTGAAAATTTCCTCATGGAGGGGTTAATGAAACATAAGATGTTGAATCGTACATATCAAAATATTTGAAAATTTGAGTGTTTAGAAGGCACATACACTTGCATTAAAGAATGGAAAACAATGTCAAATTTACTATCCAAGTTTGAATGTAATTTTATAGGAACACAAAAGGTTTTTATAGATTTATATTATGGGATACATGTGATTTAGGTAATAAGAATAACATGGTAAAACTATGAGATAAGAATTTAGGTCTAGTGAGATGGTGAATGCGAGTCTATCAGTTTCAAGTAAGGTCAATAATTTAAGGGTGGAGACTTAAGTGATATTTTTCAAGTGTACAAGATTAGTTTTACATATAAATCTATATTTAAGGATCTACAATGGCATGAAACTTTCCATTCACAAAAGATCAGTCTTCCTATAATAGATACCCAACCAATTTATTGTGTCTCTTGTTAAAATCATTAGTTAATTCATTATTTTTTTATTTCTTAGTTTATTTTAAAAAAATACAAAAAAATAAAATATTCTATAAAATTAAAAAATAAATATCAATGCATGATATGTGTAGTTAATTTTCATTAGATTATTTATTCTCAGTATATACATTAGTTTTTTTTATCTAGTTTATATAAAAAGTGATTCACCAATGTACATGAATGAGTTATAGAACATACATGTTTTTATCCCCAAATGAAATTTCAAGTGGTGAGACTATATAAAACCCATAACCTTTATAAAGACAACAATGCTCTATTTAAATAGTCATGTAATACACTCCTTTATAATTCCATTAAACTTGTACTAGTGAAGATAAGATCTCCTTTATTAGATTCAAACCAATCACATGCCTCCTATAGATGGTTTATGTGTCATCAAGTTCAATAGGGCCATAATTTTACTTAGGTTTATCATTCTATGACTATTCCTCTTGTTCATACTTTAGTTCAACACATTATGTAAAATATATCATTTTACTCATTTAATTTCACATTGATATGTTAATGTCTACCTAAATTCCTAAATATAATTATTTTATGAATTAATTATGTTGATAAATAACATTTACTTTTGCATTCTTTGAATTTTTACTTCTATGCTTCATGTCTTGTGTGTATTCACTATTTTAGATTGTGGGCATTTGAACATGTCCTTATTTGTGGCTATAAGCATATCATATGTTTATATGTGTGCGAGCAACATTTGAACATGTATATTTTATGAGGCCCCTTGGATTCCTTACTTATTTGTGTGTTTTTGCATGTGCTTCTTTGTATATGCATCATGGCCATGACTCTTACTTGCATGTTTGCTTAGTTTGTGATGCCATGATAAATATCATGCATCCATGTCAAAGTTTTAAAATTCAATTTAAATTAATTAAGATATGATCATTAGTTACTATTTTTTTTAATTTCTAACATCTATCTAAACATGACACTATGTATGTTTGGTTCCACATGCATCTTATGTTACTATATTGCTAATTTTATCTATGATGAGGGCATACTCTTGATTTTTATATAGGTAAATGAGGATTAATGGGTCCCTCACACTTCATTAATAAAAAATGAGATTACATCCAACCATAACCATAACTAATAGTCATCACAAAATAATAAAAAAATACCAAAACCATGAAATATCTAGACACAAAGAACATGCAAAAATCCACTGACTAAACAAAATGGCCCAAAAAAATAAAATTATAAATCTAGAACCTAGGATACAATTAAAACAAAAATATTTAACACAATAAAAAAGGACCAATAAGGAATCAATCCAAACAAACAATCCACCAAAAGGGTAGCCACATCAAAGAACCACCACCAAACTATTAGAGCCACCACCACTACCTTCAAACATCGTATTTCCACTTGACCCACACTACTCAGTTGCTACCCCACTAAAGCCATAAAACATCCCATAGTAACACCACTCTCAGTATTTTACACCTTATCCACACCCTCATCCATTTTCTTTCCTTTAGATTACTGTTTCTATGTTATTTCGCTTTCACATTCAAAGAGAGAATAAGAAACTAGAAGAAATGGTCTAAGGCTTGTATGTACCTGAATGAAGTCGTGCGCACCGTAATCCAGACAATAGCGAGAACTCCTCTTTGGTTATGGAGGATGACACCTGCAAGAGAAAGAGACTAAGACAAAAAAGGCATTAGATGAGGAGATGGTGGGTTGCCAAGCAAAAGCTTGATCCTAGAAGCAAAAGCTTGAGGGATGTCAACCCACTGATTGATAAAAGGATGTCTGATAAATAGCAGAATGATAAAAGACTGCAATGATAAATACTGAAAAGGAAATGGAAGAAAATGCTTACCTAAATGATGTTGTCAGGCTGGTCACAGTCACCGACGTCGGTGGTCCTACTGGCATCGGTTGTCAAGGTCTGCCAACATCGGTTATTCTACCAATGTCGGTGGGGGTAGTGGTCTCTGAGGCCGACGTCGGTCAGGGCAGTAGTCTTTGGGTGAGGTCTAGTCAGGTCTTGACGGGTTTATGGTCTGTGGAATGGACTGTGATCTCGTCTGAGAGTCAGAGAGGTCTATTTAGAGGTCTGAGAGATTGCCTAGAGTTCTGAGAGACTTGTTTTGGGTCTGAGGGACTGAGAATGTTGCCTGGGAAAGTGGCTAGTTGGGAACCAGAAGCAAAAAGGAAAATGAATGAGAGGCAGGGGTCTAAGAAGGCCTTTCAACCTCTCAGGGGAAGGACAGGGAAGGTCTTGGCAATGATTAGCTAAATAGATAGATTAAACAAGAAATGAAATAGAAAACAACACTGTGCTTACCTCTTGCTTGCTGATGGAAGAATGGAAAAACCTATTGCTACTGATGTCCCTATTGTTGATGTAGCCTGTGTGGAGGACCTATTGTTGGTGTAGAAGGTTGATGTTGTTGCTAGTGTAGAAGAGAGTGAGAGTTCTAGTTTGAAGATTAGTAGATTGATTGGCAGAGTCTAGATGCGAGAGAGAGGCAAAGGGGGGATAACAGATGCAAAAAACTGTTATGAAGGCTGTTGATGTCGGCAATATCGCCGATGTCAGTCGACAGTTGACCAACATCAGCGGCTGAAAGGCAGGAAAAAGGCTAAAAATAGCCTTTCATCCATTTTCCCAACTGCCGAGTTAGCGAGTCTGAAGAAGAAACGGTCGAAGGTGATTAAAATGGATGAGAGGTTAAAGGGGAGAAGTTGGAATGGGGGTCTAGGCATTAATATTGGCCATGTGGGGAATGAAGGGAATCCAAAGAAGGGTATCTAAGGGTGGTGAGGTGGCATGGGGAGAGAGAGAGGGAAGGAGAGAGAGGGGGGAATATTAATTTAAAATAGATAATTATTTCAAATTAATAAGACATAGGTTAAGAGTGGTTAAGAGGACCAAGGGGGAGAGAAGGGGAGGACGACCAAGGGAGTAGACACAATTTCGGTGTCTACATTTGTCCCTTTTTGTCTTGTTGGTTGTTCTGGATGAACTGCAAGACAAAAATAGGAGTTGATTGCCCCAAGTGTGGGATAAGTTTGAATTCATCTTGTTGGTTGTTCAAGTGAACTGCAAGACAAAAACAAGAGGGTTGGTTGCCCCGATTATGGATGAGGTATTCCCCCTCAAAGTAGGAGTCGAGGGAAAGGAACCTAAAATTAGGTGCTGATTTGACAAAGAGTGGATGAAGATGGTGAATATGGAGTGTGAACGCTACAAAAGTCGTGATTGCACATATACCACTTCACGAGATGGTCGGGTCAAATTGTCGCAGGTCGAGGGTCAAGGAGTGCCAAAATTGAAATAATCGAGCCCCAGCATTTAGTCGTCTGCTAATTGGGTTATTCAATCTAAGTTGAAGCTCCAATAGGTCATCATGTTCCAGGTATCCTAGACTCAGGAAATGCTCCCAGAAACATGAAAAAGTCACAAGTAGTGGGGATCAACTAGCTTGCGATCCTATACTTGTGAGGGTCAAAAATAGTCTGCACACAATTTTGCTAACCAGTCGTGGGGTAACATACATGCAAAAACAACCAAGGCAATGTCGTCTTAGAAGTGGTCAGGGTCAGAGGAGATAGGCATGATCTCCATGGTCATTGGTCGAGGTGGATGGATGGATGAAAGAAAGTGGCCGAGCTAACCTCAGAACACTGAGTGCTGCCTACATAGCCCCTGTTGTTAGGGCCTCAGGCCAATGTAGTTCTTCCTAAAAGGGAGGAAGAGGGTCAAAGGTATGGATTGGTCTTGGTCGAGGTCAAGGTCATGGTCAAAGGTCAAAGGAGTGGTCAAAGGAAAGAATGGTTTGTCCATCAAGGAGACGAACAAATGAGGGTGGTCGAGCTAACCCCAGAAGATAGCCGTGTCATCTGAGTGCTGCCTACATAGCCCCAGTCTTAGGGCCTCAGACCAATGTAGTTCAGACGAAGGGGCAAAAAGGTTGATGATTGGTCTTGGTCATGATGAATGATGAGGGTAAGATGATGTTACAGCCTTTTCCAAATGGTGTATTCTGTAACATTGGTCGAGGCTTTTCATCCCTAGCAATTTTCCATATTCATGATGGATGTATGCTAAAAATGAATTGAGGTCTATTTATGCTTCAGCAAGTATTGGTTTATTCTTAACATAAATTGTGTCTGGTCGATAGTTTTCATGTGTATTGTTGTCCATAGAAACTATGTGAAATAGACTAGGTCATGTCGGTGGTTTGAAAAATGTTTTGGTCGGTTTGGGTTTGGTTGGATAGATAATGATTGGGTTGAATGCATGACCAAAGTGTGACAAAAAGTGAAAGGCAAATTTCCCTTTCATTGACAAGGACCAGAATGATGGCATGGATAAGGGTTGTTAGAACAAAAGCCCCATTTATGCATTACGTCGTTGACTAGTGGTTGTGTTTAGAGAAGCAATTGAATCACTTGACGTTAAGTGAGCTCGAAATCCCTTGAGTATGCATGGGTGATAGGTTTGATATGATATGTAAGGAAGGGGGAACCCTTTTTGGCAGGAACAACTTTGCCCCTTTTATAGGTGACCCCGAGAATGACTATAGACAAGTCCATGACTCTAAAGGTTGTCAATCAGTTTTTTTTTTTTTTTTTTGAATGGGGTAGATTGATCGATGCGGGAAGCCTGCGATGGGATGTTGTCTTGCTTTGTGGTCATGTTGTGAAGTTGATCGATGCGGGAATCTTTAGAGATAGTGCTGTGTATGTAACAAAATTTAGGCATAGCCATCCTTCGAGGGAGTGGTCTATATTTTGCTTTTTATGTTTTTGATATGACTTTGGCCTAGCTATCCTTTAAGGGAGCAATCTAGTAAATAGAAAAATGATGATGTAGCTATCCTTCGAGGGAGCAGTCTACATTTATAGTTTTATGACCTTGTAATATGCATCCCATTTTTATATTTTTTTGATTTTTTTGTTGACTGAACTTTTGGTCATGGACTTGACTATAGAGGTTTAGAGGGTTTCCTTTTTATTAGGACAAAGCATTCATGCTTGATAAAAGGGTTAGGATTGAGGGTTGAAGGAGATAGGAATGATGGTGACAAAGACTGCTCAAGGGATCGAGCTCAAGTTAAATGTCAAATGAATAATTACTTGACTAACAGTGGACTGGTCAAAGATGCAAGGCGTAAAGGGGCTCAAGTTTTGACAAAGTCCTGACCCATGCTTGTGTTATGATGTAAGGTCTGAATCAATTAGGAGAAAACTTGCCCCATTTGCTTCATTCCAAATTAGTCACATGTTGATTGATGTTGAAGGAGTTGGTTGATGTTTGGTCGAAGTTTGGGGTCGATGCTGAAGAAGTTGGTTGATATGATTAAAATATTGGTTGATGTTTGGTCAATGTTTAATTGAGGTCAGGTCGAATATTGGGTTGGATGATGTGATTAAAAGGTTGGTTGATGTTTGGTCATTTTTTGGTCGATGTCTAGTCAAATTTTTGGTCAAGGTTTGGTTGATATTTGGTCAATGTTGGGTTGGATGATGTGATTAAAAGGTTGGTTGATGTGTGGTCCTTGTTTGGTCGATGTCTGGTTGAATGTTTGGTCAAGGTTGGGTCGACGGTCTGGTTGAGGTCGGGTTGAATGTTTAGTTGAGGCTTGGATGAAGGTTGAATTCCCCCAGCGGCTAGGGAGAATGTTTGATAGATTGGTTAAGGTTGATTGAGGCTTGGTGGTCAGATTGACTATGTTGATGTCGAATAAGGAGGGTAAAGGCTGCAAAGAGACCATAGTCTGGCGTGGAGATCCCGATTTAGGTGATGAGGTTTGAGAAGCATGGGTCGGTGTTGATTTGTTGAAGGGGTGGTCAAGAGGATCCTTGATGAGAAGGGAATCCTTTCTCTGTTGTTGATGAATGACAGCTTTAAGAGTGCAACAACGCTTAGTGTCATGTCTCAGAGTGTGGTGATAATGACAAAATTTAGAGTTATCAAACCAAGATGGTCTTGATCCGAGAGTTGATGAGTGGGGCGGTGTTGAAGGTTTGTTGACAATGCGGTCAAGAAGAAAGGTGTCTTTCTCCAAGCATTGGCGAATGACAACCTTGAGGGCACAACAATGCTCAGTGTCGTGCCCAAGTGTGTGATGATACACACAAATCTGAGTATCATCGAACCAGGGTGGTTTTGGTCTGAGGGATTGATATGGTTTAAGAGGTGGGAGATTGATGCGAGAAGACTACAATAATTTCCATAACAGTAGGGCATAAGAACCTACTAATGGGTCTAGATGTTTTGTTGCAGAAGGGATTGATGACTTTGGTTTGAGAGGCGTAAGAGGTGTTGGTCATACCATCATTTTTGTGGGTGGTGTAACCACACATGGAGATGGCACTTTGGTGGTGATAGGTGTTGGATGATTTAGAGGAAATATATGTCTGATGGGTTGAGAGAGTAATGGAGGCAACTTGCCTCTGTGAGGTATGGGAGTAGGAAGCACCCCTATTAAAGTGGATAGATGTAGACCCAAAATTGAAGGTAATGATGAAGGTGGGGGAGGAGTCCTCTGGTGTGGTTTAATGGCCTTCATTGGTTTGGGTCGAGGGCCACTATTGTATGAGGCGAGGTTAAACATGGGTTTGGGTTTAGATGTGGATGGAGGTGAGTGAGATGTAGCAATCTCAAGCAAAAGATAAGAGGAAACTGTGACTGGGTCTTCTTCGATCAAAATGGATGAAGAGACTGGTTCTTCTCTTGGTGGAGAAGAAATAGGAGAGTGTGGCTCCACAGTCGGATAGAGCATAGGAATGGTCATGGTCTCGATGTGTGGTCTAGGTGTGGGGAATGTATGATCCCCCATTGATGACAAAAAGGATGAGGGTGAGGCAGCCGGTGTGGGTGCCATCAAAGCATCCTCCAATATGAGAGAGGTCGATGGAGGACTAACAGGAGAAGGGGAAGAAGGGTCTTCCACATGTGGAGGAGGAATAGGGGAAGAAGGGTCTTCCACCTGTGAAGGAGGTTGGTCAGGGACAAGAGAAAAGACAGTGTCGATCGTGTGTATATTGTTAGGGTGTGGAGCTAAAAGCTTCAACCTTTGCAAACTAGGAACTGAAGGTTGCTGAGTTCTACAGGAACTGGCGTCGGCAGCATGACCGACGTCGGCAGGACCCAGTGCAGAAGGCAACCGGCGACGGCAGAAAGTCGGCCGACGTCGGCAGAACCAGACCAGCAGGGACCGACGTCGGTCGCCTGTGTGTTCCCGAAGTGTTCGTTTCACGGACAGTTAGTTAAGTGAACTATGAGTTTGCATGACAAGACCAGCCAGAGTCTTGGGTTGCGAGGAAAATTGTCTAAATTAAGAGTCTTAGTTATTGTTTGAGTTAGGGATCTATTTATAGACCTATTGGCATGTATTGTTTAAGGTATGAGATAGAAAGGAAGAGTTCCTTCTAGTTGTAAGATCTATGAGTTGCAGGTTGTTGCAAGCTCATTGGTGATCTACATGTAAGCTTGGTCTTTGAATTGCAGGTTGCAGGTTCATGAGAGATCAGCTTGAAGTGCTATAGAGTGCTTGATGTACCGACAGGGTTATTACTGACTGGTTGGTGAGGTGAACACCAATTCTATGTGTGAGTTGGTTGTTGGGACCGTTTTTGTGTAGGAGAGTGTGTGTGAGAAGAATTACTGTACACTTGAGGTGTGGCGAATCTCTGTAAGGTGAAAGAGTGTGGCGGCTCTTTGATGTATTCTTTTCTGTTAGTGTTAATACAAGATAGTGTATTGTCTCTCATATTCTGTGCTATTGGTGAATTCTAGTTACTTGTGTTTCTGGTTATTTTTGCATATTCAATTGCTTATATATTTGGTAATCATACTGTGCTCTATCTGAGGAGCAAGATCCTAACCAGTGGAGTCAGAGCATGTTTGTTGTCTCTTGATTTCCTGACATATATCATGGTCTTGAGGGTCATTGGTCATGGTCTGGACATTGTTTTGAGTAGGCCGGTGATTAGGAAAGGGTTGTTTGAAGACGTCAAGGTGTTGGTTGGGTGAGGCATTTGGGTTGTCCAAGATGAGATCCCCCTTGTCTAGCATGTCTTGGACAATGTTTTTGAAGGTTTGACAATTGTCTATGTCATGGCCTTTGACATGGTGGTAGTTGTAAAAGTCATTCTCCATGTACCATGCAGGGATAGGTGTTGAGGGGTCGAATTGAAGTGGTCAGATTGAAGGGAGATTGAGGACCCCCTGTTTGACAAGTTTATCCAAGACAGAGGCATATGACTCTCTAATTGGAGTGTATTGACGTTGTATGGATCATCGTTGGAATTGTTTATTGATGTAGTCTAATGTTGAAAATTGAGGTCAGTTGGTTATTGTTGAAGATGATGGTCTAAAGATGATAGTGTTTTCCGACCCCTTGGACTGGGAGTGGGCAGAAGAAGGTTTGGATGAAGAAGGGTCATTAGATTTTGCGTTGTCATTATGCAATTTGACCTTATTTTCATTGATGGCACAGAGTTCAAGATTTCTTGCCATGGTGAAAGCTTTGTCGAAAGTGCGGAAAGTCTAGATCCGTAAGGTAGAAGAGATGTGCCTAGCACATGCTCAAGAAAAGAGCTCAATGAGCTCAGGTTGAGGCAAGGAGAAGGAGAGTTGGTTGATCAGGGCTCTCCAACAGGTGACAAAATCGACTATTGATTTGTCATCAAATTTATTGATGGAATAGAGGTCTGTGATTGAGACTTGTTTGGTGATGTTGATAGAAAAATGATTGAGAAATAATTAGGTGAGTTGAGTGAATGAAAAGATAGAATGTCTAGTAGGAGAGCTATACCAGTCAAGGGCGGGGCCAAAAAGTGATATGGGGAACGTGCGTAGAAGTAACGCATCATCATGGGCTATGAGATAACAAGTGTGTCTGAATGATCGAAGATGTTGTTGTGGGTCCTCCTTACTCTAAAAGTGAGTAAATTTAGGGAGTTCCCACTGGTTGGGATAAGGTCAGATGGGCACAGAAGGATGAATGGGTTCATTGCAAATTTGGTCATAGGAGAGCACATTACGTGAACTAGAAATAGAGGTCTCAAGACTGCACATTTTATCCATCAGCATTTTGATGAGATCAGCTAACGGATTGGTAGGTGGGGCACCCCCTAGGTTGTAGGGTACCTGGAAGGTGGTCGAAGGGGTGTATGATGTACTTGGTTGTGCTTATGTAGGCACAACATATGGGTAGTGCATCATAGGGATAGATGTCATGGTCAAAGGGGATTGTGTTATGAAATTGGAGGACACAAGTTAACTAGATACTGCCATAGGTGGTTGAGTGGTGGCACTAGTAAAAGGATAGGTTGTCACTCCTATGTGTATGGGTGCAAGAGTGGGTGAGGTTGAGACAACCAAGTTCTGGTATGGTGTATAACTTGATTGAATTGTGTGAAGTTGAGGGGGTAATGACACCCCAATAGAGGCAGGTTCAAAAATAGATGGGGAGGCCAAACTTTGCGTATTGGCCATGGTCGAGTGACTCGTCGAGATAATAGGCTAAGTTATGATGGGTTGGGTAGCGGATGATGTTGATGTCATTGCCGTTGCAAGTGAAAGGTCCCGCATTTGGTTTCTTGCGAGATAGTTTTGGAAGGCTTTGACATTGAGGTCTAAGAATCTTTCGAAATCTTGGTCCCCTTTAGGGATAATGGGGGTCTGAGTTGGGGTTGGTCGGGTAGGAGTTCTTTTGGTTTCTGAGTATAACTCCATTATAGGACTGGTTATGGATGAGGAAGACGGAAGCATTTGATGCCTCGCGTGGTCAGGAAAAGCCTTGGTTTGACTACGTGTCAAAACCATTCAAGGAAAATAGGGTTAGGTTTTAGAAACTATATTTTTTTAGTTTCAAAAAACTCAGAATGTGGTTTTGGCAGAAAAAGGGGTCGGGTTTTAGGACACTGTTTTGAAAAAAGGGACTGTGATAGTGACCGACGTCAGTTAAAAAATTGATGTCGGTGATATCAGATGGCTGACATCGGTCAGATAACCGATGTCGGCAAGGAAAGGTTGCCGACGTCGGTGGTAAAATCGATGTTGGTGACAGTGGTTTCTAAAAACCCAAAAGATTTGAGAGTTTTTGGAAAAAAGGAAGAAGAACGTCCTCACAAGCTTAAACAAGTAGATAGGAATAGAAAAATAGATGGAGATAGGCATACACTAAGCATTAAATCATAAGAATCAACTTTTAGAATCTTGTGGCTTATGCCTTAAAGTGATGTTTGGGAAGATTGGCTTTTGAGACGGGTCATAGAAGAGGTAGTCTATGGATGGTTTTAGGTTTGTTTAGACACTCAAGAGTCTGTATTAGGTTCAGTATGTGGCCTGGTGCTAAGGAGCAAGCTCCCCTCACTTCACGAGCCCAGTGATAAGCTGGTCTCGCTTAGCCAAAATATACCTTCCCTAGAGATTATCCTCCACCAGAGAACGGAGTGGTCTTTCCCCTTGGTGATGAAATCCAAGTGAGATTGCCAGGGAGGGGTAAGGTATCCGTTGGGTGATGAAATCCCAGTCGGGCCTTGTCTTAGGTAAGTTTGATGTTTGATTTGTGCAAGTGATTTGGTTGTGTAACATAAGTGTGATTAATTCATGATGCGGTCTAATTACTAGATGTGGACTAAGAAATGCAAGAAAATAGAAATGAGATGCAGTGTGTTTTAAGCCCCAAGTCGAAATGTTAAGTTCGTATGAAGACAAATGGAGAAAGGGTTGAAGAATATGACTTTTGACTAGTCTATGATGAAAGAAAAGAAAGAAGAGTTCTTTTTAATCCTGCTTATGATGTCTTTTGGAAGATAGAAGAAAGAGATGAAAAGGATAATCCTAATGCACCCTATATGAACAGAAAGAAAAGAACCCAAGGAAGAACTTAGGGTCCCACCAGGCGTGCCAGAATGTTTCTATGTTATTTTGCTTTCACATTCAAAGAGAGAATAAGAAACTAGAAGAAATGGTCTAAGGCTTGTATGTACCTGGATGAAGTCATGTGCACCATAATCTAGACAATAGCGAGAACTCCTCTTTGGTTGTGGAGGATGACACCTGCAAGAGAAAGAGACTAAGACAAAAAGGTGTTAGATGAGGAGATGGTGGGTTGCCAAGCAAAAGCTTGATCCCATAAGCAAAAGCTTGAGGGATGTCAACCCACTAATTGATAAAAGGATGTCTGATAAATAACAGAATGATAAAATACTGCAATGATAAAGACTGAAAAGGAAATGGAAGCAAATGCTTACCTAAATGATGCTGTCAGGCTGGTCACAGTCGCCGACATTGGTGGTCCTACTGGTGTCAATTGTCAAGGTCTGCCGACGTCAGTTATTTTGTCGATGTCGGTGGGGGCAGTGGTCTCTGAGGCTGGTGTCGGTCAGGGTAGTAGTCTTTAGGTGAGGTCTAGTCAGGTCTAGATGGGTTTATGGTCTGTGGAATGGACTGTGGTCTCGTCTGAGAGTCAAGGAGGTCTATTTAGAGGTCTGAGAGATTGCCTAGAGTTCTGAGGGACTTGTTTTGGGTTTGAGGGACTGAGAATGTTGCCTAGGAAAGCGGTTGGTTGGGAACTAGAAGAATAAAGGGGAATGAATGAGAGGCAGGGGTTTGAGAAGGCCTTTCAGCCTCTCAGGGGAAGGACAGGGAAGGTCTTGGCAATGATTAGCTAAATAGATAGATTAAACAAGAAATGAAATAGAAAACAACATTGTGCTTACCTCTTGCTTGCTGATGGAAGAATGGAAAAACCTATTCCTGCTGATGTCCCTGTTGTTGATGAAGCCTATGTGGAGGACCTATTACTGGTGTAGAAGGCTGATGCTATTGCTGGTGCAGAAGAGAGTGAGAGGTCTGGTTTGAAGATTGGCAGATTGATTGGCAGAGTCCGGATGTGAGAGAGAGGCGAAGGGGGGATAATGGATGCAAAAAATCGTTATGAAGGCTACCGATGCCAACAATATCACTGATGTCAGTCGATAGTTGACCGATGTCGGTGGCTGGAAGGCAGGAAAAAGGCTAAAAATAGCCTTTCATCCATTTTCCCAACTGCCGAGTCAGTGAGTCTGAAGAAGAAACGGTCAAAGGTGATTAAAATGGATGAGAGGTTAAAGGGGAGAAGTTGGAATGGGGGTCTAGGCATTAATATTGGCCATGTGGGGAATGAAGGGAATCCAAAGAAGGGTATCCAAGGGTGGTGAGGTGGCATGGGGAGAGAGAGAGGGAAGGAGAGAGGGGGGAAATATTAATTTAAAATAGATAATTATTTCAAATTAATAAGACATAGGCTAGGAGTGGTTAAGAGGACCAAGGGGGAGAGAAGGGGAGGATGACCAAGGGAGTAGACATGATTTTGGTGTCTATAATTACCTCTCCATGAAGTAACCCCAACAAACCAGTGCATGTTATATTACCTTTATATGATCCCTTAAATCATTAGAGACAACTTGTTAGTACATGAATGACCTACCGCCATACATTCCCACATACTCCATGACTTACTATAGAGGAAATAAGGGAATGTAATTCCAATATAGATGAGCTATAAGATTAGATACCAATACCAACTTACTCACTCATTAATAATCTATAGTTATAGCCAAAGAAGCAAAAGGTGCCTTACAAACTCACACATCTAAAGCCATAAATAGCCTCCCTATGGGATCTAGGTTTATTAGGAAGCATGAAGATGATCTAAAAAATAAAACATAATGAAATAACACTTCTCCAACTCAATATAGTTAATGAGAGGAAATAACCCCAAAAATTACCTATTAGAGAATAATAAGGAATTATGATCCACCCCCCAAAAATTAGCCACCACATTCTCAAGGAAAATTCTAAAATATGTTCAAACCAACTTCACCATGATTTTCTTCATAATCTCCTTTTCTTTCATAGCTAGAAGGATATTCCAAATGAACATTGACACCATCCCATAATTAACCTTAACTGAAAATAGGGGCTCCAAGTATACCAAAATCACCAATTCACACACCACATCCATGATCAACCTAGATTAAATCATAAATACCTTATTCAATTTAGTGTCTAAGATGATTTACTCAAAATAATTTTCTATTTTAGGATAACAACATGTAAAATGGGCATATGATCAATTGACAACACCTAGTCCATAGTTGAGGTGAGAACATCTAGGCAATAACTGCATCCACCAACTTGACACAAAGTAACAATCACCTTGAACACTAAAAATCCAAATAGGGAATGTCATCACCATGAAAAAATGATCTCAAACTAAATTTAATGCATTAAAAAAATAATTGAATGTGTAATCTAGCCTCTATATGTGCATGGGTGATAAGACACCCACCCTTTATAATACCACCCTAACCTTTAATCCAATAAGGAGAGACACCACATGAGCATAAAAATTAGAGATAAACACCCCCAACCTAGCTTCTGTCTAGGCATCCCAAGGGTTATCCATAACCAATTCTTCCTCAAAAATAACTCTGTTCATGATAAAATCTACATCCAAATTATCCTTCCAGAAATAGTGGTTGGCCTTCCAATCTAAAAAGGATTCTAATAAATCCCAGACTCACCTCATAATATTTTCAATGTTCCATAATCCAACCTTTTTATTGTGAAAAATGTGAATCAACACCTTCAAGTTGATCTCAATGAAAGCCTTCTCAATGCTACATTGAATTACTAAGTTTAGCCCAAGCATAAGGGTCCATGCCTCTACCTCATTATTAGTGCCATCTAATAACTTATGTGATACCACTATAATTAAGGATCCTAAATAATATATAATTATTCAATCCACCCTAGAGGTCCATGTATTGCCTCTATATGTACCATAAAATTTTAATTTAAATATAGTGAGGGATAGGGACTCCACTCTAAATTATGTACCCATATAAAAGCCTTGGAGGAAATGACCAACCCATTAATAGGGGGAGTTTTATTAGGATCTATGACATAATGTTTTGAAAATACCAATATGTCAACCTCTATTTGAGTCTCTTGGCATGCTTGGAACAAATTTAAAACATTACCACTTCAACATTTTAAAGCATAAATTCAATGGAGTTAACCTTATCTTATAAGATCCTCTATTTACATTCCATACATATTATCCAAATTAGGATAATTGGGTAGACTTGACACAAGAAATATCCAACCAATAAAAAATAAAACATGAGGAGAAGATACCTAAAATTGGTCCAAATCTAACCTAATTTATCATAAATCAAATCCTAATAAGTAGAAGTGAAGGGATAAGAGAACAAAAGATGATTTGTACCTTCTTCAATTGTGAGACAAAGACAACTTCTAAAAGGTCCCACAACCACAATCTATGTATAATTTTTTAAATCAGGATGTTTCCTTAGACAAAAATCCAAGTAAATTCTATAGGCTTAGGAATCCCCACCTTGCTCCAACAAAGGAATATAGTGCATCTGAAATATGACTAAGATTTCTTAGACATTTTAACCTAAAATTTACTAAATAAGAACCTAACTTAACCCAAATATAGTGAATGGAGTCCTCATTTTTAAAAAAAATATCTTAATTTTGGACAAAATTCTAGAAATCCTTACTTTTTGAGAGTCTAGTATCAAAATATACTCAAACTCTTTCCATTTCCAACTAACCAAACTGGCCCATGGATGTGGTTCCAATTAATCATCAACTTTACCACCCCAAACAATAGTAAAAGCTATATATCATCCTCTAAATTTCTCTAGTCCTACAAAGGCCTATGACTATTCCATGAATTTCCCCTAAAATTTGTAGATTACCCATTAAAGATCACCCAATACACATGACCTTTGATAATATGATGCCACTTAAGAATAAAGTTTTAACTATGGGAAATCTATGGTATTTAGACCAAGTTGAAACAAATATACACACAAAAATGTTTCATTAATTACACATTATAAATTAATTATAATATATAGCTTTCTAATTTTCTATAAGTTAGAAGTTAAATCTTATCAAATTATCCCTTAAACCTCTCAACTATACCCTATAATCTCTTGATTCTCCTATTTTCTCATATATACATGATCTATTCTCATAAATCACTCACACAGAATATACTATAGTCTCATAAATATAAGCTCTAAAAATGTGATCACTAACAACATTACCTAACATTTCCCCTTTAGTGTGAACATGGGAAGATAAAAACACTCAATGACTAACCAACATGTTTCTCTAAAGGTTTCACATGGTCTTGACACTCACATTGATTTTGGGAACTAAATCAAACATGAATAGGGACCCATCAAATTATTAATGTGAATACATGTTTCATGAATTGGGACCCATTGACAAACTCATGCAAACACATCAACTGAATAAGTCAAGATATCAAGAACACTTCCTGCTATAGTTTCTATGGCTTGTATCTTCACATTACATCAAGGTAACTGCATTGATATAATAATTTATTTGTATCACACTAAAAAAATACCTATTTGAGGACTAAATTCTCTTTGTCTTTATTTGTAGCCTCTATTAATGTTTTTTACAACCCAAACAAAAATAACATAGACAATCTTCACTTCCACTAGAAACTACCTTATCTTTAGCTAGTTTGGTGCAATTATTTATCATTGCATTAATTATAAGTTGGTTTTAACTGATAATGCATCCATTACAACATGAAAACCATCAATCATGTTTTATGAGGATTGATGACACATATGAACATACCAAATTTATTATAAACACTTATGATATATAAAACTAATTCTATTATGACTTTTATTGAATTTGAAATCTAATGAAAAATAAAATTATAAACATAAAATATGATGACCCCTAAAGAAATATCATTATAGACCATTTATTAAACAACAAAATATGAACTATGAACAAAAATAAATAAATAAATAAATAAATTACCCTAAATACAAAATAACTATATCATGTCTAAGGAAACCTTATAACAAAAATACCCTATAAACTCTTCTAAATTCATGCCAACCTTATAAAATCTATGCAAAATAAATTATAATAAACACAAAAAAACAAAACTCAAAAACTTACAACACTAAATATATATAATAAAAAAATTATTCTAAAGTATTTTGACTAAAAATATAAACATACAATATGATTTTGATAAACCTAATTTAAATAACTCAAAATAACTAAACACGTACTAAAGCAAACAATTGAAAAAATTAAATATAACATCAAATACCTAATACCTAGGTCATATAATTTTTTTCATGGATTTGTCATTGTAGGATAAAATCATCTTTGCTTTAAAATGTCACCTAGATTACAGAGGAGAGCTTGGTTGGGCTGATATAGGGAAGCCAAGGTGATATTAAATCATAAGTAGTCATGAGTTGGAGTGATGGAATGCTGGAGCTTATGTCAAGATCTAAGTGAGGGAAGAATAATTTAAACAAGGTGCTTCAAAAGTGTGACACAAGGGGATGAACCTGATCTATAATATACTTCATTGAGGGCTCATGGAGAAAGCTCACATGGACTACAATATTTTTTCATAGACTGATTTGATCTCATTTTCAATGATATTTTGAAAATGACAATATGCATAGTGGTGATTTTTGAAAACACCAATGCTATTTTTAGCACGATAGGAGATGCAATGTCAAGGCAAGGAAAGTGATGCAATGACCAATGTTGAGATTGGATCCTATTAAACTAAAATCACTTCAAAACCTTAACTGAGGGATATACTAATCGATCCACCTATATTTTCCATTGTCATTTTGAATAGATTTAAATCAACATAAATCATAAAAATAACAATGGATCTTCTCAAAACATATCTAAATAATATTTTTTATTAAAGTATTAACTAATGTATATTCAAAATAGATATTAAAAGATAAAAATCCACATGGGGAATATAAAAATATAAATTCTCCTTCTAAAACTATTTAAACTTTCATTATGAACATGATAAATATTGCTATGTAACCAAATATTGTATTTGGACTAGGTTGAGACAAATATAATAACAATAATGTTTTTTTTAATTACACATTAGAAACTAATTACTATATATAGATTTATGATCTCATATAAATTAAAGGTCAAAGATTATCAAACTATCCCTTAAACCTCTCAACTACACCCTATAATCTCTTACTTCTCTTCAATTCTCATCCATATATTAGTTATTATTGTAAATAAATCACACACATAATATATTATAGTCTCAAAAATATACTATATTAAAATAATGTGAGCAATAATAATATTTCCTAGTAAAACCTTTGAAGGATTTCCCATAGTCAAAATGTTAGTAGGATAGAGCCCCCCAAAATAATTAAATTATAACAATTTATTCCAAATAGACTATGATTGGGATATCATTCCCCACATCAACTTAGAACTTAACACAAATATATGAACTAATATCCAATTAAAATAGATTATTACCTCAACCCATGGTAAACAATATTTAAACCATTTAAGCAATGATTTTTTCTTATTGTCTTAAGTACCTTGCCAAAAGATGTCTTTCATAATATGATTAAGCTCCTTCAACACTTTGACTAGTGGATGAAGCACAAACATGTTATAAATCAATAGGGCACTTATAATTTATTTAATAAGAGTAATCATATAATGCAAATATAATCCCCTACCATTCCAAGCTATGAGTTGAGTACAAAAAGACTTGATCAAATATTCCCACAAAGCCACCTTGCCAGCTCCCACAAAAAGTAAAAATTCCTAAGTACTTAGCTAAAATCTTACCAAATTTTTAGTCCAAAATAAATGAAATAATTATCTAGGTTTTATTGGGAAAATTTAAGAGGAACATATATAATTTGGTGGTATTAACCAATTTCCCCAAGGATACCTCATAATCATTTAGAATTTGCTTAAAGGTCTTAACCTCATTCTTTGAAGTTGTCCCAAATAACATTGTATCATCAATGAAGTTATGATGTGTGAGTTTCTCATGACATTACATGAATTTGACCCATTTAAACAAGCCAATAAAAAAATAACAAGAGAAATCCATCCTAATGTCTTCTACCATAAGAATAAATAGGAATGGATAAAGTGGGTCACCTTACCTTAAACACTGTGAAGCTTCAAAGAAACTAACCAACTCACTATTGACCAAGATCAAAAATTTAGGAAAAAATATACAACTAAAGATATAATTTCACCACTCCTTCCTAAACCTAAATTTTTCTAGGGTCTTAATTAGGAATTGTAAGCTCACCCTATCATAAGATTTGTTGATGTCAGGCTTTAAAATCACACCTTTCATGTGATTGGTCATGAGAGAATGAATAATTTAATTAGTGATTATGATGTCATAATAAATATTTATACCCTTTACAAAACCCATTTTTACTCATAAATAAGGGAATCCAATAGAGACTTAAGTTTGAAAAGAGAAAGCCTTTAAAATGATTTTTTAGATCACATTACAAAGAGAAATAAGCTTGAACCCCTAAAAATAAGCTTGAGTATCACCTTTGTGGATACGTGAGATGAACATATAATTAATTTATAAGGCAAGCTTATACTTGATGTGATATTCCTCCACCATGTGAAAAATATCATTTCCCATAATATCCCATAATTATTGTAAAAAGGCCATGGGAAACCCATCTAGGCATGACACTTTATCTTTATCTAAAGAGAAAATCATAGACTTGATCTCATCCTTTAATAAGGGTACCATTAACCTAATTTTATATTGTTATGTGATGACTCGATGAATGAAATTGAGGCTCCTCAATTAGGCCTAAAAATTTGAGGCATCACAACTGACCAAAAGATCTTAAAATCAACAAACAAATTCCTTTTTAGTTTTAGAATTGGACTTAATCAGATGACCATCCCTTTCCTTGATAGTGAAATTGTGATTATAAATCCTTCTTGCACAAGTATATTTATGAGAGAATTATGTGTTTTTATCCCTTCTTTGAGATGCTACTCTCTAGACTTTTGCCTCCAATACACATCTTATTTAAAAAATTTATTCTAATTCAACTAGAAGTGATTTTTATTTATGAAAAGTCATTGCATCCATGCCCAATATAAAAATAGTTTGGTTGATGGTATCTAAATCAAAATTCACCCTAGATATTTTCTAATTTTTTTTTTAAAGCCCCTTTATTATAAGTTCTAAGACTAGACTTGATGAAACTAAGTTTCTTACTCATTTTTAACTTCTTTTAACCAACCAAATCCAGAGATGAGTTAAACCAAAGCTTGAAAAACTAATGGAAGTGAGGGTATAAAATTAACACGACTTAAAAATTTAAGGTAAATTAGGAGGATTCCCATATTTAATAATCTTCAGGTCAATTAGAGTGTGATCCAAGCCAAAAAATGGGGAAAATTTTGTTTTTCATCACCCAATCAATGTCTAAGAAATTAAGAGTAATAATAAAGCAATATAACCACTTTGAAATGTTACTAAATCCTACCCTCCTATTAGTCCAAAAGAAAAATCCATTCTTAGGGATCATGTCCAATAAACTAGAGGATGAAATAAACCTTGATATTTTTTTGTGTGATTAGGTCTCCCTCCCAATCAAATATATCTTTTCCATATTATACATGATAACATTAATTTCACCTATAAAAATACATTAGTTCCCTAGTATACCCATGAATAGTTGATGAATATTGTCCTAGCACCAAACTTTAAGATTAATATAATTTTTCCCATACACATTAAAAATGAAAAGGATAATATCAGAGGTAAAGTTTGGTACCTTACAAAATTGCCAATTTACACTCAAATTACATTCTTCAACTAACACTATATAAAGAGACCATTTAATCACCAATACTCACAAGAAACCAACCAAATAAAAAAATTAACCCTTTAATAATTTCCAAACTTTACTCAATAAGGCATCAACCTCTATTTTTCTCAACTTAGTCTCCTATATTAGAAAAATGTCAAAGCCTAGATTCTATATTTTTCACCTTATCAGGGAACACTTGCTAGGGGAATTCAAACCCCTAACATTCCATGAAAATAAATAGATTAAAATATCAAGGAGACTTATACCCATAAATTTATTGTAATCATAAAATTATCTAAGACTAAATACCCATCAAAAATTCTACTTTAATGATTTCCTTGGCCTATTTCCTCCCCCTCTTCCTAGATGCTCCACAATTAGGATGGGAAAACTTACAAGTATTTTAAGAAAGAGAGAATTTTAGTGGAATTCAGTTCCTTATTATACTCATTTACAAATTTTTATATATGTGTGATAAATTAAGGTTTTCCACCATTCTTGATGTCTCCCCTCTAGCTAGAGAGCCCTCAACACCAACTGCTAAAGAAGTTTCTTCACCTATCATGAGAATGGTCCAAATTTTATGAGATTCTTTTGAAATGAAGTCACAATATTTAAGTATTGATGTGGGTGAAAAGTACACACCATATTATAGTATATCTTTAATATATTTAGTGTCCTTAATGTTAAGGCCATGATAATCCACCACTAGCCTTCCTATAGAGGAACCTCTATTGCAATGTAAAAAGGCTTTTGAATGTGGACCAAGTTTCAATTTATAGATCATAAAGGGTGATATCCCAGTGTGGGTGTGAATGTTGATAAGTTTTTTCTTTGATTTCATTGATGTGACAAGGAAGCCATGTGATAAGAGAGAATTTGAAGGCAACATAATGATTCTTCTATTGGTTGATATCAACGTTGATGTCAAGGTTTAGGTCAAATAGAGAATTTGAAGGCAACCTAATGATTATTCTTTTGGTTGATGTCAATTTTATTTTAATGGTGTTAAAGTTATATCTAATGAGTATTCTTATTGTATACCATTAATGTAATCATTTTTGAGTACTAGTTCTTGAGTACAAGGTGTCTTGAGAAGCCTAGTCTAGACCTTGTGAGAAGGTGTGAATAGTGAAGTTTGGTGAATTAAGTAATCACAAGCTTGTGATAGATTATTTTTAATTGTGTGATCATTTAATTAAGGTGTAGATGCTTTTATAAGTGTTTTAAGGTTAGTTTTCAAGTTTCAAGTGCTTAAAAAGACTAGTCATGACACTAGCCATAGCATGAAGAGACCTTATGAGAAGGAATGAGTATGATGAATTGGTGAGATGAGTGAAAATAGGCATGAGTGGTTATATGAGGTTGATTGATCATGAATGTGAATCATTGGAACACTCATGAGAGTCTCAAGGTGATCTTATAGGGGTAGTACCTATAGATCAAGTCTACAACTAAACCACTTCTAGACCCTGCCTAGCTTAATGAGGTATCATGATCTATTATTAAGACATGTAAAGGATTTATGGTAGTGATTAAGCATGATATAGGTTGTTTTAGTATGTGTGAGTGGTGTTGAGTACATGGAAAGATGCATGCATGTCAGTTTTAAGTCCTAATATGGTTTGTCGGTCATGATCTATGTGAGCAAAGAGTAAAAATGTGGCCTAATGAGGGGTCATGATCAGATTTAAAGGTGTTTTATCTTATGTAAGAAGTTTTATAGGTGAGGAATGTTGTTTTAATTTTGTTCATTCATTTTGAGGTAAAGGTTTGCAAAGAAAATAATGTGGCCTAATGAGGGGTCATGATCAAATTTAAAGGTGTTTTAGCTCATGTAAGAATTTTTATAGGCGAGGAATGTTATTTAAAGTTTATTCATGCATTTTGAGGTAAAAGTTTGTAAATAAAAGAATGAAAAGTGTTTTTTAGGTCTCTTAAGTGCATAGAATGAAGGGTTATCTACCAAAGAAGGTTTTCTTGTGCTCATTATCTCATCAAAACTATAAATGGGAACCTAATATATTAATGGTATATGGGGAAGGTTCCTAGATCAAAATTTTATGCATTTGTTTTTAGATTGAGGGGTTATGCTTTATGAATGATTGTTAAGAATGGAAATAACTTTTAACCCTAATAGTAACCCAATGTTAAATCTATGATTAAAAAGTGATTAGGATGGTTTTTAATGATTAGATAAGTATTTGGATCTTGTATTGATCTCTCCCAGGTACCTCTAAGGGGTGGTTATAGAAAGGAGAGAGAAAATGTGAAGATACATGCTTGTTTTTGTAGCTATAAAAATTTGTATTAGAAGGTTTAAGCTTGAGATGAATTTTTTATGTAATTGGTGGTTTATAAATTATTTATATTTCTCAAGTGTGCTAAACTAGTTATCCAAGTTAGCCAGTCACTAACATGCATAATGGTGCAAATAATAAGAAACATAAGTAGCAATGAGAAGGTGATTAGGAATATGTTATCATGAAATAGTGATAAAACCAAGTACATGGAAATGTTTTTAAATAATTTTAATACATTTTAATTTTTGGTATAAGTTATTTAAGTTAGTGATTATAGTGAAAAAAGCTACTCACAAGTTGACCTATCTGGTTTAGATGAGATAATGAGATACAAGGTCCTAAGATTGGTCTATAAGACAAATATTTTTCATTTGAATATATTGAATTTTTATATAATAATGATATAGTGATCTTATATTATCATTTTAATTAATTTTAAGTCTTTTTAAAATGGTCATATAGGTGTTGAAGGTCAATGTCATCATGATTGTGCTTTAAGGCAAATTGGCAGTTCTAGGTAAGCAAGTTATAGTGATGAGTTCTAGGCTCTATGCCATAATTTGAAGTATATAATGAACATGCTATTGTTTTTTTGGAATTTTATTTCCTATACATTATTTTTATAATCTTATAGGTTAGTGTAAAAGGTTGAAATATTTGAAACCAAAATGGATTGTCTGGTTCTCGTTTGACTTTGTGTAGTGAGATCAAAAGATTGGTCTACAAGACCAATATTTGACATTAGAAATTGTTATTTTTATATTTTATATTGGTATATATATTTAAAATTATATTTTTTAAATAATAATTTTTCACGATAATTTTTATTTCATGTTGTGAAAATCAAGTTGTTCATGACTAGGTTTTGGAGTGTTCTGGCAGTTCTAAGTGGGATATTTGTAGAGAAGTGTTTAAGTCCTTTTGCCCTGAGTTGTGAAGTATAAATCACATGGTGATGTTTTTAAGGTCATGGAGTTTATTTTAATATTATTTATTTTACATGTTTGTTTATCTATTTTTTTTTAATATTTAGTAGTTCAAGACAAACTTCCTATGTAGGAGAAGGCCTAATTGTGAATAGTATAAATGGTGTGCTTCAAGTCATGGTTAGCTATAAAAAATATTATGGATCCTATATGATATTAATATTGGTATATTTTATCATAATATTATGTTTTAATATCATGTGTGGAGTTTGAAAGTGTTCTAAGGAAGGTAAAGTGTAACATGTCCTAAAGTAAACCTAATGGAATTAGGTCTCTATGAGACCTAAAAGTGAAATGACGCCTAATTGAGTTATGCTAGACATAAATGGAATAAAATATATTTTTATTAATGTTTATGATATGTGATAAGACCTATTCCATGTCTGACTTAAGAGGTTAAGGGTGAGTAGCTGACTAAGTGGCATTTGAACAAGGAATGGTATACATGTAAGGCAATTTTCGGCATATTTGTGTGTGTAGAGTGGATACGAATGAAATAGAAAATTATTAAGTATAATGAGGTATTTTATACCATATAAATAGTGTTTTATAAAATATTATGAATATTTTATAAAGGTTCTATGTATGAAAATCAAGGTCTATAAACTAATCAAATCAAAAAGAGGGATTCTTGAGGGAAGAAGTATAGAAGACAGTTTGAAAGGGGTAGAAGAGAGAGAAGAGATGAAGAAGGTGATCATAATATATTTTATTATAAATAATGTGTTATTAATTTGATCAAAGGTTTAGGTGGCTGAGTTGGTACTGAGTCATCTAGGGTGTTAGTGCCTCCTTACAAGTTGGTGCTTGCTAAAGTTTAACTGAGTTAGTGTTTAGCTAGTTGAAGTTGGTACTCCATGTGGAGATGGTGATTCACTAAATTATGATATTTTTACTTATAGTAATGAATTATATTTATAGGTATTAGTGGGTTTTCTTCCCCTTGAGGGTTTCCCACATATATGATGTGTTGTCTTGTGTAATCTTGGTTCATGCTTATATAGTTGATTGCTTATGCATTGCCTGATCTATATGTTGATATGATGGTTCATGAAAAAATAAGAATTTAGATAATTTTTTTAAAGACACTAATTCATCCCCCCTCTTATTTATTTTTTTTCACTTTATATATCACCAAGGGTAACCTACCAGTGTGGGGGTGAATTTCTTGAGTATAATCCTTACTAATATGTCATACTTTCTTACATTTGAAAAAATAGAAAACAACATTTTTCACATATATATTCTACCCCATGTTCACCCTTGAGTTTTTTTTTATTGATAAAATCCAATATTTATTACCCTAGGTCCAAAAATAAATAGATGCAAGCATAGGATGTTATAACCCCTTTAGTGGTTATTGGATCAATCTTAATAAACTCACCAAGAACCAATCATCCTAAGGTAAGATTCATTACAGTATTCCATTGGAAACCCATACATCCAAATATATATTGGGAAACTTACCTTATTTGATGATATGGTATAAAATTTAGGACATTTATTTTGAAGCCAAAGGCTATTTACATCCATCAGCCATGGATATCCTTCCATAATTTCTAACTTATTTATCTCATAAGGGTAGATGACCATGGAAAAAACATTTGGTAGGAATCTCAACCTAAAATAATTTCCTTAATTTATGTTAATGCAATACTATACTACATCAATGGTAGGATAGTTTCTAATGAGTTTCCCAATCAAACATGTATCTCCCATATGTTGAATGATTTTTGTGAAACTCTCACTTTCAAAAGTCACTATTTTTACAATATGGCTCACTTCCCTTCTCGATTTCAGCATGTTATCCATTAGGTTTGAAGTTACTTCTATAAAAAGAGTCTTAGCAGGGTGATGAATCCCTTGTAAAACCTATCCAGGGCCTAAGGGCACCCTATTCTCCCATGTGGCAAACACTAAGAAGCCATGATATATAGAATAGACATTAGAGGAGGAAGGTTTTATGAAAAAGAGGGATCATCAAAATCCCCTCTAGACCACTCTCCTTCATTTCTTTCACACTACACCTCCTGAATCTATACTAAACCTCACCTATGAAACTCTTACCTACTACATTATATTTTAAATTTATAACACCAACACTTTGAACACACTTCCTCTTTTACTCCCTTGAACATGTCATTCTATAATCATATAAATAAACTATATTTATTACATCAAGGTTATTCAAATCAACACTCTTTTGCCATGATATATAATATTATCATTACTACTAATATTTCAATATTTTACATACCATCAATCAAATAAATTATTCTTTTAAGTTAAGTTATTGTGAATAATTTACAACTCACCACAGAAGAGGAGAAATAAATAGTGGCTTATCTCAAAGACTAAGCTGGAATAAACTAGTACATAGAGAATCAAATATATAATTTTCTTAGTTGATCACATTTCACTCCCATAATTTACTCAAAAAGTAGTTTCAAACAATAACACTTCATTTAGATGATGATATAGGCTAGTCACATCCATAATAGTGTGATGCCATCCTAACATGAAAAAAAATTCATAGAATTTATTAGAGTCAGCCAATTATTAGATAATTTACAATAAGTATCTAGAATAATTTTAAAATCATACTTAGGTTTTTCACAAATTTTTTATCATAATGGGGGAATCATGAAAAACATGTGTTTAAGTTTATCACATAGGTTCATACTCATAAATTCACTTTACATTACTTAGTCTTAGAATCAATATGCTCAAATATCATATTGGGGGCATATATGAGACACATAACCATTTCCTTAGTTTTTTCACTAGTTTCATATATGGAATGCAAACCTATGTCATTATCCATGATATATACACTAGAACTATATCATATTATATTTTTAAACTATTTTTTCACTAGTTTTGTAGAAAAAATGAATCTTATTCCATCTACAATGGTTTATTCACCCTTTTTCACAAGTTTTCAACAAGTCTCTCACAAGAAATGATCTATTGGATTTCATATAGGGATTCCAATCCAATTTAATACATTGGGTTTTCAATCATGGAGTGAAGCACACCTTGAGTTCTTAATTTCACTCACCTATCAATGAGGATTGGGGAATGCACAGTGTAATCAAAGATATTTAACAAAGATAAATCTCCAAGGGTCCTACCTCTCCAATCACTAGTTTTTGCACCAAAAAAAAAATTGTTGACATACCCAATTATGTGTGTTCACTCATTATTATGTGTTTTATAAATTTATTTTATTTACCTTCATATTTAATCTTGAGTAAATACCAATTTATACATGTTTCATTACAAGTTTACGTGAATCATAGTTCAAAATTTTTCCTACATCCAAGCCCACTCAATATAGGTAAGCTCAGTATAGATATCTTTATTGTACTCTAGAAATTTTGATTTTATTCATTGATAAATAAAAATAGGAAAAAATATAGTCATATAAATTAACATTTAATGCTAAAATAATGTGTTTTTGACCATCTTTGTACACACATATCTCATGCCCAATTCCACAAATCTAAGTTACTATTCCTATATATCTATGCAGATAATCCCTACCTTTAGCTAATTAAGTAGATAATCCCTACCTTTAGATAATTAAGTTAAATAATTATTCCTAATATTCACTCCAGATAGCCTAAGCTCATCATATAACTAATTTAGACTTCTAATTTAGCTATCTCCACTTCTTAGACAAGGATGATCCATGAGGACTATCCTACCCATCGATAGCATCTAAATCCACAAATCATGTCCTCCTACCAAATTAAAACTACTTTCTCCTATCCAAAATTACTTGACAAGTCATCCCATATGATTCACAATCCCCATTTGAGTAATTTTCCAAAAAATCATTGTAAAGGCACATTTTAATCCATTTAACACATAAGAGGCTCACACATGAAAAATCACTAGAACATCTAAGTACACATTAAGGAAAAACCACCTATTCTTCCTAATTTAGAGTCCACATAGTATTAGTATCCCTAATCTAAGTCTAAATACCCCTCAAAGGTCACAAATCATAACTTAAGCTCATTAATTACACTAGGATTACACCAACATTTAACATTACACCAATTTTTCACACACACAATCGTAGTATATGATAACTACATGGATTTTGATCCCTCCTCAAGTATTGGTATGTAAGAATTATTGAACATAGGGTTGTTGAGTTCAAACGCAAATTCAACCTCTAACCCATTTTTCTATTTTCTATTATTTAATCTTAATTCTCTATCAAGTTAGGGATTTAAGTGAATAAGAATGTACATAATGGTTTCCTCAATAGATCATGCATGATATATTAAATACACACGATAAACATGAGATGACACATTGACCCAACTTTAAAAAGAGGGAAAAAACCTACTAGATACTATCTCTCCCTATGGACTTTAGTTTAGTTTAGCCTTGTATGATTAATGTGACCTAACCCAAATATTAAGTGAAGCCCTATTCCTAATTCACAATCATCCTACATAGTCATACAATCGGATCTATAATTGTATAAATAATCCAACATTACTTAATTTTTAGCTAAGTAATTTATCCATGGTCTTTCCTTTTTAACATCTTTCTATGTTTAATCAAAAAAACTTAATTTATTATATATCTTAATTGTATAATTTTCACATAAATTTGTCATAATTAGGATAAGTTCATTTTACTTATTTACCTAATTTTGATAAAAGTTATTAGTGAACCCATATATTGATTGAATAGTATAAACCTGATCATACATGTTGCTAGGGTTTCTCTCTTTATTTTTATTGTTTTCTATTGTTATATTAGGGTTTTCAAATTTGATAAAATCCTTATTAATAGAAATCTTCCAAGTTTTCATTTCATATTTTATGTAATCTAAGAAAGCTATTTTTACTTCTCTTAGAAGAAGTGCTAGACTAAATATTACCCAAGTTGAGTATACTCAGATTATTTTGATAAGGCACATAATATGGATAAGAACAAGGGTATACCAAAGAATTCAAACATTAATGAAAAATATGAATATGTAGAAGTGCATGATAACATTTTATAGCATGAAATGTATAATCAAAATAATGTTGACTCTCAAAATGAGCATCAACATGATCTTCCACCTCTAGGTGATGAATAACTAGAGATTAATAAGGTATAATTTATTAAGAAATTTCAAGAAGTAATCCGTGATAAACCTCAATATTATCATATAATCTTGAAAACTATATTTGACATAAAAATTCCAAGCATGTCTTAGTCGTTAAACACTTATACTATTATGGGTTCTTTACCTTTTTCAACATCATTTGATATAACTTTTGTATGAACATATACTATGGGGAAAAATCAAGGGTTTCAACATATTAATATTCTAGTTCTTATTCAGTCATTTGAGACATCACCTATGAATAACACACATTCTATTCCTAATGCATAATACCTTATGTAGACTATTATTAATCTAAAAACTAGAGTGTTATAAATAGAACAAAGTGTTTTGAAACTTGATCAATATCTTTATTAGCAGACTCTATTTCATAATCCATTGGCACAACATATTTTAGCATATCCTCTACCAATTGGTTTCATGGCACCTAAGATTAAATTATATGATAGAAAAGGTGACCCTAAATAACACTTGAGAGCATTCCATGCAACATTATTGGACTATTCATATAATAATTGGTTATGAATAAAGTTATTTTAAATAATTATAAAAGATTACACTTTAAGATAGTTCTATGAATTACCACAAAACTTAGTGCATGAGTTTAACCCTTTAGTTAATTTATTTCTTGCTCATTTCTTGATCAATACCAATGAAAATATATAATATTCTCAAATTGCACAACTCAAACAAGGATATAATGGGCTGATCAAAGAATATGTATTAAGGTATAAAACCATGTTATCTAAGATTATGAATCCAATGGAAGACAAGGAAATACAAGATATCTTAAAAAAAAGTTGCTTCCACCTCCACATGAATCCATTATGTTTAATAAATTTATCTCATTCAAGGATTTATGTCATACAATAAGGAAAGAGAGGTCAAATTATTGGTAATGGATAATTTATAGTATTAAATCAACCTAGTTTTTAATATTAAGTAACCTATACAAGGTGAGGCCAAATGAAAATAAGATTGATTAAAAGGAAATAGTGAATGCATTCTCATAACCCACTTTGTTTATTATAATATTAGTTCCTTTAAGGAGAAAGTTTACTAATTTACCAGAAGATCCATACAAGTTATTAGAATGCAACATCATATATTTCCTTCTAATTAAAGAGGTTGATATGAGTAAGCCTCTTCCAAAAGGTTTTAATCAAAATTAATTTTGTGAGTTTCATAGAGCACTAGGGCATCTACATTAGATGCATTAATTTACAACATAATATATAGGACCTGATAGATGAGAAATATCATTTATGTGGGTACATATACAAATATAAAAAAGGCATAAGAAATTGAAAGTAAGTCAATGAAGATATTTAGTGATCTTTTTCCTAAGCATATAGCTAATGAGATGATAAATAGATTAGGATTTAAATACACATAAAATGCATACCCTTCAATTTATTATTATTATTATTATTATTATTATTATTATTATTATTATTATTATTATTATCATCATCATATAGAGTCACAACATCCTCTAAATGGAATTATTGGGACCTATAATACTTCAGTGCCACTTATACTACTTATCACATTTTCAGATCATGAGATAGTCGATGATGATTTAGATTTCCACTCTATTCATTTGGTCTCATAATGATCATCAACCTATTAGAGTGTCATGGTTGATAATGATTCAAGTATTAATATGTGTATTATCTATATAATAGGATTATGAAATAAATTAGATCATGAATTAGTCAAAAAATATCAAAACAAGAATAACAAAATAATGTATTAAGCCTACTCACTCAAGGAGAGATGAAAATGAATTAAAAGAACTAATTATGAAATCAAGATGATGCTATACCTTCCAAGTATTTATTCTCCCTCAAAATCAATCAATAAGCATGCTTTTCCATAGGGTTGGTACTCCAAATATTTATAAATGAGGTGTAACATGAGCCTCTATCATATATTAGTTCATCAATGTCTTAGGTTCTTTAATTTGGTCTAACTGGGTGAATAAATGTAGATTCTCGATAGAAATTTTTGCATAATAAGTTTGTAAAATTGAAGCTTAAAAATGGTCTTAGATCTCTTATTTATAGCTTTTCAGGATTGTTCATGATCAAAAATGACAATCCATATTGAGATTAAGATATGTGGCCATGGATTGATTCAATTTTAGAGGGAAAATCCATAAATATGATCATTACTATTTGGAATAATGGATCATTGATGAGGCATGGGAGAGCTTAATCTTGATATTTATCCCATTAATGGATTATGGATGACAACTATGTGAAGATGTCATGGGATGATGGAAAACTAAATAATGAATTTATAGTAAATAAATATTCAAAAAATATCATGGAATTTCCACTTAACCCCTTGATTTGGTTTAATTTGCTTAAGTGACCTTGCTTAATCTTTTGTAATTCTTTGGAAATTTGTTGTAAGTTTAATCAACTTGGTTAGACACATCATTTTAATAAGTTGTAATTTGAATAGAGTACAATTAGAAGGTGTCAGTTGTGTATGAGTTAATACCCTAGTTAGGGTATGATAGATGTGAAATAACACATGAACATGATGTGTGCTACCAAATTAGAAGATTTTAGTGGTCTAAGAAGTCATTCTATGTGGTTATAATTTGACTCAAAGTGATTTAAGAAAATATAATAATCAAATAAAATGTATTTACCCATTTAGGGATACATGAGCATAAATTGACACCTATTCATGATAAATTTAAATTATTTAGAGTGTTATAGTGATTTTGTTCTAGATTGTGTATTGTCATAGAATATTAATTAAATTAACAATTTTAGCGTAATAGTGATAAGAATTAGGTCTACATTTTGATCCTATTTGAGAAGGTGTGGTGAGACATTTGTTCAAATCAACATATTTTAAAATAATAAAAATGTTTCTATAATTAGAATAAATAACTTTATTCCTAAATTTTCCTAAATTTTGCATGAGTCAAAGAGAAACAGGGTTATGAAAATGCCCCAAACAATGTTTGGGTAGCTCATGATGCCCCCTTGAGGGGAGGATGGAAAAATTGAAATTTTAATACATTGGCTCTCATTCAAAAAGTAATAATAATCACATTAATTAGAAAATAAGGCTAAAAATGGAGTTATTAGTATAAAAATAGATGAAAAATGGATAAATAGGGCTAAAATAATATCCAAAGAAAGATAAAATGGAGTAATTATAGGCCTAAGGGGTGAAAATTTTGAAAAATTTACTATATTTTAACCCCTTTGAAGTATGAAAATTGTGCATGAGAGAGCTGAGAAAGATGGCCAGTATCCTACACCACTGTCACCTTAGAGAGTGTGTGCAAGAGTATTCAAGACCACTAGGAAGTGAAACATTGGTAAGTAACTTTTTTGGTATTTAATTTTCACATTTATGACATTTATTACTAGGTTAAAGTAGGAACTTTGGTGATCCCTATGATTGCCCAAATTTTTAATTAGTGAGGTCACCCTTGATAATGGTGGGACTACCATCAAGAATAGTGAATTCAACATTCATATTGTGGGTTCATGAGTTAGAATGATGAGTTCACCACTTCATCCATGAAATCATATATTTGGGTGGAAATCACTGGTCAAATGGTGATTTCACCTGGTCAAATTATGATGTTGCCAATAATAGTGAGATCACCTTGAAAATTGGTGAGAACACCTTAAATATGAGTGAGATCACCACAAATGATGATAATGCCATGATAAATGGTAGAATTACCCTATAAAATAATGAGACTGTCAAGAAAATAGTGAGGTTTCTAGAAGAAGGAAAAATGGGTCCCATAAGATATTAATCCAATCCTAAAATAAGAATAAGAGGGAGTGAGGCCCATGTATGATTAGTCTAGGACTAAAAATTAGAAGAAAATGATTGACTTGGTTTTTTGTTTTCTGACTTGTAGGATCAAGTTGGGGTGATTACATGATGGGAACAACACTCCTAAGTTATACGATGATAAGGGATATAGAGTGATGAGATCATGGGGGTAATTGAGGTAGTGGATCTATATCACCTAGCATAGTTACCAATAATTCATATAGATAGGGCATATTTATCAACACTTGTAGAGAGGTGGCATTTAGAGACCTTGACATTTCATTTATTAATAGGGGAAGCCACAATCATTTTGGAGGATGTTCACTTCATAATACAAGTGTCAATGAAGGATTGTATAATTACTTAGATTTTAAAATATTAATGGGTTATGTTAAAGGACCTGATTGGATTGTTGACTTGGAGGTTGTAGATGGGAGCATATACATTAAGGCATGTCCAATGGGATAATAATATAATTTAGCTCAAGCTTTCCCCAAGTAAGGGCTCTTGTAGACAATGGTTTAAAAAAAGTTGTCAAGCATAGAACCACTTGAGATGTATAATATTAATGGGTTTTAAGATATCTTAGCCATTTAGAGTAGCCAATATTTATGCTCCCTATCCATAGTTCTCTATAACCATGTATGGACCCAACCAATAGGTTTGAAACTTAACCTTCTTCTTACATTCATCATTAGTGTTATTTTATTTCTCCTTCATGACCAAGTCACTAACTTCAAAATCTCAAGGGAGAATGCACTTATTTTATCTATGATACAATCTATTGTGATATGCTCTCAAGTTGTCTGAGGCAACCAAATGTTTATCATCAAGGATTTATAGCTCTTGTAACTTGGAAACCCTATAATCTTTGTCATTGATAATTTTTTCTAAGGATACCCAAAATGAATGTAGCTAAACCTCAATTAGGATGATAGCCTTTGTTCTATAAATTAGGGAATATGGAGTGGCCCATATGAGGGTTTGATGACTAGTGTGATAAGACTAAAGGGTAGGAAAAATTTACAAGTGCCAATGAGGACCAATGTCATTGACAATATTCTATAGGATTACAAAAATTATTTTATTAGATGCCTCAACTTGATAATTTCCTTGTGGGTTATATGGTGTGGACTTCTTGTGTTTAATTTTGAACATGGTATAAATGGATTTTACATATTTATTTAAAAATAATCCACCATTATCAAATATATTATGGGCTGAGATACCATATCAATAGATGATATGTTAATGAATAAATTTGGAAATCTACTTCTTGGTGATGGAAGTGAGAGGAATGGATTCAATCCACTTTTTAAAATATTTGGTAGTAGTAATAATGTGTTTGTGGCCATAATAAGAGGTTGGGTTTATTTTATCAATGAGATTAAGACCCCATGTAGAGAATGGCCATGGTGTTGTGATCATCTTTAGTGATAAGGAAGGTGCATGTATCAAATTAACATTTTGTTGGTAGGCAACACATTTATTAACATAATTACAAGCATATGTTTCCATATTGGGCCAATATTACCCTATTATAAGGAGTTTCTTAACTAATACTACACCATTGGCATGGGCCCCACACATTCCTTCATGGACTTCCTTAAGTGCTAACATTGATTCTCTCAAAGATAAATAACAAAGAATCATCCACCATAGCCCTTATGATAAAGTGTATTCCCTAAGAGCGTATAATAGGCTAGGTAATGAAGGAATATTTTATGGAAATTGTGTGAAAGTTCATGAGGAAAGACTTGGTTGTGAAAATAGTTATAAATGTCTTGGAACCAAGGGAGTTCAATTGAGGGATTGAGGCCAAAAATTATGAAAACCCTCTCTAAATATGGTAATATATGAGTAAGATATAGAATATTCTTGATGAGAAATTGATACTCTTTAACACTACCAATAATTTATATCATAGACCCAATTATTTCTATTATATTAGGTGATCTATTATTAGCCTATGACACCTATTCAAATTGTAGGGAATTAAAATGAGACTTGATATTGTACACAATTTTATTGTAAGGTATAATATTTTCATCTCAAGTTTGATATTGGTTTGTGGTTTGATTAATGATCAATTTAGAATCCTCATAGACCACTAACTACTTTATATCCCACTGTATTGTAAGATGAATCCCTACAATAAGAAATTCATACTCATGTATATTGTTGGTGTAATCAAAACTAATATGAAAGGCTTTAGGGATGAGGTCCCCCTATGGTGTAAATAATAAGGTACCAATTCTAGATCCACATGATGTAAAGGAGCCATCAAAGTATATCTTCCAATTTTCAAGCTCATGAGCCACTTCTTCTATCTCCATGATAGAATCATCTAGAAAATCAAACATGAGTGGTTGAGTGTCTACAATAGGAGCTTCTACAAGTTGATCTATATTGACCTTCCCCTTAATATATTTTTGATTTTGGTACTCAACATAAAATTCACTCAAGAGCATGAAACATTTATCCATGTTACTTTTAAGAGTTTCTTTGGACAATAAATATTTGATAGGTCCAATTTATCAAAACCAATAGTTTTATTATTTAGCATATAGTGTTGCAACTTTTGGGAAGTGAACACCATTACTAGACAAGCCTTCTCAATAGGTGTATAGTTATGTTCATATGTTACAAGTGTTTTAATCAAATAATAAACTCTATGATCTTTGTCTTGGTCATCATACTGGGCTAAGAGTGCCCAAATGCATGTTCTATGGTTGAGGTATAAAGGAGTAATGGCTGCCCAAGTGTTGGTGGTCTCAAAAATGGTAGATTGTCCAATTATGCTTTGAGTTTTGAAAATTCTTATTGACACTTGATATTCCATTGAAAAGTGACCCCCTTATTTAAGAGGAGTGTGAAAGGATGACACTTTTCTACTAGTTATTAAATAAACCTTTAAATATATTGAATCTTTCCCTATAGGTTGTGGAGATGTTTCAAATTGGAAGGTAGAGGAATGTCCATTACAACCATGACCTTAAAAACATTCACTTTAATACCTCTTTGTGATATAATGAATCTTATCAATTTTATTGAAGTGACACCAAAGACATATAGATGATCCTTGTACTTGTAAAGTCTCTCAAAGATTCTCTATATAATGTCAAAATGTTTGACATGTGTTCTTGATTTTTTAAGAATATCATAAAAAAATTCCTCAAAAATATCATGCATCATGTCATGGAATATGATAGTCATAACACATTGATAGGTGACACTAGCATTATTCAATCCAAAATGCATGACTTGGTAATAAAACATCTCCCATGGTGTGGTTAATGTAATTTTGTGCTAGTCCTCTAGAGATATCTTGATTTGATTATATATAGAGAAGTCATTCATGAGATCAACATCTCATACCCAGTAATAGATTTGAAAATCATGTCAATGTTAGGTAGAGAGAAATAACCTTTAGGACACACTTTGTTGATATCTAAAAAATTATTAGAAACACATATACCCTATTGATTTTTCATTATTGGGATTACATTTGATATCCATTTAGAATATTCTAGTGGTTTGATAAAGCTAGCTCTCAATTATTTCTCCAGCTCCTTATTTACTAAAATAGTAATGTGTGGATGCATTTTTCTCAAATTTTTCTTGACTATCTTAGTATCTAGATATACAATGAGGTGATTTATGACCAATTTAGGGTCTAGGCCTATCATGCTTGAATAATCCCATGTGAAGATATCAATAAATTAATTTAAAATGGTGAAAATATAGTCATGCTCTTTGTTGGTGAGGGATGCTCTTAGATAAATATTTTTGGGATCTTCATAAATTCCTAGGTTCACTTATATGGTGTTCTATATAAGGAGTATAGAACCATATTCTAAGATAGTGGGTAGTGTTTTATATTTATATTCTTATTATTCTTTAGATTATGGTTTTGAACCCCAAGGATATGGATAGTGAGAAAAATTTGAGTTTGCTAGTTTAGGTAGTGGCCAATTGGAAAGTATACCTAGAAAGTCTAGAGTAAGATTCTCAAAGACTTTATGTTGTTCAGATGTGATACTAACACTATCTATAGAGGTAGGAATTGGTGGAAAACTATGCTTCTTTTATATATGAGAAAACTTCCCCGTCTAAGAGCACCTAAAATAGGTTTTATATTCAAGGGATAATCTTTTTCTTTACATTTCCCTCAACCATTGAGTGCTTCAAAGAGGTTTTCACCTAAAGATATTGATGTTTTATATTTTGTGTGACAAAGAATGTTTTCCTACTCTCTAAAGTACATAGTAGAGTTTAAGGAAAATTCAAATCCTTTCTTGTGATTGTTGATTAGAAATCCATCTCTGAGGCCCATGTACTCAGCAATAGACTCCTCATTCTAAAATTTGTTGAGGGGTATAATATAATTTTTTTGGTCTCAATCTATAAGGTTGGGATGGAAAAGTTCAATAAAATAATGGGTTATGATAGTCATGATAGACTTAGAGTCAAATAGGTCAATGTCAGGTAGCTCATTGTAAACGCTATAATGGGACATTGTGTTTTTACCAAGAGTCTCATCATTCGTTGATTTAGATGAATCACTATAAAAATACATGAGGTCACACCTAGGAAATATAAATATAAGACCTTGACTCATAGTAGGTTTACCAAAAAATAATTATTCCATAATACCTTGCTCTCATAGCCCTAGGCCTTTTCTTGCATAATCCAAACTATCCATAATGCGATTAGGGATAGGGTACTTAAGATTATGAAAAAAATTAGCAAGGCCAATGGAGTATAACCAATATCATTTATTAAAGGCTTCATTATCTTTATTTGGTAATGTTATTGGTACAAATACCACTAATGGTTTCTACATGCTTTTATTCTTTTTAAAAATCATGTTGGGCTTGAAAATGCCTTCATAAGGTTTAGGTCTACCATAAGACTTAGGAGATTTTGGAAATTTTGTAATGTGAAAGGAAAAATTTAAATGGTATATGGAAATGCCTTTGTCGTCAATAGTGAGATGGTTGTAAATGTTTTAGAAAATGTTTTAGTTAAACTAGAATCAAGATGACTTGGGTTAATATAATTAGACTTGGGTGGTTTAAAAACTATTTCTTTGTTCTTCTTCACTACGAATTTAGAACTAGGGCTATATTTTTAATTGTAAAATTATATCCTCTAGATGTTTGCAATATTGGTAAGGCTACAAATTAACACAAATGGTAACCTCAATTCTAGCATGGGGGAACTTGAGGCATTAGTGCAAGGTAGATAAGATAGCTCATACTTCATGGATCTAAGGGCAACCAATAAGTATATTATATGGAAATTCAATTTCCATGACATGGCACAAAGTATCATGGGATACAAACCCAATAATGATTAAAATATAAATAGTCCCAAAATACTCTCTTTTAATATTACCATATGCATTGATCATGATTATCTTAGGCTATATGTCCTTGGATGTATATCCTAACCATTGTATCAAATTTAATGACACTATGCTCATCCATAAACCATTGTCTATAAGAACCCACTTGATCTTATGATTCTATATAATTACTTTAATTTACATGGGGTTATTATGGCTCAGAATAAGGGAAGACATATCTCTATGATCAAATGTAAGTTATTGGATTGGAGATAAATGTCTTGTAAGTGTCTAAAATTGGTTAGGGTTGATATATTTGGGAATATCAGACCATTGTAGGAATTCATTCAATATATTTTTATGAACTTTTGACATGCGTAAAAGATTTAAGATAGAAATATGTGTATGGGTTTTGTTTTATTGGTCTTAAATACTATATGGCTTCTCAATGGAATAATGAGAGGGTTTGGCTTTGGATGGTACAATGTTTAACTTTGGATCAAAATTCACAATGTTTAAATTTAGTAAAGTGTTGGAAGAAGGCAAAGGCCTTGGAGGGTGACTCATGAGTGTCTAATTACGCTTACATAATCTATAGTCAGTAAAGAGTCATTATAATTAGAAGAAGGCAAAGAGTTTTTAAGGGTAACTCACGATCGTCTAGTTGTGATTATGAAATTTTTAGTTAGAAATGAGTCATTATAATTAGAAAAAGGGGATGGTGATCTATAAATGGAAAATTGCATAAACTGAGGCATAATATAAATACTTGAACTTGGTGTAACATTAATTGAAGGAAAGGGTGTCAACCCTAAAATAGGGGGACAAAAATTTCAAGAAGCATTAGATGGTTCATGGGATTTGATTGTAATAGTGGTAATGTGATTTGCATAAACCCATCCCATAATGTTATTATAATCATATGACATGTTTTTATAACCCAAGTTATTAGCTTGGGTATTATGATCTTGATTATGAATATGGTGATGATGTTTCTATCCTTGTCCTTATTGATATTAGCCCTAACCTTTATTCTAATTGTTCCTCTATGGTGGATGATTAAGTTTGGGAAATGGGTCTTTTTATATGCCCATGCCCTAATTAGTGTTATGTGATATTTATTTCACTTCAATTTTTCCACTTTCAATCAGATATTCAATAAGATGTCTTAATTATATGCACCAATAAACGGTATGGCTGATAACATGATGTAAATTACAAAACTCATCTTCTCAATACCATTCAAGTTTAAGTTGGTCTTTTGGAAATGATTTTGGTATAGGATACATAATAAAATTGGGCTCCAAGCTTCTAGAATACTACCTCAATAGGTTCTCCTAGTTTACTAGACATTTTATACTTATTAAATGCCCTACATGGAGGGTCCCTTTGCAAAGTGGTTAAGGGATTGGGTTGGGATGGTTGTACATTTGAAGCCAATAGATTCTCCATTTTCATTTGTATATATTATATCATTACATTCCCCATAATGTTCTTATTCTTGTTAAAAACCTTAGGTTTTCTATAGTAGTAGAATGAATAGGTGGTTATGTTTGATTAGATGTTTAAACCTATGAATAAATTTTTACAAGGCCTTTGGTAATAAGCACCTTCTCAATATTCACACCTTTGTCAATGATCTCCTTAAATGTGTTAGCACAAGTGAGTCATAAATTATGAGCCACCTTAGGGTGTAGGTTTTCTATAAAAATGTCAGCCAACTACTTATCTAGTAAGTTATGTTGAAAGTGACCAACCAATGCTCTCCATCATTACAAGTATGATACAAAGCTTTCTATATCTCTTTATTTTTCATTACATAAGTTAACCAATGTCAACTCATGCTCAATGTTATAAGATAAATGGTTGACAAATTTATCTTATAGATTATTCTAATCTATCATCGATCCCTTAGGTAATATGAGGAGCCAATTTAGATCTTGTCCAACCAAACTATGTGGAAACAAAAAAATAAAATAAACACTATTTTAGGCTACCTCTTAGCATAGTACAAAAAGGCTTGAATATGTTCTCAAGGGTCACCTTTACCTTTGTATTTTTCAAATTTGGGTGCCTCAAAATGAGGTGGAAAGGGGATCTAGAGAATGATTAAGTCAAATGGATAAGGGCATATCTCATCAAGCTTATATTTCTTATTTTGATTACCTATCTTAAGCCTCAAGACTATTATTTTCATTGAATTATACTCATACATGTTTGGTGCATTTGTTGGTGGAATATAATTTTTTTGGGGTGGAATGTCCCCTTAGTACATGGTCTTATTATGGATGCAAACACTATATCCAAAATTTTGATTTTGGTTTACTCTTTGATTTGAGTAGGTTTTCCATTGATTCCTAGATGGTTGATACAGAGTCCTTGGACTACTAATTTTGGGGTGTATATGGTTGGTTCACCAAAGGGCATGATGGTTAAGATTAAATTTCTAAAGTTATTTATAAAATACCCCTAATATGTGATGAGTTTTTTATTCCTTGGTGTTGTGAAGGGGAAATATTCTCTTAATGTTTGAAAAAAGTATGCTTCATATCAAGTGAAACATTTTATGAAGAATCTATAAGCTTGTGATATTTAGGAGAAAATCTAGGGTCTATCATAGACATAAGATCAACTAAGGTATGTTGTGTTTGGTCTACCATATATTATTGATCCTTAGTTTTATATTGTCAATTAAAGTCACAAATAAAGACATTATTATATCTTGAACAAGTTGATCTAAGTATCATTGAATAATTTTTTGAATTTTGGTAGCTAGATCCTAATTAGTTGGGGAGGACTCTACATGTTATTATTTTCCCTTACTAGTGGAATAAATGTTGGTTTTTGTAAAATGAGTGAGAGGTTATTCTATATGTTTCTCTTCTACTCAAATAAGGGTGTGCAATTATTCTATTGTGAAAGTTGGTGGTAGTCTTACACTTGATTCTATTAACCTCAAAAGGGATTCATCATTGTCTTCTAAGTGTTGATGTTTATAATAACCCTATTCAGATCCTACTGTCATTGGGATACCATCAAAAAAAATAGAGTGTTCTTTTCCATCATAATAATTATCTTCTTTGTAACTAGGGACATAAAATACCCCACTATGAGTGTACCTGTGTGTCATGTTTTAATATGGTTGTCTATGTTTTCTAAGATGTGGATTGTGGTTCACAAAGATTTAAAAGGTGTTTTATATTCTTCAATCAAATAATCACAAAGTAAAATGAGACTATAATTTATAAAGGGAATGGCATGATGCCACATAATTATAAGAAATAGGTTAAAAAATTACTCAACCTTGGTTGGTTGAAATCATCAAATTAGAACAAGGTAAAATAATATTGGAACCTATATGTAGGATAGCATAATAAAACTTAGGTTATAAGTATTCCAATAACATAAAAATCTAAACATAATCACAATGGTTCATGGCTATAGAATATATAATAAGACATTTTTAATCAATAAGATTAAGATTCAAACTAAGAAACTCAAGATGTGAACTAACATAATAACTCCTAAGTATAAATCCAAAAATAAATAAGCAACATAATGGTGCCACATGGCAAAGAAGGTAGAATGGTCCAAGAACTTCGAGCATGAGAAAACATAAGATAATCTAAGTCCAAAATAAGAATAGGATGGGAAAGATTCTAGTAACAACCTTAAAACTAAATGGAAAATCTCACCCAAGTTAGCCAAACCAAACATGAAAGGTGAAACCCAAACCCAAGTCATAGGCAAGACTTCAGTGTAGACCAATCACATATTAGATTAGAACTTAGAAAGACAAGATTTAAAATTTGGATTAAAAAAAAGGAATTTGGATTTGAAAAGTGATGCATAGTTCTAAACTCACACAAACAACATAACAACACTTTTTGGAAATAGAAACACAATGATTTGATTGAATTTTGAATAAGGAAAAAGTACTTGGATTTGACCAATATAATGCCTCTTTGTTCAAAATGAAGGGTGTATAAAAAGTGCTTAATTTTTAATGAATTTTGGTTCATACAAACAATTTTTAGACTCAAAATACAATGTAAGTAAACATGAAAAATAAAAACACCAAAGTGTATGTTCTATCTTAGAAACTGACAAGGTAGCTTCATACTCTTGGATTCCATCTATATACTCCTTGAGAGGAAATAAGTCGAAAATATAATAAATTTATATGCACATGAAAAGTAGTGTTTTTAGGCCCCCTCTTCTCTCAAGAGATCATATAGAGACTAAAACTTTGGGCTACTCACCCTGTACCAATAGTACTCCATGGCAAGTGGGTTTTATCTAAAAACTATCAAGTATCATATGATCACAATGGTTTCATATGTGTGATTAAAACTAGGTCATAATATTTCATTTGGATCTAAGTTAATTATCTTGTTTTGAAAAGGTCTTGTCCTTTTCATAACCACTACATATATTAATTACTTAGTGTGGTGTGATGTCCAAGTTAAGACATCATTTTGAGGTAGGTTTTATTAATGAAGCTTGTTTAATTACTTAAACAAGCATCCTAGCAAGTCAACCTCAATTTGTATACCCCACTATGGATTGAGGTTAAATTGATTCTAAGAGATGAATTCTTGGGTCAACACTTCCTTAGATAACTCATGGGGAGGCTATGAACTCCTACCCAAAAACCAAGATGCAAGAAATAAAATTGTAGGAGTTTAGGGTCATTTTGGGATCAGCTAAATTACTCATATTTGGGGAGTGCCTTAGTGACATTCCTTCCCTACTTGGACTAAGAAAAAAAAATTATCACCCAATTTTACTAAATGGGATGGGGGGAGAGCATACACATTACACTTGGTTTACAAAACAAACACACAATAAATAACAATCAAAAATAAAAAGCTCTCAAGAGAACTTATCTAAAGTTTGAGTTTATTTTAGAACACCAAATTAAATATGAAGTGAAATTCACCTTTGGTTATTTAAAAATATAAACTATCTTAAAACCTATAAAATAGAGTGTTAGAAGTCAAAATAGGGGTGCAAGATGTTTAAATAAACTTGAAACTTACTATTTTAACTCTTGATTTTTTGACATAGGGTGATCCTGCCATTCTACAGGTCATATTCACCATTCAACAAGATAATTCCACCATTTCTCATTGTGAACCTATTGTTACATAGAGTCATAAAAGATATTGTTTGGTGATCTCACCAATTAGTCAGGTGATATCACTAATAAATAGGGCAAACTCACTAAAATGATAAAAATGAAAAACTAGGTAGTTACATGTAAAGTTGGTCCAAGATGATATCATTGATCTTTGGAAGACCTCACCATTCCATAGGTTAAACCCATTAATATTTATGTTTATTTCACTATTCTATAAAAACACATAGACATATATAAAAAAATAAAAACGTCAATTTCACTACTCAAATGGTTAACCTCACTATTTCTCAAGGTAATCCCACCATTTCATAAGGAGATCCCACCATTTCACAGGGTGATCCCATTGATGCTTAGGTTGAATTTTAAAATTGGAGGTCTATTCCACCATTTGGTATAAAATTCATAAAACTTGGAAATTAAAGAAAAAAGGAGCAAATCAACCTTAAAAGAGGGTCTGAGTGTTAAGTCATAAGGAATAAAACTAATATGTGAGATGCACGGTCCCATCGAGCATTTCATAATGTAGAATAGGATTATGAAAAAAATTAGATCATGTGTTAGTTAATAAATCTCAAATTAAACATAAGAAACTAATGTATTAAGCTTACTCCATCAAGGGGTGGTGCTAATTAATTGAAAGAACTAATTATGAAAGCAAGATGATACTATCCCTTCCAATTAGCTATTCTCTCTTAAAAATGGTCAATAAACATGTTTTTACTTGGATTTGGTGCTCTAAGTCTTCATTAATGAGGATTATTATAATCCTCCATCATATCTTAATTCACAAATGGCTTAGGCTCTTCAATTTGGTCTAATTGGGTGAATAAATGAAGCTTCTATATAGCAGTTTCTACATAATAAGTTTGCACATCTAAAGCTTAAAAATTACGGTCATGGATATCTTATCTATAGCTTTTTATGATTGTTCAAGATCAACCATGACCATCCATCTTGAGATCAATATGTTTGTCCATGGATTGATTCAATTTTGGAGGGACAAACTATAAATATGATCATTAAAATTTGGAAGAATGGGGTATTGATGAGGCATGTGATAACTTAATCCTAATATTTATCCCATTAATTTATTATGGATAAAAACTATATTATGATGTCATGTGATGATTAAAAATTAAATAATGAGTTTAAAGTAAATATATACTGAATAACTTTCATATAATTTCCACTTAACCCCTTGATTTGGTTTAATTTGCTTAAGGAAACTTGCTTAGTTTTCTGCAATTCTTTGTAAATTTGTTGCATGTTTAATCAACCTAGTTGGAAACATCTTTTTAATGAGTCATAATTTGACTGGAGTATAATTAAAATGTGTCAGTTGTATACAAGGTAATACCCTGGTCAAGGTATTATAGGTATGAAATGACAAGTGCACATGATGTGTGCTACTGAATTAGAATATTTTAGTGGTTCAAGATGTTATTTTATGTGTTCATAATTTGACTCAAATTAATTTAATAAAAGATAATAATCACATAAAATAAATTACCCATTTAGGGATACATGAGCACAAATCAACAAATTTATATGACAAGTTTAAATGATTTAGAGCATTTTAGTGATTTTGGTCGAAATTGTGCATTATCATGGAATATCATTTAGATTGACAATTTCAGCACAATAATGATAAGAACTAAATGTCTACACTATCACACTTTTCTATCATTTTAGATACATAGATAAGGATATAATTCCTATTAATATAATAATTAAAGGATTTAATGGTCATATTCATAGCTCTATTGGTGAGATTACATTATAATTATAGGTTGTCCTAACACATGTGGCCACTAGATTTACAATATACTTTGTGTAGATATCTTTGATATGTTATTGGGGGTACCCTTGGATTCAATAAATTTAAACAGTTGCTTCTATAATTCAAAAATACTTAAAATATATTTATGCTAATGAGGTTATCACGGTTTAGGGTATCCCATGTGAAAATCCACTATAATAAAATACTATTTTTCCTATACAATAGATTCAAGTTGAGAAACCTCAAAAGTTTAAACCTAATCATAATATTCTAAATCAAGTGGTTAAATTTATAAGGAGATCTATACTTGAAAATAAACTCAATAAACATATTGTCATAAATTTTAGAGAGCCACTCTCTACTCTAACATGTCACATATTGATATTATAGGGAAGTAAAGGTGTTCCACACAAAACACCAAAAAATAATCCATACACTCCATGATGGATTATAAATATTCTTAAATTTCACACTTCTACACAACATACACAATGTAATACATATCATAATAATGACAATAACACTTATAGTACATAATTAGAGTAATTTTTAGATTCCAATTTAACACTAGTTAATTCATAATAGCATGACACTTTAAATTTATGAAATGTCACTCTTCCTATGATAGATACATGACCCATTGATTGTGATTCCATTGATAGACTCATTAGTTAATTTTTTCCTTTATCTCTCTTAGTTTTTTATTCAAAAATTTAAAAAAAAAACAAACATTATATAAAATTAAAAAATCAAAACATATGCATGATATAGCTCATTTTCATCATTTTATTCATTCTCAAGTATAAAAAGTAGATTTTTGTATCCAATTTACATAAAAATACTTCACCAATGTACATGAGTGAGTTATAGAACATATAGGTTGTCACCCTTAGATGTAGTTATAAGTGGTGACATTGTCTTAGATCCAATAAATTTACATAGACAACAACACCCTATCTAAATAGTTTTTTATTTTACTCCTATCCAATTATAATATACTTGTTCCAGTGAAATATAATCTCCTTTCTCAAATTTAAACTATTCACAAACATCATAGATCTTGATTACATCTCAATAAGTTCACTGGGGACATATTTTTACTTAGGTTTTATCATTCAATGACTATCTCTTTTGTTCATACTATAATTTAATACATTACACAACATATATTATTTTTCTCACTTACTTTCACATTTATATCTTACTAGATACCTAAGAACTAAATTTACCGATGTTTTGAATTGCTTATGTTGACCAATTACATTTAATCTTGTATGCTTTATGTTTTTGGTTTTATTCTTCATGTCTTGTACGTATTCATTATTTTAGATTGTGGACATTTGAATATGTCTTTATTTTATAATCTAAGCCTATAATATATTTCTATGTGTGTGAGTGACATTTGAGCATACCCCTTGTATGTTTCCCCTTAGAATTATTTCTTGTTCTTTTGATTTACGTGTGCTTATTTGTGTATGCATCATGGCATTGAATCTTGATTACTTGTTTGATTAATATGTGATGCCATGATCAATATCATGAATCCCCCCATTTTCTTGATGATATTATGGATATAATTCATCCCTCCCTAAGTTGTTATATTTAGTTTCACTTACTTAGTAAATGATCATTAGTTAATGCATTCCTTGATTAGCCAACAAACATGTTTTTAAAGCAAGTCTCTTTATTCAACACTTGGTTTTCTAGTAAACTAGTTTTCTAACTAAGACTATCAATAATTCTTGAGGGTTTTCACTTTTGATTTTTTTAAAAATTTCAAATTCTAAATGACTAAAAACTAGTTTTTCAATCATATTTTTATTTAGCCATTGACTAGCCAACAAACTAGTTTTTTGGTAAGGGTCATGAAATTATGTTCATCCCATGTAATATGAGTTATAATTATCATCTAGTAGTTGAACATAAAATTTTTATGGGTTATATTATAAGGCAACATGCTCATCCAATTTTCTAGATGGCTCTATATCCATGCACAATCTCTCATTCTCCATGTTTTTCTTTATGAGGTCATGTTTTTAGAGTGGTTTCTTATAAAAATTTAGGTGGAGACCATTACATAATAGAGAAAATATTAACAAGTCAATTGTTCATATATTAAATACTCTATTTTTTAATACTTTCTCTATAACATAATAACCTAGCCATCTAGTTTGTAGCTTCCCTTTATGTCCTTATACTTAGAGTCATAGATTAGAGACTAATCTCTTTGTTTAAATTATCATGTTTTCTTGAACCAATAATTATACTTGATTTGTTATTGCTAAACCATTTATGTGTGCTAAAAATATTCCCTCTAAAGTTCATCTAACAAATTGAGTTGCATAATCTTCTCCTTCTATGTTTCTGACAAATCTATGCCAAGTTCTAGGTTAGTCTTTAGAGTTTTAAGTTCAAAATCTACGGGGAGAACAAATTTATTACCACAAAATAGATCATATGGTATAAACCTTTTTATGGTTTTACATATAGTTTTTTATGCCTATACAACCTAAAAAAGGCATGATGTCTAATATCAACTGTGAAAAACTACTATTTTTGTAATAATGTTCTCTAATTCCCTATTTGTGACCTCTACTCGGCCATTAGACTATTGATGGTACAAAGTATAATTATTATGAATAATTTCTTATTATAGAATAAGGGCTAAAACCAAATAAAATGTGAATTATGGTCTTTTATTTGTAACTATTTACCTTAGAATTGCATGCCTTGTGAAGATATCTTTGTAAAAGACTTTTGTTATTTTTTCATCCCTTGCATGTGTTAAGGCTCTTAATTTTACCCATTTTGTGACATAGGCATTACATATCAATATATACTGATTATTTTAATTTTTTAGATCCATCATGTCAACAAAGTAAATTCCCCATTTTTATAAAGGTTCTAAGACCAATTGGTGCTGGAGAGGCATTTCATCAAAACATGTGGGTTTCCCTATACATTGACATCTATAACACTGATAGGTATAGTTACAACATCCCTATGTAAATTGAGCCATTAGTATATTTTAGTAAGGGTATTGAAGGTAATCCTCTTTGCTATAAAATGTATCTAATAGGGTTCATCATGACATGCTTAGATAATGTCAATTAGTTCATCCTCCTTTAGACACTAGTGCATGACTAATTCAAGCCTACTATATAAGAGGTACCTTGAGATCCATGAGTATGAAATTATTTTCTCTACCAATTGGTGTTTCTCTCTTAAAGATAAATGTTGTGTGATATATCTTATAGATATATAGTTAGCAATGTCTATAAACCAAGGAATATTAATAAACAAATAAATAATATGTTCATTAGGAAATGAGTTATCTACCAATGGACTATGTTCTTTAGATGTTAGTATTGATATAAAATCTATGATTATATTATCCTTACTTGGTACATCTAAAAAATTAATTCCAAATTATGGTATTAGTAATAACCAACTAATTATTATACCACTAATTGTTGGTTAATTCATTAAATAATTTATTGCAACATGGTTAGTGTGAATAAAAATTATATATCTATTAATATGGTGTCTAAATTTATGGGCATATACTACTGCAAGGAATTATTTTTCTATCAGGATTTACTTGAGCTTTACTCCTTGAATATTTTTTATGATAAACTATATATCATAGTTGAAGGATCCTTATTTTTATCCTAGGATAAATCTTAGTGTTGTATCAAAAAATATGTATGGATTTTAAAAGTTAATTCCAATCTAGGTCATGTAGCATTAGAGTTATTACTAGTAGTTATTTTAGGTATTGGAATGCTCTTCAACATGCACTAATCCATATAAATTTAACATATTTTTCTAATTAAATAAATAAATGTGTTTTTATTTTATTTAAGTCTTTAATTAATATATAATAATATCCAATATGTCCTAAGAAACTTCAAACATCCTTTTACTTTGTGGGGTTTGTATGTTTTTTATTACTTTTATTTTGGCATGGTTTATTTCTATCATTAATAGTGAGATATGGTGTCCTAGTACAATTCCTTATGTGATGAACATGTAATATTTACCATGGCTTAAGGATAATTGATTTTATTGACAAAATTGAATAAATATATCTATGTTATTAGTGGATTCTTCGTATGTAACCCCATATAACATGAAGTCATCCACAAAAAATTATACACAATCATGGGATAGGGTAGAAAAATGCTCAAGATAACCCTTTGAAAGGTGGAAGGATCATTACATAACTTTAATGGGATTATGGAGTATGCATAGGTACCCAAAATACATGTAAATGTGCTCTCATCTTAGTCTTCAGGGACTATGCTAATTTAATTGCATCCACTTAACCCATCTAGAAAAGAGTACTTATTCCTTGAGAGTGTGTCAAGTAATTGTTCATGAAAGGAATATAAAAATGACCATTCCTTATCATTTCACTAAGTTACTTATGATACACATAAATACAACATTTCCACCCTTTTTTATCACAATGATAATGGGTGATACCCATTAGATATCAAAGATATGATAAAAAAGTCCTACATCTAAGAATTTATATATTTTAGGTATCAATATGTCCTTAACAACATGTCTCATCCATATTTAATGTTTTTAGATGGTTTAAATTACTCATTGATGTATATGTGGTGGGTGCATAGGTTAGTGTGTATGCATCTAATTTCATGGTAGTTCCATGAAAAAATATTTTTGTACTTTTTGAGCATGGTCACTACTTGAGTTTATTATAGATTGTCCAACTTGTCATCGATATTGAGAGGTCATCCAAGTAGGATTCATATTTTTTTGGATAAAAGGAAACTATTTAATGTATTTTATATAATATATAGATGATGATGTAATTGTGTGGTATTAGGTTAATGAAAACATTAAATCTCTCTCATGGGATATAATGATCCTTCTATTGGAAAGATGTTACTAAAGGGATATTATGTGCATTATAATTGGTTATTTATTTATGGGTCATCCTAATAAATTTTTAGGATATTGGAAGTGACTATGCCATAATCTTGTTCATTTAAGGGTATGACACATTTTAATAATGAGTAAGGGTTTTAAAGGATATTTCTCATTGTCCTCATCTCCTAGCCAATAGGTTTGTTCAAATTCACATGAAGGATGAGCTAATGGGTATAAAACCAAATTATTTATGGTGTTTTCATTTCAGATAAACATGTTTATTAACCTATAACTAATGAATTTATTATAGGTATCCATTCATGGTCTCCCTAAGATAAAGGGTATCCCCAAAAGTTATCTTTGGTTTGTAATATTATAAAGTTTGTCAAGTAACTACATGAGTCCATGATGATGACCATGTTTTCTTTACTCATTTTAAGTTTAACTATTGATCTATTTTCCATTTTTAGAATGGTGGTGGTTTGGAAAAGGACTTGAGGTGAATTTTTTGCATTGTTTATTTGATCATCACATTAGTGTCTGCCCTTAAAAATATTAATGTATTTTGAATAATGGTTTCATATATGTGGACATCATATACAAGGTTCCCTAGGTTAGAATAATTAGGCAAAAATATATTTCCCAATATAATGTATGTAAATTATCCAATTACTTTTAAAATCTTAGGATCCTTCTTTTGGATAGGACTCTTTATGAAATATTACTTGAAAACCTTATTGTAAATAGGAACATATTTTATAACTTGAAAATTTGGCATCTTGACAAAGACATTTTTGAGTTGTCCTACAAAATCAAACTCAAATTACTATTCTTATTTTTGGAGGTTTGGTCTCCTATGAAAGATAAGGGTGTTAGTTACTCCTTTACTAGTAGATAAACTTGTTTCAGGAGTAGATATTTTATGAGGTGGATATGGGTTAGTTATAATGTTAGGGACCTATTAAATAGGTTTCATTATGATGGGTGTGGTAGGGTTTGAGAGAATTCAACATGAATGAAGCTGAATTTCATCTACCTCCATATAATATTTTCGGTATTACATCATTTCATTAGTATATGTAAGTTTAAACCCATTATTATTGGGTTTAGGTATAGGATGGTTATATAATTGAGGAAATATAGGCTTATTTGAATCAAGATTATTTGGCATCAACACTAGTTGTTAATGTTGTTGCATTTGTATTGGTTGTTGGTACCCAACATTTTGGTTAAACCATGGTTGGTTTCCTATCCATAGTTGTTGCCATTTATTGAAGGGTGGGTACCATTGATAGTTTTAATTTTATGGATTTATTGATTGGTTTTGGAATTTTTTATAATTGTCATGAGGTTGTAAATTTTATTATGGCCAAATCTAGTTTTGCGGTGACATTTGTGATGTTTTAATCCAATGGGTAGGTCCATACCAATTTTGAGGAGGGGGAAATGAAATTTTTGAATTAGGAAATGGAGTGTTTAATGACATATGTGAATTTTGAGTTATTTTTTACCAAGGTTTTTATTGGGCCATGTCAAATAATTGATATCCATATCCTCTAATTATGTGAAGTAATATTGTGTTTAGGACCTCCTTGGTGATGTTTGTTACCTTTACCTACATTCTAATTTCTTGTTACAATAATATATACACTACACAATTATAGTTTGTTATACTTATTATTATTTTCTATGTTTTATTAATGTATGTAATGTATCAAGTTATGGGGATAAATGGATAATAATATCCTACTTCATATCTTGTAGGAAGCTTCTGACTTATATCTTTAAGATCCTATTAGTGGTCTTGGAGGATGACGATGGAAATGATTTATTGCTATATGTATTCTTCATTATGGAATTATATTAATTTATACATAAAAGGATGGTATCATAAAATTATATTCGTGTAACATATCCTTTGATCATGAGATCCAATGTTTCCAAACATTCTTTATTGATTTCCTTTCATAAAAATCAGCTTAACAGATTTTGCATTTAGCTTATTTTATTTAAAATTTTAAAGGAAAAACACAAATATTTCCACATAGTCCTCTAGTAGTTCCTCCTCATTTTATAAAATCCAAATATGTCATATATTATAAAGTATTTACGCTAGTAGTAGTCTTGATATTTAGAGATAAATATATCCCTTATATATTTCAAATTTATGATTGTATTCTTTCCCAATTATACGAACCAATGGAGGGTTGTGTATTTGAGACTAGTTAGAATTAATTTCAGTTTTTGGTGTCCTAATTATATTTATAACCATGCATAGGATTCCAAAATCAAAGAGGAATGTGTAAGTTTCCTCACTTACCATTCCCTTGAAATTAGGAAAAGTTGTAAGGGGAATGTTCTTCATGGGTGCATTACCTATGGGGGTGTTGAAAGAAAATTCAAATGTTATGGATTCACTACCAAGGGTTTCTCATTCCATGTATACAATGATTATTTAAATCACTCATGAACTAATGAATTTTACAACCCATGCCTCAAATTCATTGTCAATCATTTTATGCCAAGGTGAGTAATGAATGATGGATCTAGGATTTGTTAGGGGAGAGGAATTTATTTTGGATGGAGATGATGGCATGAACTCTTCTTGAAATTATTTTATAAATTCAAAAAAATATATCATCTTGCTTAGTTTCATATAAGACTATAGGTTCAAAATTTTCCTTTGGGGATATAAGGCCTTAATATTATCTTTTTGAGAGAAATTTAAATGAAGGAAAAGGGGTGTGAATACCAAGATCCTGAATATAATATGGCCAACTTGGTACTCACATAAGGATATATTTTTTGAGGTGTGTATGTTTCCTTGTTCCTTATCCTTAGATTACATGGATTTTTTAACCAAGAACATTTTATTTGTTACCTCTTATGATACAATTTTAGGTGATAAGGATGGATTGGCTATAGGTGTGATTTTGTGACTTGTAGTTGATAAAGGTGATGCCTCAACCTCTATTCTTATAGAAAAAATAGTTTCTTAGATAATAATTTTCCTAAGTGATTTTTCTCATGTTGTATACAATCATCCAAAATTTATTTGGAATTTTTATACCTTGTCTTACATTAGGTTAATGCTAGGAAGGAATAGAAAAATATTCTTATTAATCTAATTTGAAAAAAATGAATTTTAACTAGAAAGTAGTAGATTCATTCTATAAAATATAAAAATTAATCTAGAAAGAAAGAATTATAACTCAACTTCATATGATAATAATTATTGAAACTTATCCCTAATGATAATGCCAAAATTACAAGCAAAATCAAACCATAATTAAACCTAAGGTAATAAATCTTGAATTAAAACTAACATAGTCACTTGAGGGACAACCATTTAATTTATTGATACTATTAATTTCAATAATTGTCAACCCAAGGTGAATATTTGACAAAGTGTCAACACTATGTAACAACATTAGTCTCTTTTTAAGGTTGAGAAGCTAAAGGTTGGGTATAGGGAAACACACTTGTGTAAAACAAAGTAACACACTTGTGAGGAAAATAAACAACATGGAAGTAATAACATGAAAGTAAGTCTACTGATAACTTAGAAGTTTCCTCACACTATATGGAATTAAAATTTTAGGAATAAAAAATGCTTATGTAGAAAACATACAAACAAAATCTTATGGTCTAATCAGATAATGAAAAATGCAACACACAATGCAAAAATGAATATAGACAAACAAACAAGATATTTACCATTTACTATTGAGTGGGCCCTACCTAGGTTATAACTATGTTACAATCCCTTCCTATTATTACAAATGTTTAATTCAAACCACTTATTATTGAATTAACTAGCTTGTGGAAATGATAATATTGCTACAACAAAATTATGGAGCTCAAAATAAAATTTTATCTTCCATCTCAAAAGTTCTTACTTTCTATTTTTTACTTGTTATCTTATGCCCTATTGCTTGTTATTTGAATTTATAGGGAAGGTTACTATTTTGATATTTTAGGTACAACTAAAAATATACATTTATTTATGGATATTAGTATAATTCAATAAAAATAACCTACATATTTTCTATGATAAATTTACAACCAACAATAAGAAAATAATAGAAAATTAGATGTATGAGGCAAACAGTCTATTCCATTGTTGTAATAGTTTTAAAAGCAAAATCTAATGAAGGAGTGATGATAGGGAGTTATAACATTGAATTGACCTTTCCATAATTATAGGAACTACCATGCACCTCTGGTTGTGGAGGAAATCCACTTCAAACTACCAACTAGCTATCACAATCATAATAGGACATTAAAAATAGGTGTTATATGTTAGATGTCATTTGCTATGGTCTATAATGACTATTAAAACTGTTTCCATGGGTTATCCACCTAGTTAATATGGGTTGGCTATGAAATAATTATGGGTTAACATTTGAGTGATCCAACCATGTTTTTAGGATGCTATGAGTAAATTCTCTAATTCATAGTTTGTCCTTAAAATCTTCATCTATTTGGATTAATAATAAATCTGAAATAGTAATGAATGTAAATGATACAATATTATTCATTAAATTAATAGTTTAATCATAATGCATCAAAGATATATACAATATATTCATTCTTTACCTTATATAAAAAAGAGTACAAAAGGAAAATTTTATATTCCTATAATTGATTGAAAAGGATCACCAAAAAATGTTTTGGAAGGTCTTTCAGGGTTAACCTCTTAGATCATCACATAATATTTTCCATGTCATGCCTAATCAAATTATAAATAAATTTTGGGATAACCAAGGATATATGATATAGAAGCAATACCATTGAAATTATACATATGTATCAAATATATTAATAAAGGTTATTCCTATTTATAACCAATGAATGAGGATCCATTTATTTATTTCAAATTCATTCAAATTAATAATGAGGTTCAATCACACTCATAGTTAGAAGATCATATCATTATTGATTCATCAAAAACCATTACAATAAATTACATGCATATATATGAGGTGGGTGAATTAAGTACATAAAAATATAAATAAACAATTATAACACAATACTTCACTAAGCATCAAGAATCAAAAGTTAACCTAGAATAAACATAACTTATTCCTGATCTTCCTTTACTATTAAACTCAGATTATCAAGATGACATAATTATAGATTATTATGATAGTGATGACATATATATAAATAGAGTAGCTATGATATATGATCATATAATAAATTTAAACTTCAATACTTCATAATAATTATTATATCATACCCTACTCACACATGTAGTTGGAACATATCAAGATGATTCATACATAAAAAATAATGATAAATCATAAACTACTATGGACACATAATATTATATGGATAAAGGAAAGGTATCAATGATTGACTATGAGTATATTATAAATAAAAATATTAGGTACAATACATCAAGACCAATTGATAATAAAGATCAACAAGTTTTATGTAGGGAAGGAACCATGTAATGCAGTGAATAATGTGGAGATGGCATATTATAAGACTCTGACACCATTACAAATAAAAAGTATTTATGATACACTGAGTATAGTATTATATTTTCTAGTTGATCATAATATTATCACATTAACATATACTTGAAATTGAGATGTGGGGTTTCTTTTAAATAAATAAGGCATGACATATTGTGGCTATCACATAATCAGTAGATAGGATACAAATCATTATGAAGCATTGAAAAAATATTAAGAAATACAAGGAAAAAGGTATCATTAGGTTTTTATAGGAATAAAAAATAAAATAACATTAAGCCCCATAAGGGTGACATATATAACAAAAAATACTAGGAAGTGTCCTTGACAAGAGCCATTGGGTATTAATATCTCTACAAAATGTGAATAATAATAAAATATTTAGATTGATGATAACAAACAACATGCCATATGTAGTGTCAAAGGTCTAAAATATTTTGGACATGAAATTATAGAGTTAAAACATAACATACAGTGGCCACAACCCCTTGGATATATCTTTATACCAATATATTTTGGGCAAAAAATGTTTAACACACCCATATGGGTCATACCTCTTATATACAAATTTCCCTTCCAATTAGGAGAACACTATTTTCAAAAGATGCATGATACAATAGATTTGACCAACCAAATTCTCAATTTTACACATCAATAAAGAGTGAGTATGATCAAAGATGATGGTGATGCTTACCATATAGAATCACAATCTTTAGAAAAGATAAAACACACATTAGTGGACCAATGAAAACCAAAAAAGGAAGAAACAATGACATTATATAACCTCAAGGATAAGCTAGGATGTGTCAAATTTAATCATGATGAAGATGACCTAGTTTTTGATACATCATTTCAAACTCCAAATATTTCAAAAATATAAAAACATCAAATAATCAAAAAATATAAAAACATTCAAATATTTAAAATCCAAAATTAGGACTCGAGTATGACATGATTATTATTTTACACCAATTACATATGTTATTTATCACTTGTTTAGTATATGGCATATTATTTATATACACACATGTATTTCACAATATCTAAGTGCTATGTAGGACATATATGTTACACATGGACACACAAATGTTGGTTTTCCCTCTACCTAGTGGTTGTGTTGATGTTGAGGGAATATTTTTCCATAAGTTTCACTATTACAAGTGATATATTTCTATGACCTTTATACCATGTCAAGCCACCTATAGTTTTTACACATTCCTTGATAATTACTCATTTGTTACATGGTGATACGTGATATTCCATTATACTATGATATGACATTGATACAGATGGATGGTCTAGACTTGTTTCTTGTTATATGATTCATTTTTTTTATTAATCTTTTAAAAGATAGGCTACTTTATGTGTGACTATTGTGTGTGGCCCTTTGACTTATTTGATGCAACATCCTTTATGTCTCTTATTCTCAATATTTTTTGTTCTCCTACATATGGACCTTGGTTTTGTTTGTTTCAATATATTATGCCCCTCATATGTGACCTTTGGCCTATGTGTGATATTAATAATTATTTTTATTGAGCTTATTGACATCAAGGGGTTCCATGATTTATATCATGAACTATTACCTTATACTACATGCTTCATTTATACACCTATCTAGACATGACAATTACATTCCATATGTTACATACATGCTTTGATTGATACATACATTACTATGATGACATATTCTCCACATGGTCAAATAATATTACATGATTTTATATTTCTACATGAAATGATAAAATTAAATTTTCTTTTGAAATGAGTGATTTACATGATACATCCCTCATCTCAAAAGGAGGACATTACAATGGGATTGTCTTAGAGACATAAGCCTCCATGAACATAAAATAATATTAGAGTAAAAATTTTAAATGATATAGATACTTATATGGTTTAGATGTCAGATAATTCATATGAATGATAAATATTGGCATATTGATATGGAGTACAGGGGAATATTCCATGCATATGCATTCAATTTATAAACACTTGAACATGAATTCATACACACTTGGGTGCATATGCATGGGCATATGCACAATAATTTATAGGAAGATAATTTCATATATTCACATAAAAATACCTTTAAGATAAAATTTATCAAATTCAACATATAGATGCCTAACATTCTATATCAATTAATATAGATTCAGGGGGCATGCTACTAGTTCAAGCACATATACACAATATCATAGATACAATAAAACAAGAAATAGTTATCATTAAACTTAAAACTTATCAAATATATGATCATGGTGGGAGAAAGGACAAGGTCCATTCTCTTTTGATCATGAATTATATTCTACATTGAGTGAAACTATGCAATCAAACCTACATACATGATGGGAGCATGAATATTTTTCATTCCCTTATGATCATGCATTTTTTATTTTACATATATTGAACTTGATCAAATTAGAGTGAAATATTAAAATTTAATCTATAATCTATCTAAATTTGATTCATTTTTGAGTGAACCTTATCTAAATGATTCTCTCATTTACCTGCATATTGATTTATTTTTTAGTTGAACCTAGTCATATAGTTCTCTCTCTTTTCATTACATAGTTATTTGGGTTAGTAAATTATGTAATTTCACCCAAATTCATGAGGGTTTGGGAATTTTTCCTTACCAACTTAAAATCTTTCATATCTACACAATTTTAGACATGACCATCTCAAAACTCTAATGCTTAAACAAGGAAACATCATATCCAAAAAGTTACAAGGGCAAAAAGGTTTTCAAAAACACATAGGTGTAATATAACCATTTTATTTCAATTTTCAAATTTTGTTTTTATATTTCACATATGGACAATGTCTACTTCATTCTCATTATAGGTTTACATGGAGTAAAACTTTACATTTGAGCTATATCCCCCAAAAAAGTGTGTTTTAAACACTCATGTAAATTATATCGTTTTACTCTAGAAATTCATTTACTATAATAAAATAGGGACATTTGTAGATTCTAAAATTTGGTATTTATTACTTTATAATGCAAATATTAACACACATTTACCACACATGACTTGAGCACTCAAAAAATATCTTAATATACCATCATCTCACACTTTTATGTTATATTATGAGTCAATTCTTCCATTTTTATGTTATACAACTATAATAACCACACTGTCTATTTCAAACCTACTAAATATCCTACATATACATCTCTATAACCTCATATTAGTCCACATGTATGTAGGCTAGTTCCTCTAGTTATGGTTATTATCTCCAGTAGATATCAACTTGAGTTATTCTGAACTAACCCACACCCACCAATGACTATTTCCTAAGATTAAACTTGGCCCATAATCATAGCATGTTAGTGTTGTGAGGAATTATTCAAATGTATCCATATATAAACAAATCAAGGTATCATTCAAAAGGGTTTAAGCACTTATTTTTTATACATCTATACACTATTGTAAACTGATCAAATATACTATATTATTCTAAATTTACATACATAACACTAGTATCAATCATAAGCTAAGTTTAAAGTACTCAAAATACAAATCAAATAAAGTATTCTCAAATAATAAATCCAATCATTAGCTACATACACATAGTGAATGAAAATAATTGTATAATCACATTAGGTGGGAGAACTATGTGTGAATTAATTTCCCTCGTTAGAGTATTAGATACATATGCAATATAAAACCATCAAGTTAGGTTGATTGGGGTAATCTCATCCCATTATAATTCACCCAACTTTATAGGTTTCTATCCCTCACAAGGACATATAGGGTTTGAAGGCAAAGGAGGCTGATTTTTAGATCTAATCACATCATTAGTGTTTGGGATGAAAAACATAGAGAAAGTAAATATAACTGTATGTGATTATACAATTACTATGCCACACTTTTTAATAGGTTAGTATCAACCAATGATATTGGCCCCATCCTAAAAAATTGACTAATGTAGGTAGAAAATTAGTTACCAAACTAAAGGAACTAGAGACATGTTTATCCCTATTTTTCATGTCCAGAATAAAGTGACAGTCAGACAACCAACCATAAAAGCTAATTATCATGATCTCCTTTTTAATTTCCATATTTATCATATGCCCTTATCAAATTAAAAATAATCTATCTTATTATTTTACATTCAGATGCATACTTGATCATCATATCTATTATCTAAATTAATTTTCAAAGTTCTATCTTAATCAGATTAATCTAACTCATTAATATAAATTAGGGTAAAACACTACTATATGGCCATGTCTAATGTGTATGCCTTGATATTTTATCCTAATTCTGATTTAAAAAAATAAATGTTGTTTAATAGGTTTAAAATTTTGAAATACTATTTATATTACATTATATGTTATTTAAGCATAAATCTAAATGTAAATCAAAATTGATTGATAAGAGTCATTTGTGAAAATTAGTAAGTATAACCAATAATGAAATACTTAGATTTTTTGGGTTTTGAATGATTTTAGTAGGTGTTTAGTAATGGAAATTAAGATAATATAGGACAATGATAAATGAGATCTTAAAGTAGAGTATGTAGATATTTCTAAACTGGTCTTTGCTCCCTAGACTGTAATGCAATCCTACCATGTTTGTTGACTATAGACTTGTTTGAATTGATTGTGATGAAAATATAACTATTCTATTTCTCATGCATGCATCTGCTAAGAGGGATAACATATTAAATTTTTTTAGGTGCCACATATATAACTCTATTTTCCTTCTCTTTTCTTTGAAAACCCTAGGGTTTCTTATGAGAGATATAAACTTGTAAAAACAAAGGGAAATTGTAGTGGGATAAGGTGACTAAAGTGACCTCTATTGATGATTGACTACTGAATATGTATATAGATTCTATAAGGATGAAATCAAGCCACACATATTTCTCTAACTTAGCGTGATTATGTAATTGTGCTCCTTGACTATATATATGTGTAGTCCTCTAAGATGCCATTTTGAATGCAATGAATGTCACTTGAGACCACCCTATTCTTAAGTTAGCCATATACCTATCTTAGGGCCTCTTTTAATCCTTTTCCAAATTATGTGTGCACTCATACCTTGACCAAAAATATCAAAATACACATTAATCCATCCCATAGGCATCTAAGACCCCTTTTCACTCATTCTAGCCACTTGTACAATAATGCAACCATTGTGTCTATAACACACTACATTATTGGCAAAGGGGCAATGCTATTGACCCTCAGCCTTCTTTACCCTTAAATAATAACTTTCCAATTCCCAAAGAATTTTAAAATCATCATAGACTCATTTCATGTCTTGACAAGCACAAAAAAACTATATAAAAAGCAATATCATTCATTTATCTACTAGATAGGAAGTAGATGCAACTCTCATGAATAAACTCAAAAAAAGTTATGTAAATCAAGGTAATTGATCTTTGTTCTTCCATACTTCTGCATACACCCATCTAAAATTTCCAAAATCTTATATTACTTATGTTTCCAATATAAATAAATACTCAAAGCATTCAAACTAGCATTCATACTAGTATTCACTTGTACTTGAACCAACACTTAGATTGCGAGAATTATATTGGACTTGATCCTATTTCAGGGTATTGGTATGTAGGAAATGTTCAACACATGGGGTGTTTAGGACACATCCAACCTAATATACTAACACCAATTATAATTTTGTTCTTAAAACCCATATCATGTATATAGGCCTAGGGTTTCACATTGAAATCAATCAAAATAAGGAACACATAATAATTCAAGACTTTGTCACATAGATAGGCTTCTCAGAATAAGGTATACATCTTCTAGAAACTCACTATTCCATTTTCTCAGGGTCATTAACACAATAAAGGACACTACTTTAGAAAAATATTGGTATAAGGACCATAATATTATCTAAAGGAGATTCTAACACCTACTTCTTATTGATGACACCCTACACTATTCTTGTACCAGTTTTAGCTTGCCACTTGTCTATCTCAGTCATTTTTCAAGATAAGTATTATTTATCATGATTATTTACTATTTTTAGAATACCTTCTAGTTATAGTAGTTGTAAGATCAACATTATTAATTATTGATATATTTATCCTCTAATTTTATGAAGTATTTAATCTACTAGGGTTCCATATTAATTTATAAAATAATTAAATCATTTGGTGAACCAACTTACTTTGAACATATTGCTCAAAAATATAGTGTACCACTAGGGTTTCCATTATTATTTTCAAAATTCACCTAGTTTTTAGTCTTCATCATGATTATCATGATGGAAGATAGTTTTTACTTTTTGGAACAAAGTTTTATGGTTTGTCTTTCATGCCTATTATCTGTCATTTGTAGCAAGATGCATATGTATGCCACTCCTCTCATGGATCATGTTTGAACTCAACATATTTCATACATTGGTCCACCTCATCTTTGGCCCTCATTCTATTAATAAAATTTTTGCATGGCTAATTTTGACTTACCTCTAGTTACTACTTGATGATAGAGGGCTCAAATGACTCATTTTATTCCTCCTCCACCTAGACCCATTGACTACCTTCACACACATCCTAATTCTACTACTCACCCTTAGTAAATAGTAGATCCTATAATTCAAGTTTTTAATAGATGAAATCAGATTCCTCCTCAGCCTATTCATGAATAACGTAATCCCCTAATTCCTCCTCATACTTAACATAATACAATGAGACCTAGGTATTAAGAAAAAACATATGATATTATTGATTAATTAAGAAATAAACTAGATAAGATATATATATATATATTGGAATTAATTCAATAAAAAACCATTTTTAAATATATTTCTTTTCAAACTAATCTGGGCAACAATTCAAATGACAATTTGGGTGATCGTTTCACCCCAATTGATGGCAAAACTTCCAAGAGCCATAAATTTTGCACCATAGCTATAATTGATTCACCGTTTGAACCGTTAGAAAGATAATAATGAGGGGAACATCATGAGATGACATAGAGCTCTTATTGATGAAGTTTGGCCCCTAAAACCCCAATAGAAGGGCCCCTAAAACCCCAATAGAAGGGCCCTAAATTTCAATTTTAGTAGTGCAGTCTAAAAATAGTAAGTTTCTAAAAATAGTAATTCCTAAAATTTTGTATTGTTGTAAATCATGGAAGTCAAACCACTTAATCTACCTCAAGATTGGTGACCTTCCACATATTATTCACACCTTAAAAACATGTATAAATTAAAATGTAACCCGAAATGGAAATTAAACATCTCTTCTCAGAGATAGGCATATGTTTGGGTCTGCAATTTTGATCAATAAAACATCTTTTTTCAGAGATAACATTATGTGAATTGTGTTGTTCTTATTTCTAAATTATCTTTCAACCAAAGCTTTCAAGTTTTGGATCAGTGGTGTTAGAGTGGTTTGTCTTTAGAGTGTATGATCCCAAGGCTGAGGTCAGATTATAGGAAGCTTGGGTGGAAAATAGAACCAGTAGACTATCCACCTATTCACCCCAAATGACTTCAAATGGCAGACAACACTGAGACATCTAATCCTTTCAATAAAATGGTGAATTAATCCCTCCAACAACAGCAAGCGTAGATGCTACAATAATTTTTTCAAATTCTCCAACAAATCTCGATGGGAAATTTTGGCTCCTCATTTGCACCCGCACATCCTTTTGGTGCCCCAACACCCTTCAAAGTTTAGGTGAATTATGATATCCCTACATTTGAAGGCAAAATCAATGCTGATGTAATAGAAAATTGGTTGGATCAATTTTCATCTTATTTTTATATAAATAAATTCACCGATAAAGAGAAGATTACTTTTACTCTTCTAAAAGCATCATTGCCTATCAAAAATTGGTGGGAAGTGTACAAAAAGAGATTCAGTATAGATGATATTGGCCTTGATACAAAACCTACATGGGATGATTTCATAGAAGCTATAAAGGAAGAATACTACCCCATTGAAGCATATGACGATCTATATATAGAGTGGCAACAACTTTGCCAAGGTAAGGAATAATCTATTAAAGATTACATTGACATTTTTCATTCTCTATCTACAAGATTGGGCATCTAAGAAAGTGAGAAACATAAGGTTCTAAAATATCATGGTGAACTACAATGGTACATACATGGAGAAATGGAACTCTTCAATTTGGAAACCATCGGTGAGGCATATAAGTTCATAGTGAAGATTGAGCAAAAGCATGGAAGAATGAATATAAAGAATCAGTCTTCAAAATGGAAAAGTGATAAAGAAGGTCAAACATGAGGCCAAAATTGGAAGCAAAAGGAAGGAAAGACTGGGAAGTGGTGTGATTATCACAAATCTAGAACTCACTCCAAATAAGAATGTCAAGCCATCAAGTCACTACTTTTTGAGTCATAATACTCAACATCTACTACTCTACCTCATACAGACCTTGCAGTCGAAGAGATTAAAGAATAAATTATAGATGTTGATCCTGAAGCCATTTTTGCTTCATCATAGACCCATGATGAGACACTAGATGACAAGGAAATATTGTTTCACTCTAAGTTATGGGTGAAAGGTAAGCCTCTATATTTCATTCTTGATAGTGGAAGTCAAAAGAATTTAATCTCTACTAATTTTGTGAAAATCCTAAATCTATCCATGAAGCCTCACCCAAAGCCATACAGTATTAGATGGTTAAGTCCATGGATAAACCTTCGTGTCACCCACCAATGTCTTCTCTCATATGTAATAAAACCTTTCCAAGATGAGGTATTATGTGATGTAGTCAATCTATATGTTTGTGATGTACTCTTTGGTCAACCATTCATGTATGATCTACATGGCATCTATGAATCAAGAACTCAAAGGATCACTCTCACTCTTGGAACACGGTGCTACAGGGTACTAGAGGTACCACCTTTTACATCTATCTCTTTGATTAGTGCCAAGAAATTTATTCTCATGGTGTTCAAGCCATAAGAATATAAAATGGTTGATGTTATATCCCTAACTACACAAACAACACAACAATAGAAGAAAATAGATACTGAGTTGAAGAAGTTCATGACCTTCCATCCACAGACTGATGGTTAGACAGAAATGGTAAACAATTGGGCCCTGCATAGTTCTATAAATCATAGTCCCTTCTAAGTATGCATCAGGAATCAAATTAAAGTAAAAATACTACACTTAATGAAAAATCTTGATGCAATGGGGACCATTAATTATCAAGGAGGGAGGAATGATTCGGGCAATAATTCAAATGATAATTCGGGTGATGGGTCCACCCCAATTGATGGCAAAACTTCCAAGAGCCATAAATTTTGCACCCTAGTTCCAATTGAATTTCCATTTGAACCATTGGAAAGATAATAATGAGGGTAACATCATGAGATGGCATGGAACTTTTCTCAATGAAGTTTGACCCCTAAAAACATAATAGAAGTGCCCCAAATTTCAATTTTAGTAGTGCAGTCTAAAAATAGTAATTCATTAAATTTTGTATTGTTGTAAATTCTGGAAGTCAAACCACTTAATCTCCCTCAATATTGGTGACCTTAAACATCCTCCTCACACCTTCAAAACATGTATAAATGAAGATGTAACCCAAAATGGAAATCAGACATCTCTTCTCAAAGATAGGCATATGTTTGGGTCTGCAATTTTGATCAATAAAACATCTCTTTTCAGAGATAGCATTGTGTGAATTATGTTTTTATTATTTATGAATTATATTTCAACCAAATCTTTCAAGTTTTGGATCACAAACACTCAATCAAAAATCTTTGCCTCATGATATAGAGGTGACTTACTTTGCATATTTCATGAAAACTATAAAAGACATCAAGGATGTTATTCTTTTGACAATGAGGATTTTAACTCATAAATAATTATCAATAATAATCTACCACTTTTCATTCAATAACAACTTACTTAAAAAAAATATATGTGGCATTGATATTACTCATGAACTACTTGACTAGCCCCTTCAATGCCAATTTTCTTTGCTTGTTTGATCAACTAGGCATTTTAAGACAATGTGGCCTATTAGCCTACTCTTTGCATTTTAAATACATTATAATCTACAATAAAACCATGAAACATGAAATTAAAATGAGTTTTATACATCTAAAAACTCCTCACACCATAAGATAGGTGTTTTTTATGAAGAAACGCTTGCCACTTAGTCACCATGGTTGACTAGGTCAATTTTGCCTCATTTTCTTATAGACTAGTTATTTTGAAGGAGCTGGTAGGGGTAACTAAAAGCATATATCTAAAAGTATGATGATATAAGGATGAAAAACAAGTCTTCGGATTCAATCTCCATGAATTTGATTTTATTTAAACTACCTTATACCTTATTTTTTATGTTTTTCTCCAAAAAACCTAATTTTTACCTTGATCCATAAAACAAATTGGAAATTATGGGATCCTCTCTAATTTTAATTGATGTTTGAAGAGGTTTTAGGTTGATCCATTATGTTTTCATGGAAAAAAATTAAGTTTTCTCAAAACTAATCACTATGAGGGTTTGGGAGGGTTTTAGAGCTGAATCTTCTTAATGATGATTCGTGAAACATAGACCTAAAAAGCCAAATTTTTTTTACATAAATGTGTATTATATAGACCCAATCAACATCCATGAAAATATTGGGCTCCCATCCAAAAGATATGAGGAACTAACCATGTGAATAAATTTGCCTATAGGGTTTTGCTTACATTTTGGATTGCTTACACTCTTATAAATTATTCATAAATAATTTATCCTTAACAAAAATAAATTTTTCATTAATTATTAGTTCACAACATTCCTAAAATCATGCTAAAATATTTTTGACAATCTCTTTAATGGTGAAATATACAAGCATTTTATCAGGTGGCTTGAAAGGGTGTATAAAACTACATAATTCAAATTTTCTCCTTGAATTGAAAATGGCTCCTAAATTTATTCTCCCTAATTGAAATAATAATCATGGGACTTGTAACATGTCATCAAATCACCTTGTGGGCGTCTTCTTTCTTGATAGGTCCAAAATTGCCTTTTAGCCTATAGGCCTGCTTGCTTGATTTAGCCCTCAATGTCATGGTTTGCATATTATTTGGAGTTTTGACACTATTTAAAGGTCCTAAAAATATGTAATAACATAATACCATGATTTTAAAACACTTAAATGAACTTATAAGTCTCTTTTTCACCTTGAAACTCACTTGAACCTTCCCTAGCTTTAATATGTCTATTTTAAGACTTGTATGGGATTGTGCCAAAAAAATGAATACTTACACTTTTAAAATGGTATTTAATATGGTATATAATATTAATAAAGTCCTTATTACCATGTGTACCAAATTTTAAACCTTTAAACCTCTTGTAGATGCCAGAAAATCTTAAAAACTCTCTCAAATTATCTCTTTTGCATTGTCTGAGCATGTGACTGACTATGTTTTGGTGTTTTACCATGGTGTTTTGGTCATAATAAATATTTATAAGATATAATTATGTCATAAAAAACTCCATTTATTTCTCTTAAACTTCATTTATTATCCTTAGTCTTTCATGTTATCTTATGTCACTGTGTACCTCCTCAAAAGACCTCATATGACTATATGTCAATAGTACTTAAAGCTTTATGTTATGATAAATTGAAGTATGATCTAATTCAAACTCATTTATCTCCATCAAGACTATCACCCTATTTTTAACCACCATTCACCTTTCTTATAGTATATTTTGACCTCAAACAAGGTCTTTAGGCCTCACACACTCATATTCTATAATCTGGTTCTGTACTATCATCCTTATGAGCTATAACGGTACTTTTGTTTGAAATTAATCAAATTTTTATTTTAAATTAATCCTATTTGTCTTATAGTCTCATGAAATTCAATTTCTCATATGACATTTCATACCATAATTCTTATAATTACTTTTAAACCTTTTTAAAGATAGGCCTGCTTCCTTAAGGACGCTATAGGTGAGTATGGTTGTTTCAATATAAATTTAGAAATTAATTTTATATGATGATATTATTATATTATTTTCATTGAATAATTCCATATATATTGTTTTCTTTTAACATATCCTTGAATATGAAACACATTATCACCTCAACTTGCATATTAGCTTGAAAGTGGTAATTTAGCCTTATGTACCTATATGCTACCTCTCAAGGTTGAAAACTACCTATAAATTAATATTTAAACTCCACTTTTTATGATTCTTGATTATGGGATCAAAAATTTATTTCTTCCTTGAGGTCACTTTGAATCATGAAACTACTTCAGCTCACCATGCTCAATATACTAATTGTCAAACTTAGGTATATGACTATTTCTTTAGTTTTTTGCCCTTGTTGACTATCATGATGACTATGTCACTATCCTAAACACTTATTTTCACTTAATTTAGAAATTTATTGAATTATATAAACCTAATTCTATCAGTATTTGGTTCATGAAACCCTATATGAATAATAAACCTTACAATGGTCATGAAACCCTCTTGTACCATTGCCTTCTTATTCCATACTTGAATGTAGGTATGTTCAAGAGAGGAACATAGATGATTCTTGAGTCTCTTAAGAATTATATATCTTAGAAACTTATTGAAAAATCCTATGATACTTTCATCATGGCACAAATCTCTATGAACATTATGCCAAATATTAGTACTTCACATCCCTCTAACAACTTGATTGTATTGACTTTGAATGTACTATATCTATGGACTATCATATAGGTCTTTATGTTCTTGGAGATTGTGAACAAAAAATATGATATAATTTATTTTCATTATGGTATGTGGTTCCTTTACAAACATCATATACCTTTCTAAAGTAGTCAAAACCCTTGATGTACATTCAAAGCACCTTTGACCTATTTCACTGTAAATCTATTTGCTAGATATAGGTAATCATATTATGACTCTTGAATCATTCAAATATTGACAAATTTTTTTACTTGAGTTGTCTTTCTTAGGCCATCCAATTCATACTTCATCATCATACCATTCCCCCTCTTGAAAGGTAAACTTTCTCAACTCACTAAATCTAATTGTCATATAGGTTATCCTTAGTGACTATAGCTTTGATTATCTAGGGTGTACCTGAATATGTTCATGTGTGTTTTAGGTCCCCTCTTATACACTCTTGATAATTTCATCCTCATTATCTTTATTAACCTTCCATTGTCTCATAACTATCATTAGGCTATTGTGATTCAAACCTTGAGAACCCTTTGCATAACACTGTCTATTTCATTGACTGCAAGTTACTTTTTTGAGTGTACTTGGATGTTATAGAGATGTCAAACAATATTTATGTCATATTTTTTCCTCATGTAAGGGTGATATTAAAACATGGTTTCAAGTAACTCATACCAAAATAAGGCTACCTTTACTGACCTAGGATGGTGATTCAAGCTTAAACCAATAATCAAGAGACCCTCCCTACTATAAGTTATTTTTTTGGGTGTACTTTGTTATTATCCTCTTTAAAAACATGAAATTAATGGATTAAAACTCTTTTAGGCTTATCCTTGATGTCAAAACATAATCAATACTTTGTAAAACCTTATTTAATTTCACCCTCTTGAGAATAGTCACATCTTTCCTCCTCTTGACTGTATATATGTGTCCTATATATGGAATTGATCTAGCTTAGCCTTAAGGAATTCTCAAAATCATGATTTGACCATATTCCTTGTTATACCTATACTTGATGTGACCATTTGAGAAAAGAATTTTAAGAAGAGACTTTTTCAATTTGCTTTAGCTAGGAATCTCATGACAAGTCTATGGCTATACTATAAGGTACTATTTGTAAGGCTTAAGATTGTATTTACACCTTAAAAAGGTCACCATTTATGAACTAGGTCATTGTAATCTAATGAATTGGATCATCTATAGATTGAGGTGATAATTTGGGTGTGAAATTTGAAGAAGTCACTCTCTTCAACTGCCTTGGCTTATGAACTTCATGGAAAGGCTCATGACTGTAGGTTTCATGATTGTATGATGCTTTTCTAGCATGTATACATTCTTATTCATGTTCATGATGATTTTCATCTCGTGTTATCTTATGAAAATGATCTTATTAATCTATATAAGCCTTTAAGAAGGTCTCTCCCACCTTTCTTTTCATTGTTCCTTCATGACCAGCCTTTGGCTATAGTGTACTGCTATAGGTGTTTCTTTTTGCCTGTATATGATGTTTGAAGGTCTGAATATATCCTTTTTATGATTTTTTTGGTCTTGATCAATGCTTAGATCTCCCTAGAAATTAAATTATGTAATGGATATGGGTGGAAGGGTGAAATATGTTGAAAACACATGAATTGAGGGTGAAGGAAGCACCAAACATGATGAAAATATAGTGATATGATAGTGATATGGGGGTGAGTAAGATGAAGGTGGGAAAGGACATTTTGAGCATGAAAATTCCAAGGTGAGGAGTTATACAAACATAGAAACATCATCATCTCACCATATGAATTTTTATTCCATTAGAGGAGGACATGGAGGTGTAAAATAAACATAGGTTTTTAAAAAAACCTTAAAATATGCAAACTTTCCTTAAAGTATGCTAAACAGGCCTTTTGAGACACTTTGGGATCACAAATATGGGCTAAAACATGAACCCTTGGATAAATTCTTGAGAAAACTAGTCTGAAAACATGATATCATGAATGAAAACCATGCCATGGATCAAAACAGGAAAACTTGAAAAATTTGTCTCTCTTCAAAACTGTACAATCTCTCTTTGAAAGTATGCTTAATTATAGATTGTATTAGCTATCTTTACTAGCTTTATTTTACCTTGACATGTGTATATAAAGACTAAAGGATTCCATGGAAGGGTGGATTAAGTTCCCAAGAATCTCTAAAATTTTGAATTCTCTTAAAATGTTACTCTAGTGAGTTGAATTTGAAGAAAATTAGTTGCCTTCAAAGATGTATAACTACAAAAATTAGCCTAACTTAAAAAGGATGATTCATAAGGGAAAAGACACCAATTTAAAAACCATTTAATTCATCAATAATATCTTTGATTCTACTTTCTTTTCCCCAAAATTAAGACCTATAACTTCTCTCTGCAATCTATACCATCATCAATCCTGCAAGCATGTCTCTTTGTGTAAAGAAGGAAGGTGACTATAGGAGAATTATTTTGATATTATATGGAATCTAATTTCCATGAAATTATTAAGTAAGCCTTGTCATGTCATTATCCTCATATTTCATTCTTCAAGTGTACAAAATTCTATATGGATCCATACTTTGTCTTGTAAACTAAATGAAAATAGCCCTTTTCTACCTTTTAAAGATAAATCAAGATTTCCATTGCCAAAAATAGAAGATAAGAGAAGTTTTATGAGTAATTTATCATGAAAATACAAAATTTTATCCTTTTCCATGCTTTAGGAAGCCAAAATTTGCATGTGAGAGTTAGAAAAGGCCCTTTTTACTTTAAAAACACATGAAATCATCTTTTTAGAGTATGAAACTTTGGAACTAAGGTAAGAACATATATTTGATTATACTTAAAGGAATTTAATGATAATTTAATGACTTTTTGATTTCCATTTAAATATTTGAAGACCAAAAATTGCTCTTTTAGGCCAAAATACATCTATTTAACCAGCTTATAGAGGCTATTGATAGGATACTAGAAAGTTTTGGATTATATGGGTTGGTATTTGAACTTGATAGGCCAAATTACCAATACTTTTGGCAACACTCAGGGGTTGACTAGCCTTCTAGTCAAGAAAAAGTAGAATCTCTGGACTATATTAGATCTTGGACTATACTCAAAAACTAGGAAAACTTGTAGAATATGATACAAACAAATATACACAAACACAAACTAGAAACAATAACTAACTATTGAAATAGAACAATAACTAACAAAACATGTGCAAATTGTACACTTAGAGGAATAAAACTATGACTATGTACAAAGGAGTGACTCTACTAATAGTAGTACTTGAGAAACATCCCATTCATAGGAATACAAAGTTTCTCTCCACTCAGTTTAGATAATTGGAAAGAACTATCTTCCTTAATATTAGTGATAACATATGGACCACTCCAAAGGCTATCAAATTTAGAGTGCTTACCTAGTTTAAAACATTGTTCATCCCATTTGAGTAATATGTATCTTTGCTAAAATTTATTTGATAAAGCTCTTTTGTCAAAGATTTTATTGATTTGATGTTGGTTTGACTACATGGTATGCATGGAATCATCTCTTATTTCCTTTAATTCTCTCAATTCATTCATCCTTACCTCTATTACATCATTTTATAGAAGTTCTAGCTAGTGTGCAAGCTCTAATGTTGTAAGTTATAATGAGATAGGTAGCCTTGCCTCTCTTACATAAACTAAAAAATAAGGTGAATGACCAATGGACTTCTTAGGAGTGATACTATCTACCCATAAGGTAGTCTTCAACTTTGTATTCCATGATATCTAATTATCTTCTAATGTTCTCTTGATGATTTGAATTAGGTTCTTGTTAGTGGGCTTTGATAGTCCATTACCTTATGGAAAATAATTTTATGAATATGTTAGATAAATACCATGCTCTAGATCCAATTCACATACCTTCACACTGTTGAATGCCAAATCATTATCTGATATGATAGTTGAAGGGACTCCAAAATGGGTGACTAGACTATCATAGAACTCAAGAACTAAGTTCTAATTTTCCTCCTTTAGTGGAATTGCCTCCACCCACTTCATTAAATAATCTATGGCTATTATAACCCACTTATGACTAGAACTTGATGGAGGATGAATCATGCCAATTAATTATAAACCCCATTACATGAAAGGCTTCTCAACCTAAATAGGCTTTAATGGCATAACAACTAGTCTCTATTTTCCTATAAACATTTCTCACTTTGAAAATTTTATAACCCACATATGTGTATCTTTGAAAAAATTAGGCAAAAAATAACCAGATCTAATAATTTTTTTCTATTGTATCCTTGGTTTCAAAGTGGCCTCCTTAAGTATTATCATAAAATTGTTCTAAAAGCTTGTCAATTTGACTAATTTCAAAACACCTTAAAAGCATACCTCCAATATATTTTTTGTAAAGAAATCAATAAATCATAATGAATGGTATTGATTGAATTATAAATTTTTTCCTATTTTATGACTTTAATCCCATAGGATACTCTCCTATTTGGAGGAATCTAGTAATGTCTTGTGTCTAGCTATAAGGAGGAGTAGTTTTAGCTTCATGTTGAGTGTCATGAACTATCAAAATCACCCCTTTTTTCCTTTCACATATTACTTAATATTTTCACATAATCCTTGACCTTAGACCATATTTTTGAATTTCACTTCAATGTCATATTCCATAAACTTAGTGACCCATCCAACTCTCTTTTCACTTAAGTCTTTGTTAAGGATGAAAGCCTTCACACTAGGATGAGATACCATTGTAAAAATATTATTATTTAAAACCAAATGTCTAAACTTTTTTTAAACATCTTAAAAAAAATACATATTTTTAAATAAAATAATATGTCTCCTTATATCCCTCTAAATCTTGATTGAAAAAAGCAATGGGTTGTTCCAAACCTTCAGTATTCTTTGCATAATCATAGCTGAAATTGTACTATATGTAGAAAAAGGATACATAAAGAAATCCTTACTAAAATTATGATTGAAAAAAGTAGGATATTGGATAATTTCCTCCTTTATGGCCTCAAATATTCTCTTACCCTCTTTAATCCAAGTGAATTCTTGGTGTTTCTTTAGCATTTGAGTGAATGGGCATACCAGTTCTACAAAACCATGAATGAATATTTTGATGAAATTGATATTTCCAAAGAATATCTATAATCCTTTCTTATGTTTAGAAAATGATATATAAACTATTTATTCTCTTCTCTTTATGTCAATGGAAAGACCAAATTTGGACACAACATGCCTAATAAGTCTTCCCTCATGCACTACAATGATGCAATTCTTTGGATTCAAGGAAAATCTAAATTGTCTACATCTATCAAAATCCATTCTCAAGTGTGTTAGATTATCATTAGGATACTTTGAAAATATATTAATGTCATCAAGATAAACTAAAACCATTTCACTCAAAATACCATGAAAAGAAACAACCATTACCCTTTGGAAAGTAGATCTAGCATTGGAGAGTCCAAAGGGCATCTTTTTATATGCATAAGTACCCCATTTAGTGTTGAAAGTTTTTATATTGGTATTGATATTTCACCAATATCTAGTTTTAACTTGAGTACCCATGCATTAAAGATAATCTTTATGAACCTGATACTCTCTACAAAATTTGATCCATGGAGGGAAGAGGATAGTGATCTTTTAGTGACACTCTATTCAAATCTATGAAATCTACACAGTCTTATCTCTCCATTTTTATTTATCATAGGTAAAAGGTTGGAAACCCATGTTTAATTATTAATATGAAATATTATATTTTACTTAATCAGCTTTGTAATTTTTTTTCTCATGAGGATTTCAACCTTGGGGTTGATTGGCCTTTGCTTTTGTCTTATTGATTTTACATCATCTTCAAGATCAATAGTAGGTTATGATAACTTGGGATAAAAACCTTTAAAATCATGGAATTAATAAGAAAATACATCCATGAAATACTTACATAATTAAATGAAATATCCTCTCTCATTATTAGTTTTTGCTTTTCCAAACTTGAGTTACTTACCTTCAGCTACAACAATTTACTCATAATTTTCTTTCTTGGAAGAGATGATTACCTTATATTTTATTAGCTAATAATATTAAATGAAAGTTATTTTTAAAGTCACCAAACCTTTAGGAATCTTATTTTATATCAACTACACAATCTAATTTTCATATTGATCTTGTAATTTATCATGATTTTTTGGGCATAATTCTACATCATTCTATAAGAAATAAGCTATCTATTTATCAGAGTAAAAAATTTAAAATTTAAATAATTATTTGGAACTGATGGGATACATACAACCTTGATTTGGGTCTTATTTTTAGTTTCCTTGAGCTGATCCAAAATATCATATTGTGTTCCTATGGTAGTGAGTCTATCTGCATGTTGATTGGCTCCTATAGGAATGGAGTGGGTATTAAATGCTTGGAATTATTCCATGAAGTCCCAAAATATATGTTTTTATTCCTTTATAATGGTATTATTTTTTTCACTTAAACCTCTAACTTTTTACACTACCAACTTGCTATCACCTTTTACCTACAAAAGTTCAATACCCCTCTTTCTTAGCCCACTAAAGGCCATGAATAAGAGGTTCATACTCTATAGTATTTGATGTAAAAATAAATGAGATATAATATAAGAATAATAATTTTTATTGTGAGGTGAAACTAAAATTACACCATCCCCACTTCCATTCTTTGATCTGGATCCATCAAAGTATAGATTCCACATTCCTTGATCCTATATTGAGCTAGAGAGACTAGGCAATTAGTCACCTTCTTCATGCATAAAATAGATACCAAAACTTAATTATTAAATATTTTCTTAGGGGTCATATCAATGGTTATCTTTAACCCATTCATCGAAGAGTATATTTGGTATGACTTCAAGTGACTTAGAAGGTTTCTGATCACTAGGACTTTCATCTTCTTTTGAAATGCTATAATTCACATTTGACATATTTGGCATATATGGTTCTAAGTGAAATATGGAAATTGGCTCATAAATTATAGTGAATTTAGTTCCATAAATAGTTCTAAAAAACATGTATGAACAAACTTAGGAAAGGTAGCCTCTTATCTTAGCAATAAAACCTCTAGATAGGCATAGTGAAAAATAAGGATGTAAATCAACAATAACAACATCTTGTGTAATGGTGAACTTTGGAAAAAAAAAAGTATGACTTTAATATCTCTAAAAAAACATATAGTATTTTTAGGATACCCATAAACTTAAAAGACATATTTCTCATGGGGTTCATACTGAAGTCCTAGTTTGTTAGCTATTGACTTGGGCATGACAAAAGTACTAACCCTACTATCAATCATACAATTGTGAACCAAACAATCTCCTATGAAAATAAAAGGATAAAAATGAGGAGGCTTAGTCACCTTTGGATCTTAAGGATCATCAACTTTATTTGAATTTTTTAGAACAAAACTTATTCTTTCCTTTTTAGGTTGTCTATCTGAGATATTGAGCTTTAAAATATCCTCTTACAAAAAATCCTTTTGTCCTAGGATTATATGTGTATCCCACATAGAAATTGATACTAAACCATTCTTAATTTGATACATAATATTGAGTGGAAAAGTGTCTATCCTAGGATACAATTTAGGAGTAAAAATGGATCATAAATGCTATGTGAATTGAGGAATGTAAGGCCCTTTCAAACTCTACCCCTTTGGATCTTGTGCTTGATGATTTAATGTATTTTGAGACACATCATGAGTGGTGGTCTTTTGTGGTGGTTGAGAAGGAAGAGAAGTTAATTTTTCAATACTTGAACCTTCACCAATTGCCATTTTCTTAGATCTAATATGGATTAAAGTTGAATTATCAATATTAGACATATTTTGACTTTGATTTATAACCATGTTCTCAAATAAATTCTCACCTTCCTAGAAGTTAACAAATGTGGTTCTAGTATGTGCATTAATACTACCTTATCATTATTGATTGGAACTTCTAATTGAGTTAAATAAGGAATTTAAACATGTTTAGAGAGGCTTCCTTATTTTGATAATGTGGTTTGTTTTCATGTTAAGGAGGAACTAAACTCTGCTACATATAAGACTATTGTGAGCCCTCACTAGTTGGGCCATTACCATGTTATTTTATCAATTCCACTAATTATTATATTTCCATTATTGATCATAGTTGCTATGAGTTAGCACAATAGCTCTAGAATTATTTATATAATTAGGATTATATTACCTTGATCAAGAATTATACCCTTGTCCTTGTTGATTGGACTAATAGGGTGGCCTATTATATTGGTAATTTTGATTGGTATTTTGGTAAGGCCTATATGGTAGATCCTATTGCCTTTCCATTACAACCAACTTATTATTTTGACATTTGAGAAGAATCTCTATCTTTCATAATATATCAATTTTATTACCTTATATTTGATAAAGACTTGCTTAATCTAGAAGTGGAGCAATAGTAGGAGCAAGAGGATAGATCTCTAGAAATAGAGGCATAGGTGGCCTTGAAGACAACTTTCCTACTTGTATAAGGTAATTTTCAGAATTTATAGCTACTTCAAAGGCCTCAGATAGAGTGTTCCCTCCCATGGATTGGATCATCACAACCACATCTAAATTAAGAGCCTTTAAATAGTAGAGAAATGCATAGTTGGGAGTAGACTTGATCACTATTGGAATTATATTCTAGGTCCTCTAAAACTTATAATTTAAAGCCATGAATTCATGAGGAAATATATTAATTTTTTAAATTTATTATACCAGTGAAAGATGATCCCTTTTGTCCTCAAAGTGATTTCACAATACTTCTCCAAATTCATCCCAGTTGTTGATTGATGCAGGTGTCAATACTCAATACCATTGAAGTGACTTTCCTTTGAAGGAATTTGATAACAACCTCATTTCTACATTTTCCAAAGTCACATGATGCATTGAACAAAGGTTAGTTATATATATAATATGTTCTATAGGAGTGACTATATTTTATCTTATAAAATAAGGAAGAAAATTTAGAGTAGATGCAAGAATATCATCCCATTGATTGATGTTTAGGGGGATACCACCATTGAATGGAACAATGGCTTGTATTATAAGAAAAAACATATGAGGTATGGGATTTACAATAATGTTTGGCTAAACTATATTGATCTGAATAAGGGGATTTTGAGCAACAATGGGGGAAGTAAGAGGTGTAAGATTTGGATTTGAGTAAGAGAATTTCTTATTCTTTATTGATTAGAAATATATCTTTGTGAAATATGTCTCTTTCACTTTTTTATAAGATATTATAACCACTATTAATGGTATAAAATGTATCTAAATCTAAAAATGACACCTTAAAACTTGATAATATACTCAGATATGTAGATATATGATTCAATTTGTGTGAATAAGTAGTCTCATCAGGCATGCTAGAACTATAAGCAACCTAGATAACACCTAGTAGATATCATATTTCTCAAGTTTGACTCATATATATACTAACATTGGAATGATCTAAGGCTATGAGAAGCATGTGTTTAGATCAAACCTCTAGTTATGAGGCTAGTTCTTCTAAATATGTGAATTTTAGGATCAATTACTAAACCCACTTGATGTTGGGGTGAAAAGAGTAAGGAATAAAATAAAAATGATACCTATCTATGATGGTGATGCACAATAATAGTTATTGATCCTCTATAAACTTTGAAACTTATACACACATATGGATGAAGATTGAATAAATTGTCAACAAAACTCTCTCATATCAGTCCTAGACATCATTATTTCAAAAGAAGATTTGAAGTAACTATTTAATATTTAAAGTGTGTGAATTAAGGTATCTAAAGACACTACATAATAAAAATATCCAACTCAATTTATATTCATAACTATCAATGGTGGTATCCCCCTGAACATCAATCAATAGTGGTATCCCCCTAAATAAAGGCTTATAACCTAAAAGAAATCATAGTAGTAGGTGAGAAAATAAAATAAAAAATGATATATATATATATATATATCATAATTATATGCAAATAAATAATCCTAAATACACACTAAAATCATGAATGATCTACACATAAACTCTCTTTATTGATTTTTGGTGCAAGTTACAATTTCTATATAGTTTTTCTATACTAGCTCGAGGGATCTATAAAATGGCTTCAAAAGCCTACATATATAGCCAAATTTGAAAATATTTCATAGAGGAGAGTAGGATAAGTAATTTTAGTTAACTTAAGACTATCATTTTACAATAATAAACAATAATCTCCAAGAATTGTTTGCATGTGGAAGTCTTACATGGTCTTCACTTTGGCAGTGAAATTAAGATGGTGGGCCCTTTGATTTTTTTTTGAATATTATTTTCATTATTTATTACACAAAAAATTTAGTTTTTAACTACAATTTAAGTGATTTTAATTTTAATATATTTCCTCCTTTTATTGAAGACCATGAAAGATGCATGCAACTGGTCAAACAATCAATTGGAGTGATTTAGTCTTCAAGACTAGTTAACTCATTTGAACTCAAATTGCATGAAGTGGAAATTGTATATTTGAAAGTGCATGATATATTTAATTATAAAAAATATATTTTTAATTTATATTCCTCATTAATTACTTGACTATCCACTTCAACATTAATTTTCTTTGCTTATTTGATCAACTAGGCCTTCTATGCCAGTTAGGCCTAGTAGCCTACTCTTTGCATTTTTAATCCATTATAAATTGAAATAAAAACCATGAAAAATTAAATTAAAATTATTTTTATACCTTTAACAACCCCTCACACCATGATATAGGTGTTTTTTATGAAGAAATTCTTGCCACTCAGTCACTATGGTTGACTAGGTCAAATTTGCCTCATTTTCTTATAGACTGTCTATTTTCAAGAAGCCGTAAGGGGAAATTATAGGAATATATATTAAAAAATTATGATTTTATGATGAATAAAAAGTCTTATGATTCAATATCCATGAATTTTATTTCATGTAAAATGCCTTGTACCTCATTTTTCATTTTTTTCTACAAAAACTTGATTTTTGCCCTGATCCATATAGTTCTGCATAATAAAATGGATTTTTTTGGATCCTATATAATTTTAATTTATTATTTAATAGGTTTTAGGTTTATCCATGATTTTTTCATGGCAAAAAAATAAACTTTTCTCAAAACTAGTCACTATGAGGGTTTGGGAGGGTTTTAGAGCTGAATCTTCTTAATGATGATTCATGAAGTACAGACCTCCAAATCTAAACTTGTTTAAATGAATATTTATTATACATACCCCCTAAAAATCCTTAAAAATAGTGGTTTTCCATGAAAAATATATGAGAAGATAGCCACATGAAGAAATTTTCCTGTAGGGTTCTACTTGCATTCTAGACTACTTATGCTCTTAGTGATTGTTCATAAATCACAGACACTAAAAAAACCTATATTATTCATGAATTATAATTGAATATGGGTAATAAAATAATTCTAAGAGTTTTTTTCCAAAATATTCATGTGGTGAAAGATACAAGAATTTGATTAGGTGGCTTGAAAGGGTGTCTACAACTACATAATTTGAATTTCCTCATTGGATTGAAAATGACTCCTCCATTGCTTATCACTTATTTAAATAATCATCACGAGACTTTTAACATGTCATAAAATCACCTTGTATGTGTTTTATTTCTTGATAGGTCCAAAATTTCTTTTTATCTTATAGGCTTGTTTGTTTAATTTAGCCCTCAAGGGCATGATTTGCATATGATTTGGAGTTTGGACACTTTTTAAAGGTATTATGAATATGTAATAACATCATACCATGATTTTAAAACACTTAAATGAACTTATATGTCTCTATTTCACCTTGAAACTCACTTGAACCTTCTTGAGCTCCATTATAACTATTTTGAGACTAGTAAGGGACTATGTTAAAATAGTGAATACTTATAATTGTACAATGGTCTTGAAAATGATATGGAAGATTCATAAATTAATAATTATCATGTTTTATCAAATTTCAAACCTTCAAACCTCTTTAAGATGTCAAAATATTCAAAACTCTCTCAAACTATCTCTTTTACATTATCTAAACATGTGATTGACTATGTTTTGGTGTTTTACCATGGTATCTGGGTCCTAAGAAAGCTTAATAAGATATAATTAGGTCATAAAAATCTCACGATAGTCCTCTTACCCTTAATTGTCTATCCTAAATCTTCCATGTTATCTTATGTCACTTTATACCTCCTCAAAAGACCTCATATGACTGTGTCAATAGTACTTAGATCATTATGTAATGAGAAATGGAAGTATTTGATCTAATTCACACTCATTTAGCTCCATCAGGATTGTCACACTACTTTTAACCACCATTCACCTTTCTTATAGCATGTTTTGAGCTCAAACAAGGTCTGTAGGCCTCATACACTCATATTCTATACACCTAGCTATGCATTATCATCCTCATGAGTTGTAGGTGTACTTTTGTTTGACCTTAATCAAATTTTAATTTCAAATGACTCCTATTTGTCTTCACGTCTCATGAAATTCAATTTCTCACATGACCTTGCATACCATTGTGCTTAGAATCACTTTTTGACATTTTTAAAGATAGGCTTGCTTCCTTAAGGAGATGTAGGTGAGTATGGCTATTTGAATGTACTTTTAGATCTTATTCATTTTACCTAATAAGATTATGATATTAATGTCATTTAATCATTGCATATCACTTATCTTCTCTTAATATATCCTTGAATATAAAACTTATTATGACCTTAACTTGCATATTAGCTTGAAAATGGGCCTTTAGCCTTATGTAACTATATGATACCTTCTCAAGGTTGAAAATTACCTATATTTTAATCTTTAAACTCCATTTTTTATGACTCTTGATGATGGGATAAAAACTTTATTGGTTTTTTTAGGTCACTTTGAATCATGAAACTACTTTCACTCACCATGATTAATATACTACTTTACAAACTTAGGTATATGACTATGTTTTTTAGTTTCTTTCCCTTATTGACTATCATGATGAATATGCCACTATCCTAGACACTCCATATCATTAAATTTGGAAAGATCTTGAATTATCCTAGCCTAATTCTATCATTATTTAGTTCATGAGACCCTATATGAACAAGAAACCTTATAATGGTCATGAAACCTGCTTTAACCATTGCCTTCTTTCTCCATACTTCACTATAGGTGTGTTCAAGAGATGAAATTGGATGAGTATTGAGTGTATTAATAAGTATATATCTTGGAAACTTATTGACAAATCCTATGAGGATTTCATCATGGCACAAAGATCTATGAACATCATGCCAAATATTAATACTTCACAACCCTCTAATAACTTGACTATATTAACCTTGATTTTACTATGTATATGGACTATCATATAGGTCCTTATTTGATTGGAGAGTGTGAACAAAACATAGGATATCATTAATTGTCATTATGTTATGTGGTTTCTTTACAAACATCATATACCTTTTTGAATTAGTCAAAACCCTTGATGTACATTCAAAGCACCTTTGACCTATTTCACTTTAACTCTATTTTCTAGATATAAGTAATCATATGATGACTCTTAAATCATTCAAAGATTGAAAATTTTTATTAATTGAGTTGTATTTTTTAGGCCATCCAATTCATACTTCATCATCATACCATTCCCCCTCTTGAAAGGTATCTCATGACAAGGCTATGACTATATTGTAGGGTACTTTTTGTATGGTCTGAGACTATATTTACACATTATCCAATTCATACTTCATCATCATACCATTCCCCCTTGTTTCTATGCTAAATTTCTTTCTACATTCAAAGAATAAATGAGAAACTAGAAGAAATGGTCAAGTCTAGAAGATACCTAATTGTAGTCGTGCGCACCGAAATCAGACGTTGGAAGGTTCTCCTCTTTGGCTGTGGAGGAATGACACCTGCGAAGAAAAGAGACTAAACACGAAAAAAATGTTAGATGCAAAGACGGTGGGTTGTCAAGCAAACACCTGATCCCAAAAGTACGAAAGACTTCCTAGAAGGATATCAACCCACTAATTTAAAACAGAATATTTGACAGAAATGGAAATAATGAAAAGACAGAATGAAAGTAAATAAAAAGATGAAAACACAAATGCATACTTGATATTCAGTGAACTGTTCTGCACAGTCACCGATGTCGGTCTTTGTGCCGGCGTCGGTCAGGGGAAGGTGCCGACGTCAGTTAAGGTGCCGGCGTCGGTCAGGGTAATGACCGGCGTCAGTCGGGGCAACAGTTCTGGACAGAGTTTGGGTGAGTCTGGTTGGGTCTGGTCGAGTCGGGACAGGGTCTAGTCTAGTCTAGACAGGGTCTGGGGGTTTGCAGAAGGTCTGTTGTTTTTTTTGGGGTTTGGGAGTGAAGTTTAAGTAGAGCTATAGACTGTGTATTCAGGGATGGTGGACAGAAGTGTAAAGGGAAGGAGTAAGGTCTCGGGTCTGTAGTTTGAATAGAGTGATAGTAGTAATAAACAAATAATAACCAGAGAGAAATAAAAACATAGAGCAAGATACTTACCTGTTATACGCTTGAAGATGAAGTGGGAGACGTGATTGTCATTTTCACTGTGTTGTCGAATGACCAAAGTAGGATACTTGTGCTGGAGAGAGCGAATGCAGATTGGTTGAATGCCAGAGTTGATTGATCGCAAGAGTTTTGTTGAATGAAAAATGAATTGGTTGGTCGAATGAAGAGGTTACGGATGAAGGCCAGGGACGGTTCGATAACCGATCAGGAAACTGATTGAGAACCGAATGGATAACAGGTAACAGAATAATGGTTCCTACATTTGGATCGAAAATGCAGTGCTAAGGAGAATCGACGTCGGCAGAACCGCTGACATCGGCTGATAAGTGACCGACATTGGCGACGTCGGTCGGGTGGAGACCGTGGTCGGCAGATGTAAAATGGGGGCAGAGACTAACTTTAGTCTTTTGCTCATTTTGACAAGCTACCAGGGTCAAGGCTAGTGGGAAAAATGGTCGACAGGGGTTAAATAGGTGAAGAAGAATAAAACGGGGGATGACCAGGGGAGTCGACATGATTTCGGTGTCTACATTTGCCCCTTTTTGTCTTGTTGGTTGTTCTAGATGAACTGTAAGACAAAAATAGGAGTGATTGCCCCAGGTGAGGGATAAGGTCGATTTCATCTTGTTGGTTGTTCTGATGAACTGCAAGACAAAAATAGGAAGTAGATTGCCTCGATTATGGATGAGGTATTCCCCCTCAAAGTAGGAGTTGAGGGAAGGGAACCGGGAATCAGGTGCTGATTTGATAAAGAGTGGATGAAAAAGGGGTGAGGGTAAACGCTGCAAAAGTCGTGATTGCATGCATACCACTACATGAGATGGTTAGGTCAAAGTGTCACAGGTCAAGGGTCAAGGAGTGCCAAAATTGAAATAATCAGGCCCCAGCATTTAGTCATCTACTGATTGGGTTATTCAATCTAAGTTGAAGCTCCAATGGGTCGTCACGGTCTAGGTATCCCAGGCTCAGGAAGTACTCCTAGAAACATGAAAAAGTCACAAGTAGTGCGGATCAACTGGCTTGCGACCCTATACTTGTGAGAGTCCAAAAAGTCTATGCACAAGTCTGCTAACCAGTCATGAGGTAGCATACATGCAAAAACAACCAAGGCAACATTGTCTTGGAAGTGGTCGAGGTCGGAGGAGATAGGCATGATCTCCAATGGTCATTGGTCATGGGGGAGGAATGGATGAAAGGATGTGGCTAAGCTAACCTCAAAAGACCCCATGTCAACTGAGTGCTGCCTACATAGCCCCTATGGAAGGGCCTCAGGCCAATGTAGTTCTCCCTAGAAGGGAGGAAGGGTCAAAGGGATGGAATTGGTCTTGGTCGAGGGCAAGGTCATGGTTAAAAGGAGGAAAGAAGGTTTATCCATCAGAGAGATGAACAAATGAGGGTGGTCAAGCTAACCCCAGAAGATAGTCATGTCATCTGAGTGCTGCCTACATAACCCAAGTCATAGGGCCTCAGACCAATGTAGTTCAGACAAAGGGTCCGAGTAGTAGATAGGTGGTCAAAATGGTCGATAGATTGGTCTTGGTCATGATGAAATGATAAGGGGAAGAAGATGTTATAGCCTTTTCCATATTGTGTGATGGTGTATTCTGCAACATTGGTTGAGGGGTCTTTCATTCCTAGCAATATTCCATATTCATGATGGATGTATGCTAAAAATGAAATGAGGTCTATTTATGCTTCAGCAAGTATTGGTTTATGCTTAACATAAATTGTGTCTGGTCGATAGTTTCCATGTGTATTGGTGTCCATAGAAACTAGGGTGAATAGGCTATGGGAGTGGTCTGAAAAGAGAGTTGAATTGAGTTGATTGACAAGTGATGAAGGTGAATGTGACCAAAGTGCAGAAGAAGTGAAAAGCATATTGCTCTTTCATTGACAAGGACCACAAAGACAGTATAGATAGGGGTTAGTAGAATCAAGAGCCCCATTCATGCGTGACGTCGTTGACCATAGTTATGTTAGAGCGGTAATCGAATCACTTTGACATTAAAGTGAGCTCAAAGTCCCTTGAGCAGGTGATAGGAGGAGGAAAAAGGGTAGCCTATTTTAAGAGTAGAGATAACTTTTCCCCTTTTTATAGGAGACCCTGAGACAACTATAAGTCAAGTCCATGACTCATTTTTTTTTTTTTGCTTGGTGGTCAGTTGTGAAGCTGATCAATGCAGGAAGCTTCTAAAATAGTGCTGTTTATTGCCAGATTAGTCATAGCCATCCTTCGAGGGAGTGGTCTAGATTTTTGTTTAATATAAGGGCTTTTGAAATAGTTGTCCTTCAAGGGAGCAGTCTATTAATTACAGCAATGATAGTACAGCTGTCCTTCGAGGGAGCAGTCTGCCTTTTGATTTGATATTGATATAGTGACCATGGATATTGTGACATCTTGATTTGTTTTTATAGAAATGTGAGTCATGGACAAGATTATAGAAGGTCAAGGGCTCCCTTTTATTAGGACAAAGCATCCATACAGCATAAAAGGGTTATATGAATTGTTAAGAGGAATAAGGTTGAAAGGAATTAGGATTAAGAGGACGGGGATTACTCAAGGGACGAGCTCAAGTTAAGTGTCAAGTGGACGAGTACTCGACTAGCAGTAGAATGGTCGCAAATGCAATGCATTAAGAGGCTTAAGTTCTGGTCGTCCATCAAGAGAAGATAGATGATAAGTCCCTGATCCATACTTGTGCATGATAATAAAAGGTCTGAGCTAATTAGGAGCAAACTTACCTCATTTACTTTGCTCCATATTGGTCACGTGTTGATTCTCTTTGAGGACGAGGTCTCCGATGTTGAAATCTCATTCTCGTAGATTTTTGTCCTAGGCACGCTTGATGCGATGTTGATAGACATAGAGATGATTAAGGGCAGCAAGATGGCATTCATCAAGTAACTCAAGTTGAGCTAAGAGATCTTGATGAAAGTCATCATTGGAAAGGATATCATGTAGAGAAATGCAGAGAGACGGGATCTATACTTCGAGAGGTAGGACAGCCTCTGTTCTATACATGAGAGAAAAAGGGGTAGCACCCATAGAGGTTCGGATGCTAGTGCAGTAGGCCCACAAAGTGAAGGGAATGTGAATGTGCCAGTCCCTTCCTATGTCGCTGACCACCTTCATGAGAATTTTAGTGAGAATTTTGTTGGAAGCCTCAGCCTGCCCATTTGCTTGTGGGTAGTAAGGCGAAGAGAAATTGAGTTTGATGCCGAATGAGTCGCATAGCATTTGGACAGTCTTGTTTTTGAAGGACTTGCCATTATCGGTGATGATTTTATGAGGGACACCAAAATGACAGATGATGTGGGTGTTGATGAAGTCGATGATCTTGTCGGCTTTTGTGGAGATGAGAGGAACGGCTTCCACCCACTTGGTGAAATATTCAATGGCTGTGATGATGGATTGATGACAAAGAGACGAATGAGGGTTAATCTCACCGATGAGATCTAAACCCCACCGAGAAAAAGGCCAGAAATCCTAAGCAATTTGCAAGGCATGACTAGGAAGATGAAGCAAGTTAGAGTGCTACTGACACTTGATGCAACGCCGAACATAATCGCTATAGTCTTGATGAAGGGTAGGCCAATAATAGCCCAGACGAAGGATGCACTTAGCAACTGAATTCCCACTGAAATGTCCACCACAAATCCCATCGTGGACTTGCTGAATGGCTTGAGATGCTTCAGTGGAGGTGAGACAGCGAAGAAGGAGGCCGTCAAAGCCTCACTTATAGAGAAGACCCCCTAGCATGGTATAGCAAGCAGTACGCTTGATAAAAGCTCGTCGTGCATTACTAGAGAGTTTGGGAGGAATGACAGAAAGATAAGAAGTCTACAAGTTGCTTATACCAAGCATCTCGTGGGCTAGGGTCTATAGTGTTGACATGATGAATGTGAGAAGAGATATATGAAGGCAACGACACATGACGTACCATGACAAAAAGTCTGGATGCAGATGAAGAAGATGGGATATGCGAAGTAAGAGAAGCCATGGTGTCAGAAAACTTATTCATGGATCGAGGAATAGTTTGCAGGAGGAAATGGTCGAAAGATGCAAGGAGAATGTCAGCACGGTTTTTGTACCTTTGCAAAATTTCATTTTTACAGAGGTATGAACCGTTGACCTGATTGACGATGAGCTGCGAGTCGTCAAAGATGTTGATGGACTTGATGCTGAGAGAGAGGGCTGTCTGAAGTCCCAGAATTAAGGCCTCATATTTGGCCATATTATTGGTACAATCAAAGTCGAGTTTAAAAGATAGAGGCATGGGCTCCCCTTCGAGTGGGATGAGAATGACCCCAGCACCCCCACCTAGTTGACATTTGGAGCCGTTAAAGAACATAGTCATCTGATAGATGGTGTCATTGGAGGAAAGCATAGCGATAGATTTGTCAGGAAACTCACACTGTGAAGGTTGATTTTTAGGAAGAGGGGCATCTGCTAGTTGATCAGCGATGGTTTTCCCCTTGATAGATTTCTGCTGGTTGAATTTGAGATCAAACTCAGCAAGCAGCATGAGCCACCGAGCCATACGTTGATTTTGATATGGCTTGGAGTGCATATATTTGAGAGGGTCGATGTGGGTGATGAAAAAGGTCTTATGATTAAGAAGATAGTGGCGAAGCTTGGTAGCGGCAAAGACTAACGCCAAACAGAGTTTCTCGATATGGGTATACTGAGTTTCATAGTCAACCAGTGTTTGGCTGATATAATAGACTACTTGTTCATGGTGATGCTTGTCTCAGTGCATGATCATGGCACCTAACGAATGATTAGTGGCTGAGATATAAAGGTAGAAGGGTTGGTCATCTTTAGGTGGAATGAGGACTGGTGGAGAGACTAGATAGCGTTTTAGGGCTTCAAAAGCCTCTTGACAGTCCTTATCCCATGTAAAGGAGACGTCCTTCTTAAGGAGATGATGAAAAGGTTGGCAGTGGTCAGAAAGCTGTGAGATGAAATGATGAATGGACTGGAGCTTGCCTTACAAACTGCGAAGCTGCTTGAGATTAGTTAGGGGCGGCATTTCGAGTATAGCACGAATCTTGGCGGGATCTATCTCGATGCCACAAAAAGAAATGATGAAGCTGAGAAGCTTGCCAGAGAGGACCCCAAAGACACATTTCTTGGGATTAAGACAAACATTGTACTGAAGAAGACAAGAGAAGATGATTTTGAGAATGGTCAGATGGTCACGGCAAAGCTTGGACTTGCCGAGCAGGTCATCCACATAGTCCTCCATGATTTTGTGAAAGAGATCATGGAAAATGTAGGTCATGGCATGCTGATAAGTGGCACCTACATTTTTCAAGCCGAAAGGCATGACTCGATAGCAAAAAGTCCCCCACGGGGTAATGAAAGTAGTCTTGTGCTGATCTTCCAGAGCAATCAGGATTTGATTGTATCCTAAAAACCTGTCCATGAGAGATAACATCTCATGGCCGGCTGTGAGATCAACAAGCTGGTCAATGTTAGGAAGATGAAAGTCATCTTTGGGACAGGCTAAGTTAAGGTCGTGATAGTCTATGCAGATTTGAATCCCCCTAGTTGCCTTGGTGACTGGGATGATGTTAGAGACCCACTGTGGATAATCGATGGGTTGGATGAAGGAGACAGAAATGAGATGTTGAAGCTCCTCTTTGACAAGGAGGGCAACGCGAGGATGCATCTTTCGAAGCTTTTGCCTGACAGGCTTAGCCTCTAGTTTGGTGACAATGTTATGGGTAACGATGGTGGGGTCGATGCCAGGCATGTCACTGTAAGTCTAGGCAAAGGCCTTGCTATGGTCAGAGAGGAACTGGGTATAGTCAAGCTGCTCCTGTGCGTCTAAAGATTGTCCAATATTTAAGACATAAAGAACATCAGAAGAAGGAAGGTTGATGTCAATGGTTGATTCATTTAACATAACTTGGGTTTTAGAAGGGAGGGAGTGCTGGATGAAAGAATCATCAGTGCCCATGTAAGAAAGAATGGCATCATCGTCAATGCAGTGAACAGTGTGAATGGTTGTCGACTCATCTTCGATCATGCTGGGAAAAATGAGAGGGAGAGACTTGGACACCCCATTGAGCTGATAAGTCAAGGGTTCCAGGCAGATGGTGTTTATGCAAAAAAAAAACTAGGAGGAATGGAAACCACCAACTCTGTAGGTGAAGGGGGCGGAATAGGCAAGTGTGGAGGAGATTGGTCAATGATTGGTTCGAGACAAAGGTCTACAGGGTCTTGAGTGGGGTCATGATATCCCAGACCATATCATTTCTTGGCATTGTCATCATTGAGCAGTTGGATAGGCTGATGGGAGCCCTGCTCATAGCGTTTGAAACCAAAACCCTTCCATACACACCTGTAAAGGTAAGTGTGTGCAAAGGCGGGGTTGCCAAGAAACGAGAAGTCTGATGTGAAAGGTTGGGGTGAAGAAAGAGGATTACCGTCAGTAGGAGCTTGATTAAGCCCCCCATAGATGAGGTTGGTGCGGAGGTGAGGAGGACCATAAGGTATTATCATCCCAATTCGATGGTCATAGCTAGGGCTGTGATGAAGGCGTCCATACTCTTGTGGAGTTTGAAACATGTCTAAAGTTAGCAAACGATACTCTCCCAATGAAAGTCTTTGGAAGACATCTTCCATGGGGTCTGTGGTCATCGCTTGAAGGGGAGGTGTAAGGGTGACCACCTGTTGCGAACTGGTCAAAGCTTCCACGGATGGAGGCGGTGCCGGGGTTGATGGCTTGATAGGGATGAGGACATCATTTGGACGGTAGGTGGTGTTACAAGTTTTAAAGGGTGAAGGGTCAGTGGGAATGGTGTGGACTTGCCCGTCATGCTCAAATTTCACACAACGGTGCAGGGTGGAGGGGACACAGGCCATGGTGCGGATCCAGGGTCGGCCCAGCAAGATGTTGTATTGAAACTCTCCTTCGATGATGTAGAAGAGCTCCAGGACTGTGTGTGGACCAATGCGAATATGAAGGATGATTGTGCCAATGGTCATGGCAGTAGTGTCATTAAAAGAGTGCAAGATCGCGTTAGTTTTGGAGACACAATTCTTAGGAAGAGCCAACTGATCAAAGGCATGGGTGGAGATGATGTTGATGCTGGCACCTCCATCGATCATAATGCATTTAATGCGTGTCTGATAGATATAGGTAGTGATAAAGAGGGCAACATCCTGATCTTCCGTATTGGATGTGGGAATCTCAGAATCACTGAATGTGATGGAGGCAACAGGGGCTAAGGAGTGGACAAGGGCAGCAAGTGGTTGGGGGTCCTTGGGTTAGACCTCCACTGCCTGCAGGGCTTAGATGAGGGCCTGACAATGCTGGGGCGAGGTTTGGATGAGGTCATAGAGGGACATCTTCATAGGCATCTGGTGAAGCTGTTTCAACATGGAGTCATGGATTGGTCTGGAAGAAGAAGAAGAAGAGGAGGGTTGAGGTGCACCAAGGATAGAAATCTTAGGCTTAGGCGGTTGAGGTGGATTGACAAAAGGGTAGGTCTAAGGAATGGTGGATTTTTCTTTCACCTTGTCCTTTTGTGACCTAGTGGTGATGTGAATGGCATTGATTTCAAAGATGGGAGGTGAAGGTGATAAATGGGTTGTAACCAGTTGATGAGATGTTGATGGGTTTGAAGAGGTTGGAGGGTTATGAGAAGGAGTCAGGGGTCGGTCGAAAGTGTCCTTAAAGAGAAGAGTGTCTTTCTCCAGATAGCGGTGAATGACAGCCTTGAGGGCACAGCAAGTCTCGGTATCGTGTCCTGGTGTACGATGATATAAACAAATCTTCGTGTCGTTGAACTAGGAGGGTTTAGATCCGAGAGGTTGGAAGGGCTTGATGGGTGGAAGAGTTATGTTGGAAGTTTGCAAAAGTCATTGCAAGATCAAAGAGTATGAGCCCACTAAAGGGTCTGTGCTCATCGATGTATATGATGCCGGTGACTTTTGCTTGGGTGATGTTAGAGGGGGTTTTCATACCACCTTCTGGGTTGATGGTGTGATGATAGGCAGAGGTAGTACATTCTTCATGAGAGGTACCGACCTTTTGGGAGAGGGTAGGCTAGCGGTAGGCAAAGGAAGCAAAGGAGGCAACCGGTTTTGATTAGAGGTTGAAGTGGGAAGGACTCTGGTTAGGGTTGAAGGATGAGGGCCCAAAATGGAGGGCAATGGTGACGAAAGAGGAGGTGTTCACCTCTATGGTTTGGCAGTCTTTTGTGATTTGGATTGAAGATTACTGTTGGTCAAAGTTTGGTTTAAGTCCACCTTCACTTACAGATGAGTGAGGTTGGAGACGGGGTGAACGCCAAGTGACTTGATTGGTTTAGACGAGGTAGATGAGGGTTTTGGTTTTGATGAGGTTGATGGAGATGTAGACGATCTAGAAGTGGAAGTCTAATTTTTGTTGATAGTCTTGGGAGGTTCTGCCATGGGAGGATTAGCAGCATGAGATGAGAGGGCACAGGCCTGTTGAAGAGCTGTGAGACGGTCCCACAATCCCTGATGCTCCACTTTCCTAGAAGGGAGAAGTTCGAGTCTCTCCACTAGTCGGGAAAATGGCTGAGAAGATGTGGGATGAGGTTTAGGCTCTTGAGAAGATGTCGACGGTTGTGGAACTGAAGGTATGGTAGTTTTGGCCCCAAGGCATGATGAAGTTGTGACAGGTTCATCCTTGGTTGGAGACGAAGGAGAGATAGGTTCTTCCCTAGGTGGAGAAGAAACTGGAGAATGAAGCTCCTCAAGTGGGTAAAGGGCAGGGATGATAGTGCCCTCCACTTGCGGTCAAGGAGTAGGAAAGGTTGGGTCCTCCATGGGCAGCAAGAAGGAAGATGGTGAAACTAGTGGTGTTGGCAAGGTTGAGGCATCCTCCAAGATGAGAGAAGTTGACGGAGAACTAACTGGAGAAAGAGGTTCATCCACATGTGATGGACTGATGGATGAACTCACCTCTTGAGGTTGGTTAGAAATGAAGGGTGAGACCTTATTGACTGTTCAAATGTTATGTTCATGAGAGTTGTTAATCAAGGTCTGGACATTGTTTTGGGTTGGTGGATGATTGGGGAATGGTTGTTTGAAGATATTGATACCCTGATTAGGAGGGACATTGGGATTGTCGAGGATGAGGTCACCCTTTTCCAGCATGTCTTGGATTATGTTTTTAAGGGTTTTACAGTTGCCCGTGTCATGACCCTTAACACGGTGGTAGTTACAGAAGTCATTTTCCCTATACCACACAGGGATGGCGCATGAGGGATCAAATTGTGGTGGTGGTCAGATCTGAGGGAGATTGAGGGCCCCTTATTTGATGAGTTTTTCTAGCACAGACGCGTATGATTCTCCAAGTGGAGTAAACTATTGCTATATGTATCTCTGCTGAAATTAGCGAGTGGCACTCATAGATGTGGATGGTTCAGGTTGATTAGTTGAAGGCAAAGAGGAAGAAGATCTAACAACCACAACGTTTGCTGAAGCTTTAGATTTAGGATTGGATGAGGAAGGCTTAGAAGAGGGGTCATTGGTTTTGGAGTTGGGATTCTTGCTCTGTAACTTGACTTTATTCTCCTTGACGGCACGTAACTCAAGTTTACGAGCCATCGTGAAGGCTTCGTCAAAAGTGTGGAAGGTCTGAACCCTCAAGGTGGAAGAAATATGTCTAGCACAGGCTTGAGAGAAAAGTTCAATAAGCTCAGGCTGGGGTAAGGAAAATGAGAGTTGATTGATAAGGCCCCTCCACCAAGCGACGAAATCAGCAATGGATTCGTCCTCGAACTGGCGAATAGAATAGAGGTCTGTGATGGAGACCTTCTTGGTGATATTGATAGAGAAATGATCGAGGAAGAGCTGGGCCAGCTGAGTGAACGTGAAGAGGGAATGGCTGGCAAGGGAGCTGTACTAGTCAAGCACAACACCCGAGAGAGACATGGGAAATGTGTGTAAGAGCAACGCATCATTGTGGGCGATAAGGTAATAGGCATGTCTGAATGCTCATAAGTGTTGTTGTGGGTCTTCCTTGCTTTGAAAATGAGAAAAATTAGGAAGTTACCACTAGCTGGGATATGGTCTGATGGGGACAGAAGGATGGATGGGCTCATTGCAAATTTGTTCGTACGAGAGAGTGTTACGTGTGCTGGAAATGGAGGTCTCTAGGTTGGACATTTTATCCATCAGCATTTTGATGATATCTACTGACGGATTGGTAGGTGGAGTGCCTCCTAGATTGTAAGGCACTTGAAAGAGGCTGGAAGAGGTATACGACGTAGTCGGTTGTACCAGTAAGGGCGCAACGTACAGATGACTAGTCGTAGGGATAGAAGAGGTGACTAAGGATGGTTGGGTAGAAGGCATGGCTAGGTTTGATGTTGTCATGGGACATTGGTTAGAGGTAACATGGGCCAATGGATAGGTAGCCACCCTAGTGTTGATAGGAGCAAGGGTAGGTGGAATAGAGACGACCAGATTTTAAAAGGGGGTAGAAAGCGGTTGAGTGGGCTGAGATTGATAGGGGGTCAAAACCCTGGTGGAAGTGGGCCCAACGATGGAGGGAGAGGCCACACTTGGATGGTTGGTAAAATATTGGTCATTGGTTGAGGCAACAGCCTGGGTGTCTAAGGGTTGGACTACGGACGCCGTTGATACGGCCGCAGTCTCGAGAAAAGAGGTCGGCATTATGTAAATTGGATTGCCCAAGGGGTCTCGCATTCGGCTATTCACGAGATAGTGTTTTAAGGCTTTTACATTGAGGTCCAAGAATCATGTGAAATCTTGGTCCCCTTCTGGGACAATAGGCATTTGGTCGGAGATGGTCTAGTAGGAGTTCTTTCAGTTTCTGAGTTGAACTCCATTATAGGGCTGATTATAGGCGAGGTAGACGAAAGAGGATGATGCCTCGCATGATCGACTAGAGCTTTGGCTTGGCTACGAGTCAGAACCATTCAAGGCAAGGAAGAATGTCCTCACAAGCTTAAACAAGCAGATAAGAACTAAAAAGATGAAGAACACAAGCAGATCCTAAAACCCTAGAAGTAGATTATTAGGATTATAGTGGCTTATGCCTTAGAATGTGTGTAGAGGAAGATTGGATTTTGAGTCAGGTCCTAGAAGAAGCAGTCTATGGATGGTTTTAGGTTTTGTTATGGTGCTCAAAAAGTCTTTGTTAGGTTTCGTACAAGGCCTGGTGCTAAGGAGCAAGCTCCCCTCACTTCACGATTCCAGTGGTTAGCTAGTTTCGCTTAGCCAAAATATACTTCCCCTAGAGATTAGGCTCCGCCAGAGAACGGAGTGGGCTTTCTCCTTGGTGATGAAATCCAAGTAAGATTGTTGGGATGGGTAAGGTATCCGCTGGGGGATGAAATCCCAGTCGGGCCTTGTCTCAGGTAAGTTAAAATGTTTGTTTTGTGCAAGTGGTTTGGTCGTGTAACATCAAGTGATCTAGATTAATTCAATATGCGGTTTAATTACTATGTGTGGTCTAAGAGATGCAAGCAAACAGAAATGAATGCAAAGTGTTTTAATTCCCAAGTCAAAATGTTTGTTCATATGAAGATGAATGGAGAAAGAGTCGAAGAATATGAGTTTTGACTAGTCTAGAAGTGCAAGAAAGAAAAGAAAAGTTCTTTTTAGTCCTGCTTATGATGTCGTTTAAGAAAAGATGAAAGGAGGTGAAAAGGAAGAAACCTAATGCACCTATATGAACGAAAGAAAGAAAGAACCCAAGGAAGGCCCTAGGGTCCCACTGGGCATGCCAGAATGTTTCTATGCTAAATCAGTTTCTACATTCAAAGAAGAAATGAGAAACTAGAAGAAATGGTCAAGGCTAGAAGATACCTGATTGTAGTCGTGTGCACCGAAATCAGATGTTGGAAGGTTCTCCTCTTTGGCTGTGGAGGAATGACACCTGTGAAGAAAAGAGACTAAACACGAAAAAAATGTTAGACGCAGAGAGGGTGGGTTGTCAAGCAAATGCCTGATCCCAGAAGTATGAAAGACTTCCTAGAAGGATATCAACCCACTAATTTAAAATAGAATATTTGATAGAAATGGAAATAATGAAAAGACAGAATGAAAGTAAATAAAAAGATGAAAACACAAATGCGTACCTGATATTCAGCAAACTGTTCTGCATAGTCACCGATGTCGGTCTCTATGCCGGCATCGATCAGGGGAAGGTGTCGATGTCGGTTAAGGTGCCGACATCGATCGGGGTAATGACCGGCATCGGTCGGGGCAACAGTTCTGGACAGAGTTTGGGTGAGTCTGGTTGGGTCTGGTCGAGTCAGGATAGGGTCTGGTCTAGTCTGGATAGGGTCTAGGGGTTTGCAGAAGGTCTGTTGTTTTGTTTGGGGTTTGGGAGTGAATTTTAAGTAGAGCTATAGACTGTGTATTCAGGGATGGTGGATAGAAGTGTAAAGGGAAGGAGTAAGGTCTCGGGTTTGTAGTCTGAATAGAGTGATAGTAGTAATAAACAAATAATAACTAGAGAGAAACAAAAACATAGAGCAAGATACTTACCTGTTATACGCTTGAAGATGAAGTGGGAGACGTGATTGTCATTGTCACTGTGCTGCTGGATGACCGAAGTAGGATACCTATGCTGGAGAGAGTGAATGCAGATTGGTTGAATGCTAGAGTTGATTGATCGCAAGAGTTCTGTTGAATGAAAAATGAACTGGTTGGTCGAATGAAGAGGTTACGGATGAAGGCCAGGGATGGTTTGATAACTGATCGGGAAACTGATTGGGAACAGAATGGATAACGGGTAACAAAATAATGGTTCCTACATTCGGATCGAAAATGCAGTGCTAAGGAGAACCGACGTCGGCAGGACCGCCGACGTCGGCCGATAAGTGACTGACATCGGTGACGTCGGTCGGGTGGAGACCGTGGTCGGCAGATGTAAAATGGGGGCAGAGACTAACTTTAGTCTTTTGCTCATTTTGACAAGCTGCCAGGGTCAAGGCTAGTGGGAAAAATGGTCGACAGGGGTTAAATAGGCAAAGAAGAATAAAACGGGGGATGACTAGGGGAGTCGACACGATTTCGGTGTCTACACCCCTCTTGAAAGGTATCTTGTGACAAGGCTATGACTATACTTTAGGGTACCTTTTGTATGGTCTGAGACTATATTTACACATTAAAAAGGTCACCATTTATGAACTAGGTCATTTTCCTCTCATTAATTGGATCATCTATAGTTTTGGGTGATCATTTGAGCATTAACTTCTAATAAGTCACTCTCTTCAACTATCTTGGCTTATTAACTCCATGGAAAGGCTCATGACTATAGGTCTTATGATTGTATGATGTTTTTCTATCCTGTATACATTATTGTTCATGATCATGATGATTTTTGTATCTTTTTATCTTATTATAGTGATCTTCTTGATCTATATAGGACTTTAATAAAGTCTCTCTTACCTTTCTCCTCATTTTTCCTTCATGACCAACCTTTGGCTGTAGTGTACTATTGTAGGTGTTTCTTCTTCCTTTTATATGATGTTTCAAGGTTTACATATGTATTTTTCATGATTGTGTTGGTCTTGATAAACCTTTGGCTCTTCAAAGTAATGAAACTATGGAATGGATATGGGTGTAAGGGTGAAATATGATGAAAACACATTAATAGAGGGTGAAGGAAGTACAAAACATAGTGAAAATACAGTGATATGATAGTGAATGGGGGTGAGTGAGATGAAGGTAGGAAAGGACATTACGAGCATGAAAAGGCCAAGATGAGGAGTTATATGAAAACATGGACACATAATCCTCTCACCATATTAATTTTTATTCCATTTGAGGAGGACAAGGATGTGAAAAATAAACATAGGTTTTTACAAAAACCTTAAAATATGCAAACTTTCCGTAAAGTATGCTAAATTAGCCTTTTGAGACACTTTGAGAGCATAAATATGGGATAAAACATGAACCATTGGATAAATTCTTGAGAAAAAAAGTTTGAAAAGATGATATCATGAATGAAAACCATTTCATGGATCAAAACAATAAAACTTGAAAACTTTCTCTCTCTTCAAAACCATACATCTCTCTTTAAAAGCATGCCCAATTGTAGATTATACTACCTATCTTTGCTAGAATTTTTTGACCTTGATATGTGCAAATAAAGACTAAAATATGATATGGAAGGGTGTATTATGTTCTTAATAATATTTGAAAACATGAATTTTCCTAAAATGTTGTCCCGGTGAGGAAAACTTGAAGAAAACTGATTGCCTTGATAGATGTAGAAATGTAGAAATTAGCTTGACTTCAAAAACATGATTTATGAGGGATAAAAGACAAATTTAAAAACTAATTACTTCATTAGGAATCCTTCTAAGTCTAATTTATTTTCCCCAAAATTTAGACCTATACCTTCTCTCTATAATCTGTACCATCATCAAACCTACAAGCATGTCTCTATGTGCAAAGAAGGAAGGTGACTATAAGAGAATGGTTTTGAGATTTTATGGCCTCCAATTGGAATGAAACTATTTTTCAAGCCTTTTCATGTCTTTATCCTCATATTTCATGCTTCATGTGTAATGAATTCTATATAGATGCATACTTTGCCTTGTAAAATGAATGAAAATAACCCTTTTCTACCTTTTAAAGACAACTCAAGCTTTCCACCACAAAAATAGAATATAAGAGAAGTGTTACAAGTAATTTATAATGAAAATACAATTTTTAAATCTTTTTCATGCTTTAAGAAGCCAAAACTGGCATGTGGGAGTTAGAAAAGGCCTTTTTTGACCTAAAAAACACATGAAATCACCTTTTTAGAGTATGAAGCTTTGGAACTAAGGTAAAAACATATATTTGAATATACTTGAAGGAATTTTAGGATAATTTAATGAATTTTTTACTTCCATTTAAACATTTAAATACCAAAAATTTATCTTTTAGGCCAACATACACCTATTTGAGCAGTTTACAAAGGTTATTGATAGGATACTAGAAAGTTTTAGATTAGAAGGTTTGGTATTTGGCCTTGAAAATGAAAATTACCAAAAATAGTAACATATGAAACATTACAAACTATGGGGTTTGATATAACATCCATTCAGAATACATATAAGAACATTCAAGGTTTTGATGACATTCCTCGATAGACATTGGGTTCTATTACTTTAGATATCATAGTTGGGCCTAAAACCTTATGCACATAGTTTCACGTGATGAATAATAATTGAATTATAATTTATTACTAAAGAGACCTTATATATATGCTATATAGGTAGTACCCTCTACCTTGCATATATGCATAAAGTTTTTACATGATGGATACCTATAAAGTTACCAAACTAATAATTAACCATCCATATATTACAAATTCATTAGGCCTACAACCCTAACTATGTATTTAGATTAGACATTTCATACTCTCATAAATTCCTTGCCTCACATGATTACTATAGAATATATGCATACATATGAGGTAGGGAAATCTAGTACTACTATTATTTTACCTATTCTAGATCCTCCTATAATAGAGTCACCTTCACCCATGATGAAAAAAACCCTCCTATAACACAACCCCCTCACCCATGATGAATGACGAGATATTCATATAAAATTTACCATTACTTGTTAACTTAGATAAATACACATTAGAAACTCAGATATAGATTCCCAAAACACCATAGAGGATAATACATCACCCATAAACATTGATTTTTTTAATGCAGATTTAGCTTTACACCAATAGGCCCTAAAGAGTATATATATGATTATAGACACTCATATCTTTCCATACACATGAATCATCACCAATTTGTAATACCCAAAATATATGCCTAGAAAATCAATTGTATTTAGAGGTATATTCTTCTATACACTTAATACATATGATTACATCTTTGGATATTAACCTAGTTATCTAGATTCAGGTAGGTAGTACACCAGACATACCACAATTTATTTTATAAATATTATTAGACTGAGGATTGATAGCCTTACCCATAATTCATCATAAACATGTTAGTATATTGTCACATTAGGATGAAATACACTTTTATCTCTTTCAAAATATTACTGAGCATGATATAAATACATGCCCAACATTACAATAGAAATTTAATAAACTCAAATCTTAGGGCATTATCTAGATTACTCATCCTCCACCTTAACCAATACAGGCACCACAATAGAGTCTTCACCAACCTTGACATTTAATTAATGATTCATTGACTATCATATCTTTCATCAAGGACCAAAACATCCCTTATGTTGCTATAGATATGGATTATGATGCCAACACTTGTACTTTGGCATTATTACAACACATAGGTCACTAAGATATAAAACTAAAACATGTTATACATTGTTAGGACTCATTAGGACATATCACACTACCAGTTGCATGTGGACTTAAGGTGGTCAAAACACTACATTTTTTCATGAGCACAATCACTCACATATAGTTTACACTTGGTAGTACATGGTTATAGGCAATGGATGCCATAGCTGATTGAAAAAATAAATGTTTTAATTTTATTTATGAGGGACATAGTTCACATTTTACATGATGGACTAGATGAAAACCATATATTTCATATAGATATCCAATAGTTTAATGTGGTCTAACTTGGGAACACACATGAGTATTCTTACATAGTAGAGAAATATGTTATTTGAATATAAAAAATAAAGAATAATGTCAAGGATCAGGCTATGCTTATGTAGATATAATGGTATGGTGATCACACTGATGATTTATTCAAGTTTGGGAAGATTTAGTATCTGACATTAGATGACCTCCCACCTTATATTCCATTTGACTAGTCACATCTTGTGGATATGATATTAGATATTTAGAGTCACTACATTTCATTTTTGCATAATATTATTTACTTATAATTTACTTGTACATATTTATTATTACCTTGTTCCTTGTATATATTTTAATTTTCATGTTGCTTGTGCATAACTTATACTGAGAAAATATAAAAAAAATTCACATATTTTCTCATAAAATACAAATTTCATATTGTATGCATTTCCATGTTTATATTCCTTTTATTTTATAGATACTAATTATGATATCTATGCTAGTATACTCAATTTTATCATACATACATGCTTCACTTGTTCCTTTTAAGTGTTCATGAATCACTATAAGACTTAGGTCCTCTACACAAATATAAATTTTTTACTACCTACCCATTGGGGGCATGTACACATATACATAGATTCAACATTAACATATCAACCCTATTGGGGGCATCATACACATAGTTTATGATTTGAGAGGTTATATTTTTCTATACTCCACATCACGGATTTAAAATTGGTTATATCTTGATATTGATCATTATATACTACACAATTTTTTGTCTGACTACTACTACTATAGACTCAACTTATGTGCATATTTGATCTTATATGGATTTGTACCACATACTTATGCATACTTTCATTTATATATTTACTAATTTAGATTTGATTGTGTCTCTTTGCTTCTACACCTACTTGATGGAATTTAAATATCTTATTGTTCTATGGCTCTGAGCCAAATCCTTTAATTATATGTATACTTTGGACATGTGCCCTTGTCATTGTGTGTGTTTCTTGATTGTGTGTGCAAACATTTGACCATGTCCTTCCATGTGGGTCTAAGCCAAATTTGCTTACTCTTTACACATGTGGACATTTGAACATGTCTTGTATGTGTGATATTTCTTAGACTTAGTGACATGTGCCCATGTCTCTTGTATTATGTCCCCTTGGCCTCCTTTACATGCTTCATGTGTTTGTATGTATGATTTCATGTATGAATAATGTCCATGACACTTGTATATTTATTTTTATATTCACATAAAATTATGATGTAATGAGGGACCTCATGCATCTCCCCTTCCTCCTTGGGTGCCTTGATGGCCATCATGCCCCATACCCCTAGGTAGTTTACTCAGATTATATTTAGTTTCTTTCTTCATATACATGTTTAAATTGTTATATATATATATATATATATATATATATATATATATATCTTAACAACCTTGTGAATCTTATATATAACATACATTGTACATTACCAACTTATGCTCAAATTCTTTTACATTATAATGTCATGTATACACATTATATTGGTTTATCATGTAGATATCATATATTTTTAGTCTAACACACATGATGCATAAATTTAATTTTGAGGATAGTTATTATAGGGGTTCACTAATTCCACTCAAAAGAGGGGGAATTCACATGGGTTTTTCATAGAGATTAGGCCATCCTAGTGCACACAAAATATTTTTTAGCATGTAGATATAGATTACAAAGTTCAAATTTAGGAAAATATTGTGAAATAGAGTCACACCCAGATCAATCTCAATTTGCCTTATAAAAAACACATTTGGTCAATATCATAGTACAATGGTCTATAACATAGTGAAATATTAGAAAAGGGGACCGTGTTACTATATAGTAGCCACAAAAACAAAAAAAATCTATAATTTTTAGAAAGGTACAATAGTTATAGTTTAAATTTTCATAGTCTCAGTCACATATTATCAGATAAGTTTAGTTTATACTTAGATTTTAGAAATATTAGATATGTTTTATCATATTATATCATCATGCATGACATGATCACTCCTATTTTATTTTTATATATGCATAGACATAGATTACTATGACTCAATCTAGAATCCATATACATAAATATCAAAGTTGAGGGCATGTACATGCCACATTGTTCCCATATGCTTAGATTAGCCCAAGTACTCTTATATGGAATGATAAATCCATGTAATTCTCTATGTTGTATACACAAAACACCATATGTACCAATTTTTCACCAATTTGTCACTAGTTGATACCTCATTTCATATGCAATAGTTGGCATTCCCAAGTGTCCTAGAGCTAATTTTACATTTTATAGTTTTCATATGGCCTAGAGCCATCTTACATAGATTTAATTACATCACACACTTTTAGGTTAAGATGAATCTAATAAACATGGGTAGTCATTTATGGAATCATAGTCTACTTGAGTTCTTGAGCCACCCACACATGGGGATTTGGAAATCCATCATCCTAATCCATTATATTCATCATTTAATCACTAGCTACACACATAAGATGTCACCAAGTTTTAACATTAGTTAATGTACCCATTGAGGTATATTCAATACTTTACTCTCTCTTTCATCTCTTTACTTAGTTTGTATTTATTTTTGATGTTTAAGTAAGGATTGATTCATACATGGTTCATTCATAAGACATGCAATGGAATACAGTTCACAAACTCAGATCCACATTCATGGGATTCACATTTTAGGTAATCACAGGTACATATTTCTTTCATATATCTTATTCATTTTATTTTTTCCATTTTTTAAATAAAGGGGGGAAAATTAGTCATCTAAAATGTCATTTGAATGTAATGAGTGTCAATTAAGACCACCCTCTCCTTAGCTTAGCCCTAGACCTATCTTAAGGCCTCTTTTGATCATTTTATAGCTTATGTGTCCACTTATCCCTTGACAAAATATAAAAAAATATATATTAAGCCATCCCTTATGCATAAAAGACCCCTTTTCACCTATTTCATCCACTTAGACAATAGTTTCCCTTAGGTGTATAACATATTACACTATTGGTAAAGGGGAAACGTTGTTGACCCTCAACATTATTTATCCCCAACTAATATATTTCTACTTCCCAAAGTATTTTAGGGTTGGCCTAGACTAATTTCATGTCTCAATAAGCACAAAGACACTATATTAATACTAAACTCATTCATTTATCCACTAGATGGGAAATAGATGCAAATGTTATGAGCAAACTCAAAAATAGTTGTGCAAATCAAGGTCATTGATCCTTATTTTTCGCTACTTCTACATATAACCATCTAAAATATCCTATAACTGAGATTAATTAGGTTTCTAATCTAAATACATAATCAAAGAATTCAAACTAACATTTATACTAGCATTCACTTATACTTGAACTAGTACTTATATTGGGAGAATTGCATTGTGCTTGATCCCATTTCAAGGTATTGGTATGTAGGTAATGCTTAAAATATGGGGTGTTGAGGACATGTCCATCCTACCCTAATAACACCACTTCTAATTGTGTTATTAAAGCACCTAATATGCATGGAGGCCTAGGCTTTCACATTAAAATCAATCAAAATAGGGCACAAACATTGATTCAAAACTTAGTCACATAGACACAAGATTCTCTGAACAAGGCAAACATCCTCCCAAAAACTCACTAGCTTAAGGTCATTAACATGGTATATGAGGACACTAGTGTAATGTGTTATTTGTAGAAGGAATTCACTACTATTTGAAGGAGACTCTAACCCACACTTCCTATTGATAACACCCTACACTATTCCTATATTAGTTCCATCCTACCACTTATCCATCTTAGTCATTTTTCAAGCTAAGTATTATTTCTCATGATTATTTACTAGTTTTAGAATACCTTCTGGTTATTGTAGTTGTAATATCAACATGATTAATTATTTCTATATTTATCCTCTAATTTTATAGATTATTTTATCTACTTGGGATTTATATAAATTCCCAAAATAGTTAAATAAGTATACAACTATAGATTTGGCTTTGAAACTTATCAATGTTAGCTCTTGACTTGATTTGAAATGCTTAAAAATTGGATTGTGATTAATCCTAGTGAATGGTATTCAATTTGGGAAGAATAGGGTATATTTTATCAATGTGCATTAGTGTAAAAGATATATGCTAGATATCTATCAAGTCTATTTAAAATGAGGATTTGATTTTCTTATATAGTGAACCTTTTAAACAATTTACTTTAGATAACTTTTAAAAATTATAATATGACACAAAATAATATTTCAAATTTTGTAAACTAGTCATTAAATGGCATAGGGAGAAAGCTATGATAGGTGGATATGTTTGTAGAAGCAAACATGTCTACCTAGTTTAGATCTATCCCATAAAATTAGGGATATCTCTCTTCAATTTGGAAGTAGTTTGAGAGTCAGATAAGGTAGTTTGAGAATTGAGTTGAAAATTATGTTTAGTTGTTTATGTGTAGCATTGACATAATTGACCTATCCTATGCAATATTTTTATTCCAATCTCAAGACAATTATCCTTGATATTTTAGGACAAATATAAAATAGGAAGACAAGTCCATTGCCAAAAACTTGTTCACTTAGTGTGTCCTTGTCCCTGTACCATTTAATGGCTAGTTTTTTAATTTGAGATATTCATTTGGATTTTCCCACATGTTTCATAAGATCAACTACATAAATTATTCAAAGTTTTCACTATATAAGCACATCAAAATATCATTTCAAATGGACTTGATATCTATCTGACACCTATCTATTACACTATTTCACAATAATTAAGTTTTCCTTGCTTATCCAAAATTCAATATTAATCACTAATATCAATCTTAAAGCAATTTTGAATCACTTAATATCAAGTTAATATCTAACATTTTCAAGTAAAAAATCTAAATTTATATTTCTAAATATATAGTCAAGGATCATAATTTCACAATCACTCTAGATGGGAGAAATATATGTGGAGTGATTCATTCCTCAAATTATATGGTTATGTAGGCAATGGTGAATCATTAAAGGAGGTGATTGGGTCTAAATCAGACCATCACACTTCCCCTCTCTTTTTGTTTGTTTCAATATCTCCTAAGTGTTTAGGGTTTTAAAGGTAAAGAAAAGGAAAATAGTGACTTCCATGTAATAATAATAAAATTGAATTATATAAACACTCTGAGTAGACACAAACACTTTGATAAAATAATCATAGTCAACATAGAAAAGTTTATAGTCAATGAATGTAACCAACTTACACTATTTTCTAGGGAACACAAAACTCTCTAGGAATATTCATGGATTTTGCCTTTAGATCAAAGTTGTCACAATCCTATCTTTTTTATATTTCTTACTATTAGATATAAGTTACAATCAACTAGAAGTAAAATAAATCTTAAGTATATCATTACTGGTTATACTTACTATGTTTAGCATTTTGCACTTGTCAATTTCAATTTTAGTTATCATTCAATTTTTCTTTATGTTCAGATTTATTCTTAAAATTCATATATTATAATTTGAAAAAGTCTATCAAGTTTTATACTTATTTCAAAAACATTTTATCATTTTATCAAAAATAAGGTAAAACAAGTTTGTACTTCCATTTGGGTTATGCAATGAACTTGAAACATTTATGTTATTAATTAATGATGTGTTGAAACCTTTCATAAATACATGTGTAATATTTTATCTATAATATATTATGATTTTCAATGTTATATAGGAAGAACATTTAACTCATTTGATACTAGTCTTACAAGTGTTGAAATAAAATAACTATTGTGCACCATGAATTAATGTGAGTTTTCAAAAAAATCATTCATGTATTTGGGAATGTGGTAATAGGAAGATAAATAATATTTACTATTGGATCCAAATTTTTTTGAGTCTATCACTAATTGACACACATCTAAGAGTCCTACTGAGAGTAAAATCTTTATGGATTAGTAAAATACATGTGGAATTTCATTCTAGCTTTCTCCAAATTTATAACACCTCTATATATGGTTGAAGTAATGGATATTAAATTTCATTAGGATAAGTAACATGATTTTACTATTTCCTTTGTTATTTACTTCGTCAAATAATATAAGGAGATGAAAAGGATTTTTTCCAACTACAAATAGGTATTGAAATGAGTGGTTAATTTTGATAAAAGTTTTTTTTTATTTTATTAATACTCCTATAGCCAGATAACATGAAATTGCTCAGATCATTATGTGCCAAATTAAATATTTTAATTCAAAGTATTTAGGTATGAATTTATTATTCCTTTATATCTTCCTATTTAGAATCCTCTCATTGACATATTTTAGAATAAATTATTAAGTTGGAAAGGGGTGGTTCTTCCTCAAGGAGGAAAAATATTGTTGATTAAAAGTGTTCTTTAAAGCCTTACTCTAAACCTCATGTCTCTCTCCAAAATATCAAGAATTGTTCAAGATAAGTTAGAAAGGATTGAAAAAATATTCTTGTGGTTAGGGGTTGAGGACAAACAAATATTTCCTTTGGTCACTTGGGATAAGGTCTATTTTCCCTATAGAATGGAGGGATTTGATTATGAAGTTTGAAATGGATGAATAAAGTGATGGTTTCTAAGTTATATTTGAGGTTCATCAAGGATTCAAACCTTTGAATAAATATATATTTATTTTTAAGTATTTAAATAATAGACATGCTATTATGTTATTTACTAAATATTTTTTCATAAGAGGTTATTCTATGGAATTTCTTTGTTAAGAATAGGGATATTATTATCAATGGTTTCAAGTGAAAGATTTTTAATGGTCTTAACATAAGATTTTGGGAGGAATATTAGTTATTGTATAATTCTTTAAATGATTTGGATCCATGGCATTGGATTGGTCTTCAAATTCAAATAATATTTGGTGTTAAAGTTGTGTATCACATACATTTACAAAATGGTGTAAGGAATTGGAAACAAATTTTCATTGAAAATGTAGATGATGAAGTAAAGGGAATTAATTCAGATCTAAATCTTATATTAAGATACATTCATGTCACTAATATCATAAATGAATATGAACTAGTTTGGATAGATTCAAAGGATGGCCAATACAAGGTCAAGTAAGGTTACTCTTATTTAAGTTCCCTTGTTAATGATAAAAATATTTGGTTAAGGATATGGGATAAAGATCTTATCCCTAAAATCAATGTATTTTTTTGGTTATTTATTCATAATAGGATTATCACTATGGATAACCTAAACAAGAGAGTTATGATTTTGGTCAATCAATGTTTTTTATGTGAATTAGATAATGAATGCACTAAACATATTATGATGGAGTGCTAATTTTTTTTCAAGGTGTGGGGTGATATCTTGTGTAAATTATATATCTATTGGGCTCATAATTCCTTTATGTTAACCTCAGGGATGGCCTAGAAATCTCCCTATTTAAATCAAGATCTAAATAAACTATGGAATATGTATTTTACCCACCTTATTTGGGGGGTTTAAAAATAATTCACAAATAGGTTTATTATGGATTCAAAGAGGTCTCCCAAAAAAGTAGACAACAATATTATTAATATTATTGTGGAAAATTGGAAAATTACTAATAGGAGTAAGAAGTAGAATTTTTCCCCTCAAGAATAAAATATAACTAAGAATTGGAATGTTGAAATCGAAATTAATCCCACTGTGGATCCAAGAATATAAATCATAAGAATTTTCAAATGGTTGGATTCTTTGCTTATGTGTATTAAATTGAACTTTGATAGTTCATAAAAAGGTAATATAAGTATGTCTATTGGTGGTGGAGTTTTGAGGGATGATAATGGTGTTAAGTTGTATATATAAACATATATGAATTCATAAAAGAGATATAGAATATAATGAAATATAAACACACTTGACACATGAATTAGGTGGGAAAACCTCCACGAGGTAAAAAACCCTTAAGTGATGATTATTCATATATTTGAGAAACCCAATTTACCCAATAGATAAACTCCTCCTTCTCACTTATTCAATAGACTTCACAAAACTCTTTGTTCATGTATAATTAATGATTCACAATATACTATTTACATGCACTTCTAATATTTCAAGATAGGGGTAAAAACCTATTTATAGTGAAAAGGTGAAAGGAGGTGAGTGTTGTAAATAACAAGTCCAACCATCCTGAATAAATATTTAATAAAACATTGGTAATTATTAAATAAATCTAACATTATTATTTATTTACATGAGGTTTCCACCTTGTGTTAATAAATAATATATTATTTTTATTATTTAGTTAAATAATAATGTAAGCTAAGGGTTAAATAATTACCACTTAGACATTAAATGTTTTAACACTCCCCTTTAATGCTAAGTGGGGATAAAATTTATAGTCACCCTAAAAAAGGAATTATACTATGTACATATTTGAAGGATTAAAAAATATTCATCATGAAAAATATCACCTTTTTAAACAAAAGTAATTATATTCCATAAATTACTAGAAATTAAGTTTAGGTTAACATGATTGTGAGACTACATCTCACAGTCTCTCATTAATAACCACTAAGCATTTTCAAAGCCTTTTATAACATAAGAAACTCTATTAGAAAGTATGTTTTTATGTATTGGGTACAAAATTAAAACTTCCAAAAAATATTTACTCAAATTACATAACATCAACATGAAGTTTATAATGTTTTACAATGAGAAGAAGTATAGTGAATAAGAACACATGGTCATTATGAAGTGACATTGTCATGCACACCCCCCTCAATGAAAACTTGAGAGGCCCAACATTTCATAAAACTGATAGAACCTGGTAGAACCAAGTGGTTTTGTGAATATATATTCCACTTGTTCATCCTTATGATAGAACTATAGATAATATCACCATTGATTACTCTATCCTAGATAAAATACACTTGAACTTAAATATGTTTAGTTTGTTGGTGTTGTATTAGAATTTTTTTCTAGAGCTATACAACTTTGGTTATCATAATGAAGGTTCATACTATGAAAAACATACAAATAAATTTTTCTCATAACCATCACAACCACAAGGCTTCTTTAGTAGATTCCATAACACTTTTGTACTCTACTTCAGTAGAAGAGATAGAAACAATAGGTTGATTTTTAATGCTTCAAGTGATAGTAACTACACCAAAATTAAACACATATCCAAAAGTAGATTTGTGATCTATAGTATCACCAACATGTTTAACATCATAATAACCATATAAATTAGCATTATCAATGGAATAAAAAATAAACTAAAATTAATTATTCCTTTGATATAATGAAGAATACATTTAGCCAATTTACAATTATCCAAATATGGGCCCTATATAAGTCTATAAGAAACACTAATAACATATGAAATATCTATCCTAGTAATGGATAGATAAATCAAACTACCAAAAATCTATCTATACAAATCAAGGTTAGTCTATACACCATAATTTGGTTAAGTAACCAAAAGTGTTATGTATTTTGTTTCTCTTTCACATGAATGTCTTAGTGATGAATATATTATTTGTTTTTATGGCTATTTTAGGTCTTCTAATATTTCTTATGTCTTCCTTTCCTTATTTATTACACCTTTAGTGGTCCTTAGTCACATCTTCCCAGTCACAGGGGCCCCTATCCTATCTTACTTGGTCTTAACTCTATTTTTAGGCCTCATGAAAATAACACCCTTATTTGTATAATATAACAATGAGGCATTAGTGTCCAATTGTTTCACTAGTGTCTAATGATCATTTTATCTTGTGTTTTAAGTCCACACCCAACCTTGAGCATTCTCTTATGTTTTATCCCTCTTTTGAGTCTTATCATCCAATAAATAAGGTCTTACATTTAAATCAAAGGTACTTCTATATAAATATATTCACAAGGCATTTTATATCTATCGCTTACTATTTTGGTACATAATTACATAAAATCAATCAATGGCATAGTTTAATACTCTGCATATTACTCAGCTATCACATCTATACATTACATGCTTGATCAAAGAATGGACTAAGTGAAATTAATTATAACATAATATGCACATTGATTATACACGTTCCTTATGGGATAACTACATGTGATTTATACCCCTATAAATAGGTTAATGTAGGTAGCAACTAAGACAATAAGGGGTCTACTCTATGTGATTATAAATTTGTATAACCCAAATTTTCCCTTTATTTTTCATTTGATCTGGTTTTTATTTTATGTGTAAAGGTATTAATTAAGGTTTTGTTATATATTTAACCAAAATAGTGACAAACGTGAGATTTTAAAAGACACATAATCACTTATAGGTCCCTCAAAATCTCCTACAACTCCCTAAAATTTTTAGACAAATCCTCCAATAAGGACATTAACACCATAATTGGACACTAGTGCCACATGGTGCTACTATCCTAATAAGGGCGATAATTTTATAAGCCTAATTTTAGATATAATCATATAATGAAAGGAGTCTAACTAGTTCTTAATCCTATTTTAGCCTTCTGATTCATAGAAATACCTATTTTTCTCTAGATAAGTATACTTTCTTTACATCTTTGCTATTTTTGGAAGGTTTGTCAAATCAATTAATTCTTATTTTCATTTCAAGTTATTGATATAATCATCCCTTTAACAATATATTATTTACATGCGCTAATTATTAAATGGTTAAAACATTTGGTGAACTTGTATTACTTTAAATATTGCTTAAAACCCTAGTTTTATCTAGGGTTTACCTTCAATTTTTGTGCACTAAATTAGGGTTACAAATTTGTGTTCTTAATATTTTTTGGCATAATATATCTCATTAAAATGAATAATATATTAGGGTTTCATTAATTTAATTAAAAAAAAACCCTCATAAAACCCTAGATACACATATTAGGTCCTTATACTTCCAAATACTAGCAATTAGGGTTTCAAGTACAATCCCAATTTCCTTTACATATTGGGGTAAATATTTCTCATAGTTACACATATACCTATATTATATTAAATCATAATTATTGTGTTATTATTATTCATTATTTACATTATCTTCTTTTTCAAGTTTAAAATGACATCAAAAAAGCCTCTTACCCCTAACTTAGTTGATGCATATCTAAATTTTTATCATATTTATAATAATGAATGGACAAATTTTAAATATTTCACTCTAACACATGATAATTATTTTATTTATAATTATGATGATGATTATTATTATAATTATGGATATGAGGATTACTATGAACATGACAATGAAAGTGTTGATGAGGATATAATAGATGCATCTTCTTTTCTTTCCTCTCTTTTTTCTCCTACACCTCAAAATCAAAATAACAATATAATTCCAAAAGAACCTCTTGTTGGTAGTGATTTTTTCCAATGTGTTCCTATATTTTCAACTAATTTTTCCACCTCATTATTCAAATTAAATCAATATAAGTTCAATACACAAAATCAAATTTTGCATCATTTAAGTAACATAGAAAATAGAAATGCATCTTATTTACACTTCTCAATTAAATTTGAAAAATCATGTACAAATAATATTACACATTTTACCAATGCAAAAACTAAAGTATAAAAAATTATTTTACCACCTTATTTTACATTCCAAGATCAATGAAATGATTATTTGTAAAATATTGATAATGAAAATGTATCTAACTCTTATCCTACATGTCATAATATGCCAAATCAAAACATGATTGCTACTTATTATACCCTTGAGTCCAAGATTGAAAGTAATAATCATTCATGCAATCCACACATAGCTATTATAGAAATGCATTACATTACACCAATGCATGATGATATATTGCATTGTAGTAAAAATTTCAATCTTCTCTTACTCTCTCTCTTAATGAGTATGCAAATCATACTTATACTCTTACTTATACAAGTGAATTAAACTCTTATTTTGATGAACCTTGGAATAATGATATTAATATGATTATGGTGAAGAATAAATTGAGTCTACACCTTCTATTTCTCCACCACTTCACTTATTTCTCATGTTCAAACTAATGTTAGGTTAAATTATAAATAAACACACATGCATTTATTATTATGTTCATAAATTACATAACTTACGTTCACATGATAGTAAATTACCTTATAGTTTGTTAGTATATGATACTTTGAAAATTAAAAAAATAAGAGATACCAATGAATTTACCTTGATATCCCTTACTACAATAGAACCTATTTATCAACCTAACTTACATGAGGGTGATAGCTCATTTCCATCTAACTAGGTACAATTTATCACCCCTCCAAAGTTTACAGAGAGAAAACTAATCCTCTCTAAAAAGGATCTCTAATGCAATATACCAATGGCTAAGATAAATAACAAAATTCAAGAATTAAATGAACCTCTTGATGATGATACTATACCTTCACAAGACACAATCTCTTTTATGCATGCCATGTATGCTTTACAATAATAAGTACACCATATCACAATAGAGAGTAAAGCATACCACTCTTATGTTGATTCCAATGCCATCTATGGAAATCCTATTTTGTGTAGAATCTTCACTACAAAGTTGCTACCCAACTTTTATATACTAATGTTACCTAAATTTTATGGGCATGGAGAACCATACTTTCACCTTAAGGCTTAAGGGAAAAACATGACACATTTTACTAACAAGTTGACTCAAATGTAATTATTTCTAAAGTCCCTATAAGGGGAAGCACTAAATTGGTTTCATCATACACTCCCTACTAGGTCACTACATATATATGATAAGTAAGAAGTAATCTTTCTCAGGCACTACATATAGAATAAGGGATCTCAAGTTACCTATGAGAGGTTATCTTCACTATACCAAGGTGAGATAGAACTAATAACCAAGTGCATTCTAAGATTCAAGTCACCTATGCATCAATTTATTTATCAACTGATAGATTTAGAGGTACAATACATATTTTATAGAGGCCTTATTTTTACTCAATAAAAATTAGTATATTGAACATCCAAGTCATTCTGAAATCTAAGTAACATATATATAATATTAGAAACAAAGTTGGGACTAGTTGCTAAACATTCAAAGGTAGATTTGGATGTAGGTATCTTAGATCCATAGTTAGCTAAAATGGTACAAGAACCTACTCCACTTTTGATTAATAAATAAGTGCAAAAAAACAACTAACAAAGATACTCATTAAGGGAAAATAGCCACCTCATAGAGCACCTCCTACAATGAGTAGAGTACATCACACACACATAGGGGTTATATAGTTTTTAGACAAATACATGCCTCATGATATATTTTTTACATTATTAGATAAGGATATGATCACACTTCTTGCTACTCATCACCATCTATCACACCATCGACACAAGATAAAAAATAAGTGATATTGAAATTTTCATAAGATAAATAGACATTTAGAAAAAAACTATTATGTACTCTAAGATTATAATGACCAATATGTCAATAGAGGAATTATATCATTTAAATATGGAGAAATAAGATCTCAGTCTCTATAATTTCCTAAATCACACTCCTCTATGATCAAGTTATCCTAGGACCTTACATTTAAGGAACCATTGCTTTCTCATCGTACAAGCTATGTGGTTTCTAGGATACCTATTTATGAGAGATATCATACACCATAGATTCAATAGATATATAAGCCCTTTCATAGAGATCAAAGCATAGTAGCCATTCATAAATCAATTAAGACATTTGGAAATAATCATAGAGATTAGAGCACAATATCAATTTACCCAATAATTAAGATATTTGGAGACAATCAAAGAGATCAGAGCATAGTCTTAGTTTGCCCACTAATTAAGATATTTGGAAACAACCACAAATATTAGAGCATAGTATTAGTTTGACCATTGATAAAGAGATTTAAAATAGATAATATAAAATATAAAATAGTTCAACAACCAATCAAGATATTTTCTATAGATCATAGAACTTAGAACATAGTTTTAGTATGACATGCAATAAAGATTTTTGATATAGAGTCTACACACCTAGATACTAGTAGTGTAGCATACACAACATTAGTTATAGAGCCTAATTATATACCCATAACATGAAAAATATGGTCATTTATTCACCATGCCATCTAGGTTTAGATAAATCATACCACAATTACATGATCCACACATAAATATCCTACGAGACTCCTATAACACCTATACTAATAACTAACATTCCTAGTCCATTATACATGACTACTTTAACATTTATAGATAGATACCATCTTTTAGTATAACCATTTAACATAATGAAAACAATTAAACACATGTAAAAATGCACAATGTAACCAAATCAAGATACCAATATACACATTGCCCATTATAAAAAAAACATCCATATATATAAATCAGAACATAGTTTTCATAAAAATGTTGTAAATCACTCAATATTTGGATGTGGCCACTAAGACCAGCCCCCTCAGTCTCACTCTTAGATACATCCATACTATAAATAGAGGCCTCAATATCCCTCCATCACCTTGATTGAGGCCTATGTCTACTCTATCTTTCTCTCCCATAACACACCCAACTCATCCATACACTCTACATGATATTAATATAGACACATGTAATCATCCATTATCTATATGACCCACCTATAGAATCAAGTTTAAGCATGGTATATCTCTATAATTATGCATGTGCATCATCCCTATTATAAGTTTCTCACCTATATGCCCCAATATCTAGGGTTGCTTGATAAAAAAAATGAGCATGAACACTAGAAATATCCATGTCACTTTCCATTAATCCATCATCCATGACATACTCAAGAATATGTCAAGTTAATAATTAGAACACAGACTCAATGGTAGTCTCCCAATACTCATAATCACTTAAACCTATATATACCAACATAATGCATCAAATATATAAATAACTAAGTAAAAAAAATATACAAACATATAATAACAGACTACCATCAACAAACCTAAGGGGCTCTACATCCAGTACATCCTATGTGATGATCCCACCCTCTCAGGAATAAAGGTGTGCATCTATGCTCTCTCCATAAGGATACATATGAATCAATAGATCTTACATCATGCACATCTAGAATATCAATCACTAGATACCACTTTATCAACACAATTAGAACTAGCTTTACAATCAATGGTCTAGGCCTACTATTTGGCCTCATTAGAGCCCAAGAACTCCTTAACCACACCATTGGTTTTGGTGGTACATATTTAATGACACTAAACTATCATGTCACCCACTCATACTATAACCTATTGAATACATTTACCCAATAGTCATCTATCTAGTAGCTCATTTATACTTGTCTTAGCTAAATAACATCCTTAGTCCACTCTTCATAACCCTTGTAGGTCCTCTAAATAATGTCTCTAGTTATCAACATGTCAAACACCTATATAAACTACATTGTGTTACTCCTTGGCATGTAGGTCACACTAGTTCACCTCTCTACAAATGATTAAGGGTGAACCAAATCACCTCATCAAGGTAACATTGGTTTACTCACTATTATATGCTCATACAACTAATAAAAATGAAATAGTGTGAAGATATAATACTTCATGCACACATCTCTTATGTAAAGTGGTATAAATATTGATACAAGTGGGCTATAATAGTGCGACACTATGAGTACATGGTGCCATGATCCTCTATGTCCTGTATTATCTCATGTATCTTGTATGATATCGATACCCTACTCCTATCCACAACCATAAATGAAGCCAATAAAATCACTAAGAAATTCCACAACTATAGAAAATTCACTATGATAATTAGTGACAATAATATATCACTATGGCTCCATACATGATGATTCCCCATAGACATCATGTAAAAATACCTAGTGGCCTATTATATAGATCAATCACCAATATATTATTATAATACTTCTCTTTGCCTAGTAATTGGTAACTATAAAATCTTATACACATCTTTTAGGGAAATAGTCATCTCCCCAATAAGTAGCCAAAATATGTAGGTATACACATCCCACCTCTCACATAATGATGTCATCATGTATTTATCCCATGGCATTAGATCTAAAGATGCCACATGACTCAAACTACCTCTCTCTACCACATCCATCTCTATATCTATTAGGGGTGACCACTTTGGATCTCTCTCATGCACACATCCACCTGTAAAATACAACCAAGTCAAACATTAACATCATAAAATATTAGATAAATAGACAAAAATTGTCATAAAACATTGATTAGTAATGACAAGCATCAAAAACCAAGTCTAATGGACACTAGTGCTACATATGGTATAATAACACAATACCCAAGACACTAGTGCCATATCTTGGACACTAGTATTATTATTAGGATAATAACACCACATTTCAAAAAAATCCATAAAATATCATATTTATAATAAAAATAGTAAAAAATGTACTACATATGTCAAAATAAGAAAAAAACAAGCTCCTTATAAGGTTAACCTCATCCCTAGCTTGAATAAGCACCTCCATCTCTTCATACTAGGTCAAAGTCACTCCTCATCTCCTCAACATACTCTCTAGCTTAGAGCAAACAATCACTATTGTTGATAATCAACTACCCCTATTCCTAGAATGGGGACCCTCCTTTCTTGATTTTTTTTCAAAATGCCTAAGATTCCAAGCTTGCTAAATCATTTGACTGCATATGGACCATGCTTAATTTACCAATGCTTGTGATTCTTCTATTAATGGTTAAATATTCACTTTTAAATATATATTAATACGTATAAATATTCAATTTATTAAAATTTATTCAAGTTTTATTCAAACAATGAATTATTAACCATGAGTGATTCAATAATCTACAGATAAAATTATACCAAGGAAGAATGACTTAGATCTCTAACCAACATGAACTTGGCTAGCTTTGTTATATTTAATTAAACTAACATTATGTTGTTTTTAAATATTTTCATTGAAAATTTCTAAGCATAAAATTATTTAAATTTTATTAAGGCAAGCTTTTGACATCTTAAAAAATCTAACTTAACATCTTGCTTGGCCTCATAGGATGTTAATTTAAAGCATAGTTTGTGATGCCTCACAATATGTCAAAGTTAAAACTATGGCTCAAAAGAGATAGGTGTCCACCCCACAAAGATTTTCAATGCCTTATATATTTATCATTCCCTATGTAGAACACTTAGATTAAATTTATCGAGTTCATAAACTATGTTGCACCATCTAGAAAACTCGTGAGAGGACTAGCCATTAGAATTCAAATCCAAAGGCTATGTGTTAAGTTCTTGGACCCCATGAGAAATCCCAATTGATACAAGCACCAATGCATACCACTAAAATTTATAAACCCAAAATATTCCATTTCATGTCTCAAATTGTACCAATCAAACTCAAGTAACCTTCTAAGGCAATGCATGCCTCCCAAGAATTCACCTGAGAGTGACACATATCCACACCATGTTGTATCCATTAAATATTATGATGGATTAAAAGAATAATTCTAGGTTTCCCCAATCCATTTGATCAAGAATTTATGATGTAAAACTATCTAAGGATCTTTATGAGAGTGATAAGTGGTATAAGAATGATGATCAACCCATGAGAATGATGTGTGTCCCTTTAGGCTCATGTGATGATGCCACATGTCATTCTCATGGTGATTATATCTAATATCCACTAGATTCCCTATGAAATTAATGCATGTCTACCTTGGGCTACATGATTATGTCACATCTCATTCCCATGAAGTTTCATTCTAAGATCTATGAGATTGCCTCCAAGAGAGATGCATGTCTCCACTTGAACCATATGATTAGCACCAAGTTGTGAGCAGTTGTCTAAAATCCTTCTAAAGGGGACACTTATCAAGAAAAGCTATGATATCCTTATTAAAGTTTCACCTATCAAATCAAATCTATGATTTCCTACAAGAGAGCCACCTGGTAAAGAAAAGCTATGATTATTTATGAGAGTGATGTGTGGCACTCTCATGACCAACCAAAACTAAAAGGAAATGCCTGAGAGCTTTATATAAATTAAAAGATGCCATGTGTTAGGATAAAAATGAGTTATAATGCTAAGCTACATTCCAATATCCCATGAGTAATAAAAATGTGCCATGTTCTCATACTCCAAGATGACTAAGCAACTTAGTCACATTCAGTCCTTGTAAATGCCCAATTGGATCTGAGGTGGTAGCCACCTGTCAAATAATGGAAATATTTAGATTTAAAGATAAAATTAATGGTGGATAAAATTCAAATTAGAACTAAATTTAAATTTTAATGTAACTAAATTCCAAAAACAATAGTTTGAAGTGTTTTGAATTCAAAGTTGACAAGCTCACCATTAATATGGCATCAACCAAGATCACCATCAGTCTTGCATTAATCAGGGCAATCTTTTAAAAGTCTAGTCAACTCAAATATTGTTACCTACATTTACATTTGAATTTAATCATTTTCTCTCCCTGTTATTTGTGTCCTTATTATGATAAAGCTTGAGCTATTCAAAGATTGCACCTTGATCACCATTATTAGAGCTTGAAATTTGCAAAGAGATTTAGAAGGACTTTGGTTGCTACCCATAATATTTTAAAGATGGAATAAGTAGGTCCTTCCACCCTAGGTAAGACCACCTCTTTTATAAATGATGACTTCTTATTCTAATATCATAATTCAATTATTTTCAAAGACACACAATTTAGCTTTGAGGCCATAAACTTAGGGGGCATGCATTACATTAGCATCTACTTCAATGTAGAAGTAGCTAGGGTAGTTGATGAGGTTGAGACAATGCTTCAAACAATCCAATTGGTTTTTAACATCTTTTTAATCAATGTTATTGGTTTCTACAAGGCCGTAATGAAGCCATAGGTCATTCCATACACCGACATAGTCTATGGTATCTTTGGGATGATGAGAGGTGAGGATAGGCTACTCAAATCGATAAACCAAGGGATCTCAATCACATTCATAGTAAGGCCTATATTTGAGAAATAACATGACCTACCTTTGCCACAAATATATTATAACTAGAGAAAAATTGACAACTGGTATGAGGTACACTCCCTAGAGAAGGTCTTGGCTTCATGGGTGACTGACCCAAATGTAGTGGTCTTCATGGATGACCAAGGGAACATACCTATCCATAAATTTAGGAAAGGACTCAAGATTGGCCTTACTCTCCATAATAAAAGATAAGTCAAACCCACACATTGGGTATGTATACATAAGAACTATTTTGCTAATATAAATAATCTTAGAGGATAAGTAGATTCCCTCAATTAGGGGTATTATTAGCAAGAAATTAATATACATGATGAAAGAAAATTCAAATAATGGTGCTCCATTCTATATGACGAGATACATATTGGATGAAATTTGCATAACTACCCAACTAGGCCAAAATTCATGGTATCTTGAGTGGCAAGAAGTCATGCCCCAACTGTTCTCTACAATGTACCTCCTATAATATCTTCTCTAGTGACTACTACTATTACCAACACATCTAAGGCCCTTGGTTTAAGTACTATCCCATTACCTTCCTTCCCAATAACACCTACATTTGATTCTACTTCTGCCACTACTTTCATTTCCATGTTTTCTCCCCCCACCATTACCCTTCCATTAGCTTCATTATCTTTAACTTATACAACCACATTTTCCTAGTGACCAATACTATCATGAGTCAATCTATAACTACCTTTGGATTCATTTTTTCCCACTTTATCTCTCATACCACTACACATATGATTTCTTCCCAAGAAACCACAATAAGTGACTCACTTGATATTGGTTCCCCTATACCCATGAGACCATTAAGGCTCATTTTTAGACAATTCACCTTCCAAAAGCCACTCAACCTTACCATAATTGCAAAAGTGAGTGTGCCTCTCAAGTTACCTTCATTTGTCCTTGACATGGGCCTTACCAAATATCTATTTGACTCACTTGATCAAATAGACCCAATAAAATTGTACATCCCTACTATATTTTTGGCCTCTTCCTCAATCTAGGCACCTCCATTTCATCCACCTCCCACACAAAAATACCTAAAACTTCCCCAAATTAGGCTAGAGATATCATATAGGCAGTAAGGCATGAAAGGCCTCATGTAGTCCTCTCCACTCATCAAGTTGGGATGAGGTTTGATGTTACCATAGGAATGATGAAGAGGGTGGTTAGAAGACAAGTTAAGAAGTCATAATCAAGTTCATCTATGGTCCATGAGAGTGAAGAGTGCCCCTTTACTTCGACAAAGAAGATGAAAGTCAACCCTAAAGAGGTGGAATAATATGCATAGGACCCTATGTCCTCATCTCAATCTCAGGTAGAGTCCATAGTTGCCTTGATGAAGGGGATGCAAAAAGAGTTGAAAAGGTTAAAGGAGCAAGCATTGACAATATTACCAGATGTCACTATAATTCAAATAATAAACATTGTCATAAATCTTTTCAACCTATATAAAGTCATGAAGAGGAAGTAGGTGTTGGGTCATTTGTGATCCAGAGTTTCTTTTATGTTTATTAGTTATTAGTTTACTTTTATTTGTATTTTGTTAATAATATGTTGGTTCATGGGAAATTTGGTTGAATCCCGTAACCACCCGTGAAAAGCCTATAATGCTTTTCATGTTCTTTGTAAATATTGATTCAAGAAATAATACAATACAATTTTGGTGTGTGAAAAGGATTTTATCATAATGTAGTTTTCATAATTACTTCCCATTCTTAGAGCCTTCAGTGGTATCAGATCATGGTGACTATGGGAAAGGCAACATTGGAAGATTGCATTAGTAGAAGTTATGCCATAGAAAATCAACTTTGGTTGGTCTAATGTTGAAAAGTTGAAAAATTAAAATATTTAATATTTCAAATATTTCTACATTTATTATAGTAAAACTAAAAGAAATAAGCCTGTGCATTGGTCTTGTATGACCATATTCTTGGATAAGCATTTCATGCTCATTGCAAGTCTTAGATTAATCTTTTTGAACAAAATAGAATGCTTGAGAAAGCTTCATTTTTATTAAAAATTATTTCAAAATATTAAAATCTACCAAAAATAGCCATTTGTATATCTTTTTCCATATGAGAAATCCCTATGAGTATAAGCAATGTTTTTTCATTTCTATTGAAAGTGATATGATTAGCATTTAATATCATTTTTGAGTTTTTAGAGATCAAAATCAATATCCAAGGCATCTTCAAAGTTTTTAAAATATATAAAATTGATTTGTAGGGCTTCCCTAATGCCCCAACACATCAAAAAATTCATTTACCTGATCAAAATCCTTTCTAAAAGTCTAAAATAGTCCAAAAACTTGCATAGTATGGTATCGTACGAAATTGTACAAACTAGTGTTAAGGATTGAAGGTTTCAAAAAATTTATGGGCAGCCATGGCATTCCTTGTGTGATATTGGTGTTGAAAATGTGAAAAATATGAAAGTTTTTTTTATTTTCTAAAGTTTCATAAAGCTTAATCATAAATTTAGGGTTTTAGTGGGTCCCATCAAAAGCAAGATAAAGGATTTAATTTTTTTTTACTTGGAATTAATTTCCCAAATGAATCATATTTTACAAGCCATGTAATTTTTTTTATTCATAGAGCAAAAATTAGGTTTATATATAAGATTCTCTTTATAGACTTGTAAATTCTCATAGAGCACTTGGAAGAGGTTATTTTGTGTAATGCTTTGTAACAAAGGGTTCAAGAGTTCAAATCTTTCCTTTTGAGAGAATATTTTTTTGGAGAATATTTTGGAGGAATATTCCTTTTGTACTTGGAGATATAAGGATGTAAGTCACGTACATTTGTGACACTTATTTGTGAAGTTATTTGTTCAGTCACAATTTTTGTGTGAAGGTGGTCATATGACCAGGCAATCTTCATGGTTTGAGACATTCTGGATGCATTAGAATGATAAAATTTATATTTTGGAACTTTCTTGTATGATTTTTATACACAAATGTATTAAAAATGATGTATCAAGGTGCATTTTTAGTTGAAACTGACACCTCCAAAATGCAATTTTTTCCTATTTCATTATGCTTGTATACTCAAAGAACATATCATTCATCAAAATTCTTAAGATCATTTATAAAAGTGGAAGCTGTTTTTAACATAAAGGAAAAACCTCGATAGCATTCCTTACTTTTTTGGATCATAGCTAAAATTGTGAGCCTCATTTCTAACACGGGATGACTAATTCCTACGAATTATAAAGAATGGTCAATGAATATGGAAAACACATTAATCTTTAATGATTTGTGTTAAGTTGTTGAAAAAAAACCAACATTACCCACTGAAGCTAAAAAAATTGAATTTTTTTATAAAAGGGATAGATAATCTCTTGTATTGTTAAAATCCACTTGTAGTGCACAAGTCATAATTCTCATCGAAGCTATCAAAATTGAAGCATGGAAAGCTCTAAAAGACTTGTATGATAAACAACCTACTTACAAAAAAATTGATCTCCTTACATAGTTTCTCAACACTAAACTCTCTGATGATGAAGATGTTTTAGAATATGTATCATGCATTAAGAATTTGAAACATGAATATGGCACTACTGGTGGGAAAATTGATGATGAAATGTTGATTTATATTTTTTTGAATGACCTTAGTTATATCTACAGAAAATTTATTGAGATGTTATAGATTAGTGATAAGCTTAAGAAATATACCTTTGATTTTATTTGTGAGTTGCTCACTCAACATGAGCGATAATTTAAAAAAAAGAAAGACAAACCTACTGAGGAGACACACCATTCCAAAATAGGAAATCCATTATATGAGCCCAATGGAAGAGAGAAACTAAAACATTCTCATAGGCACACTTCTCAGCATAAGTATCATTTTGGTTCATCATGACATCAACATCATTCTTGACATAGAGATTATTCAGGCTCTCTAAAGTATAGACATCATTCTAGTTCTATGAATCATGAACATCACCAGAGACATTCACATGGACATAAACACAAACACAATCATTCTTCTTCATGTGGCTATTCTTCCTCTAGTTCCAATATATGTGAGAAGATTTGCTTCAATTGTGGTGGTATATACCATCTCTCTATAGAATTCCCCTCTCGATGGAGAACCTCTCGACATCGACAAAAGGTAGAAGTACATTTTGCTTGTCCCTCTAGCCATTTTGGTCATTCTTTTAGGTCTTCTTCTAGCTATTCTTCTACATCTTCTTTTGATGAATGGGATGACTATAAAGTTGCTTGCTCTATAGTTTATGACTATATCTTCGAAGATAATGACTCACCCATCTTGTGTGAGCTACTAGGCTCAAGATTTGGGATTTGATGTAGTAGTATTTTTTGTCTTGTGTACTTTTCTTTCATAGATGTAGTGTTTTTATGATCTTTGATGTGGATCATTTTAATGATTTATACTTGATGAATTTGTTACATGACTTATCACCTCTCGCTTGATAGGGGGAAAAGAGATTACATATTAGGTTTTTGATTAGTCATTGATGATTTATAGTACAAGTCAACATTGTGTTGTTATCATTGTTAGTGATGAGTAAAGGCCTATGGGAGATGTTGATGATTGGTGGGCATTAGTTTAAGATGTGTCATACATAGTATAGATGGTAGTCACTTATTGGATGGATTCTATGTAAGGGTCGATGTAGTTGAATAGTGCATGATCTTGTTTTACTATAGTGTGAGGATGATCAGAGTGTGGATCAGTCTAGGATGCACAATGTACTAATTGCAGTTATGACAAAGTTTACTTGGATGGATAAAAACTCTTTGCTCAAGTCTTTCTATACCCCTTTGGATTAAGGAGGAGTTTATTGGGTCATTTATGATCCAAAGTTTATTTTATGTTTATTAGTTATTAGTTTTATTTTATTTGTCTTTTGTTAATAATATGTTGGTTCATGATAAAGTTGGCTGAATTCTATAACCACCCATGAAAATCCTATAAATCTTTTCATGTGATTTGTAAATATTGATTTGAGAACTAATATAATATATTTTTGGTGTGTGAAAAGTATGTTATCATAATGTAATTTTCATGATTACTTCCTATCCCTCGAGCCTTCAGTAGGAAAATGGGGTCATGTAATCTAAGGTGGTAATTAAACTTGACCAAAATCTTGCACTTTATGATGCCAAGTTGGTAAACTTAGATAGAGTTATGAGAAGCAAAAATATCCCTAAACTCAAGGTGTTTCCAATTGAGGATATCATTCATACATAGACCATCTTGATAAATAAGAGAAGGATTTTAAAGAGGTGGCTTGATTAGGTCAAGGATGTAACTACATCTTTAGAGAAAATTGACTTTAAGATTGTCTTGGTACTGAAGGATGCCATGGTTACTAGGGTGACCAAGCCTGATGGCACCTTTATGTATGATCAATAATCTAGGGCCCCAATGAAAGTGTTTGTTTCCAATTTATATCAAGATGTATATAGTGTAAAGACTACTACTGAGGTGATGAATATTGTGTTATTTACCAATAAAAGGATGGAAAATATAGAGGCAATTGAAGAAGCATTAAGGCTTATGCTTTTAGAACATGGAAAGTTCATCTAAGAGACAACTTACTTGTTTTGGTTGATTATCCTAGACTTTGTCTAGATAGATCAAGATTAATTAGCCTACATAGAGGTGTGGATGAAGGAAGAGGCAAAGAAGAAATAGAGACATTAGTATTAAGGTAGCCAATAATCTCTTTTAGAGCCTTAGGGAATACTCTATTATGTTTGTAAATTTGAATTAAGAATATCCAATTATAAAATTTGAAGCCACTTGGCTATATTTGGGTGCCTTTTTTGGGCTCACATAAAATTTTATAGGAAATTTTAATGCCTATAAATAGGGGTTTCCCCTCATTTGTAATAAAAAATAATTGTTATCAAAATTAATGCAATAGAGCCAAGAATTTAAGAGTTTGTTTGAAGTGTTATATTGTCTATGTCTTGTGATTTATGTTTCTCATGATTTAGATGACTAATAGTTTATTTTTTTTATAGATAATTAGGTAATAACATTCAATATATGCATCTATTAGTTTGAGTTTAACACTAGGATACTAAATTTGTTACTCTATTTACTCTATTTTCTTTTGATTTACAACTAGATGTGTTATGTAATTTAATATGAGTGAGTAATCTTTATGAAATGTATGCTATTATATATATGAAATTATTTTCCACTGAAGCTTCAACTATGTTTATTTATCTTTGAGCATTACACTAGAGTTGGTAGACATTAGTTTCATGTGTTGTCATAGAAGTTGGAAGAACTGGCATTTATTCATCTGAAGCAAATTCTTTTTTCTAATTTACCCTTCTCTCCTTTAGATCTACCCATGACTCACTTTATATTATTCCATGCTATATATAACCATTATTTATTTATATTATTGGGAAGCAATTGGCAAATCTTAGAACAATTCCATAAATATTAGCAAGAAGTAGTGTCACTATGTAATATATGTTGTCCCTACAATAGGGTCTACTTGTATACTTCTAAGTGGTGAACATATCTCTACTATTTGTTATATTTCTCGTAGTAATTATGTTAAAAACTCAAGTCCTGAGTCTTCTACGACTCAATATTGAGTTTCTTACTTTCCCCTTGTTCCCTAGTGACATAGGAAGCACAATAAGTACATCAATAAGAAGGGAAAAGTTGGTGTTATAAGGAGGAGGCATGAAATTACTTTCATGCATATTTCTAGAAATATAGTGTACTTAGTTAAATATATGATTAATTGTTTCAAAGTATGAAAATATGATTAAAGAAAACTAAGGATTTCCATTCTTTAGATGAATCTTTGCATTATTTGTGAGAATCTTTGCATTCTTTGAAGGATTTCATCAAATTAGTGTTCATTTGTGAAAATTTGGTAAATGGCTTGAATGTTTGTCTAAATTTGTGAAAAATAGGTAAAATACCCCATTATTTGAACATATTCAAGGTTATTTTAATAATATTTGCAAAGCTTCACATAAATTTGGTAAATGATTTGAGTATTTGTAAGAATTTATGCAAAGATCAACTGCTAGGACCTCATTTATACTGGATCTAAATGTTTAAGATCATATTTTATCTATTTCATTTGAAATTGAGTGAAAATTTGCATATATTCATGCTTAAATATGTTTTGAAGTCCTCAAACACTCTTATATTATTAAATTAGATGTGGAATTGCTTCAAAATACTAGTTTAACATCTATCTTTATAGGCTAACATGAAAGATTAACAATATTTGTGTAGGTACTAAAAAATTTGAGGTTTTAAAGGTTTAGATCCTCAAATATCAAGGTAAGTCTACTTAATCTAAGGTTTTTAAAAAAAAATATTGATTGATATTGGTAATATTTCTCACTTGTGAAGCAATCTTTGAAGTTCTTTTGCTCTTAGTATCCATTATGCATCCTAGAGTTGCCTAGGATTAGAACTAGATCTTGATCTAAACCCAAGATCCCTTTAAAATCCCTATAAACAAATAATAAGGATATGATAGAAAAATATAGACATCGAAAGTCTAGGACCCAACCAAATTCCCCATCTAACCAAAATTTTCAACCTCTCCTACTAGTCATGGCATGGTTGGCTAGTTCATCCATCAATGTCCCTAGACTTGTGTACGATCTACCAATGAATCCAAAAAAGTATTTACCTCTCTTTACCCCCACCAATAGAGTAATAGTTGAAGATCACATAAATTAATTTAAATCATTTTTTAGGCTACGTAATGTGATCCATGAGGATGTGACTTGCCTTCTCTTTCATTTTACATTTTGAGATGCCATTTATGATTGGTTCCTTAACTTGCCTAAAGATTCCATCATAGGATGGGGTTAGTTTAATGACACTTTTATTGCCAAATTTGGTAGGGTAGTTAGCTCAAGAGTTATGTACCAGTATTTTACCACCCATTAAGGTCAACATATCCCCAATTATAAAAATGGGGACCCTTGTTTCAAATCATGCAAATTTATGATCTAAAATTAAAAATTTGGAGAATCATGTGTAGATTACTTTTAAATTGAAGATATATAACCAATTAGGATCATAAATTTGAAATTCATCCACCCTTGGCTCTCACCTAGCCTTATTTCCCATATTTACATAATCCTTGTCAATTTCTCTCTAATTATTAATAATAACTGTTGCTGGTGTTTCTATGTTGTAGACTTAATGGGATCCTATTTGGTTGAAAATGAGTATATCCACAACCTAATGTGTTTTTAACCTATAATTTTTAATTCAAAAATCAATTTTAAATAAGATAAATTTTATGTAGGAGCACTTAGCTTAAAATCATAAGCTTTTGTCATTTTTGTCAACATGAATAAAACCATAATCTAAAAACTTTAGCTTAAGTTCTTTATGTTTCATAAGGATTAACTTAAATTTAATTTCCCATAGGAATGAACCAATGAAAAGATGCCAGGTGGTGAGATATCATAGCTTCAAGAGAGAATCAACTTGAATGTCAAGTTAAAAGTCAATAAGTCAAGGAAAGGATCAATAGTTCATGTTTACTCAAGAGGAGATGATCTAATGATGCAAGATCAAATTCTAAAGGTAAAAAAGATCTAAGAGTAGTACGAGAGTGACAATTGTCACCATCTTGGTGGGAATCCCAAAGATATAATAGAGATTATGAGTCAAAAAATCAAGGGAAAGATATATGGTACACATTAACTCGAGCACCAAAGATCCAATTGAGAATGTGAGTCAAGAAGTCAAAACTACCAAGAAGAAACATGAAAATGACAAGTGTCATAATCTCAACTAATGATCTAATAGATCAATGGTCCATGCTCAATCTTATGTATAAATAAATTAATTTATGGTTCACCATAGATCATGCATCTAATATATTGATGATGCAAATGAAGATGGACCTTTCAATAGAGTTCAAATTAAGAAAGGAGATTCCACATGGTATGATAGCACACAAGCGATGAAAAGATCCTAGAGCTCACAAGATGATTCCACATGGAATCATATTGTGAGATTTGAGATGGAGATTGATGATGAGTAATGGAATCAAATCCCAAAGAGCTTAGAGAGCCTTCAAAGTTCCCAAGTGGCATGCTTACATTAAATCATGTAGAAATAGACTGGAGTGCATTCATCTAGGCAAGGATGATCTAATGATGTGAGCCCAGATGGAATTTTCAAATATCTTGACCTAATGAGGTGTTGAAACATGTACTAAATTAAATGGTCACATTTCATGTTAATAAATAGAATGAGATGGCATTATCACATAGGCTGACACCTCACATTAAAATATCTTTTTTATGCTTGAGTTAAATTGTCATCAAATGCACAATTAGTTGGGTAATGAATATTCCTTTGGTAATTAAGCTTGTGTAATATTTTGAAAATGAATATTATTTTTTAAAGGCATGATCAATGTATAACACATGTGTCCTATAGGTGAGTCATAGTTAAACAATTTCATTCATTCTATTGTCATCGTAAAGGGACACATGTCCTAGACATATGTTTGAGTTCCATTTAAAAATGGACAACTTAAACTATCTCATAGGTTGCTATCATAACCAATTAAATGAGGTTTTTTCATTGTAATAATAGAGGGGTGGAGTTCTTAGAGCCAAAATTACTTTGTAAAATTAGAGCAAGCAGTACAAGCAAGGAATTCTGCAAAGTTTGTCCAATATTTATATATGTGTTTGCTATCATGGCTACTTCCTTAGTTATCTAGTTTGATATTCAGATTTGAATTATTTTTATGGATCCTAGATGTACACATGTTAATTTAGATTTGTTAATTTATGCTTATGCTAGGTTGATTGAAATATCTTAAGTTCATTTCATTCTCTTTTTCTTTTCTTGAAGATGTGTAGAAGTTATTTTCCTGTTGAAGTAAACCTTTAAAGTGAACTTGATTTATTATTTGCATTACATTTCCTTAGACATTTTCATAATATATAGTAGGATATGTGCCTATGAAATTTCATGTTATCTATTGGTTAAGTGCATGTATTTATGACATTTAAGTTGTGTCATAATGTCTAGATTGAAGATCAGAAACACCTTCTTTCTTCCCTACCCTCTCTTTTACTCCTTTTTTATTAGATCACTATAGTTTAGATTTTCATTATAAATATTGATGTTATATTAGGTTTTGGGAATAATTAATTAGACTTAGTTTAGATTACTTTCATCTTCACAAATATTTATGACCATGGTTGATATAAACAACCATTTACATGTTCATTTTGTGAAATAGTCATTTAACTTGGCTGCTACTCTGCCATAGATCTTAGGAATATCAAAACCAACAACTCATGTAATGGATTCCATGAATCCATAAATGAGAAGTGTTTCTTAAAAACTATATGAACCTATTGATATATTTAGGTGCATTAACAGGGGAAAATTGGTGCTATAAGGAGGGATTAAGCAAAAGCTTTGTAAATTTGAAATATCTTTGCTAATTTTAATTAATTTTATTTAAAGATCAGTTGATTCTTTGCATATTTGTGTTATTCTTAGCTCAATAATGTAATGATCACTAATATTCATGGTTTTATACCACTCTTTGGGCTTCTTTTATCCAAATATTGATATTCTTTGAAGTTTCATGGGTAAGTGTTGTAAAGGTAGCTTAAACTTTGTAAATTTGCCATGTTTAAGGTTAGTGATAGTAGTTTTTCTCAAATATTGATTGATTCTTTACATGTTTAGGTTTATTTGAACTTGGAAGTATAAATATCCCTATCATTCATTAGTTTGGATGTATATTTGAACTTATTTAGTTGAAGATAATTTTGATTTACATGTATTTGTGTGAAATTGGCTTAACATACCAATCTAATAGTTGATCTTTATAAAGATAAGGTTGCTACATTATATTTTAAATAGGTTTAAGATTTTACAAGCTATAACTACCACAAGTAAGATCCTCATCAAGGTATGGTATGGTTAGGTGGATCTTCTATCAATGTGCCTGGCTACGTACATGACTTACCAAAAAATAATGAAAGGTAATTGCCTTCTTTTAGTCCTAATAATGTTGTCATAGATGAAGAATATATTAAAATATTTAAGGCTACTTTAAGAATTATGAATGTAGTTCATGAAGATGTAACATGTAGATTGTTTACATTTACTTTCAAATATACTTCATATGATTGGTTCCTTAGCCTACCTAAGAATTACATTTTCAGTTGGAATAAATTGAATGATTACTTCATTGACCAATTTGGAAAAATCATTAGTCCTTGTGTCTTGTATCAAAAGTTCACCATAGTTAAAAGAGACCTTAATGAGCCCATTAGAGCCTTTAATGCTAGAATCCAAAAGATGTTTAGTAGAATAATAACTTCTTACAAACTTGATGGGGCTTTATCCTTAAACATTTAAAAGGATTCTTTGGATCCCATGACTTCTATGTTTCTTAAAAGTTCTGTTGGAGTCATAAACACCTTGGCCTTGGCCTATGCTAAAGCTATAATAATCAATGATCAAATGTAGCCTCAAAGTTAGCTTGCATATGCTATCCCAAATATTAATCCCAATTTACCTGCATTGAATTTCATTCCTAATGCTAATTATAATGTGTCTACCTTAAATCATACACCAATCTTGAACCAATTACCCTTAAACCATACCCATCCTGGCCAAATTTTGGGGTTCTTGAAAAATGCTACAAATGGATTTCATCTATAGGAATATAGAGATTTAATGTCAACCAATAGTAATAAAAATCAAGTTAATAACTTCGAAGCACCAAATAATGAGAATGAATCAATACCAAAGATTTTTCAAAAGCTAGGCACTGATTTCCTTTAGTTGTAGAAGCATGTGGGTAATTCTAGGGAAAACTCTAGCAAAAATTATGCTTCTTAAAGGTCCAATAGACCTAAAAATAGGTTTAATTATAAAAATAGTAATAGGTCATTTGAGGATGTACATTAAATGATTATTTTTGATATAGGTCTAACTAATCATTGTAATATTTTTAAAGCATATACATCTGAAACTGTGCTTAATCAAGACAATGTTGTAGGAACATCTAGCTTTACCTGGACATATAAATCCTTTGAAACCACTCTCATGGTAGGGGATTTTAATTTTCCATTAAAAGAATAAAATGAACCTAAAGATGCTCTAGAAGAAGGAATAACCTTTCAAGATGAGCAACCCCATGAACAAGGTCAGATACAAGCTAACCTCTCTTCAAGAGATAGTTGTGAGGAGAATTCATATGAGGTAATTACTAAAATAGAGAGTACTCCTAAAGAAGATGATCATTATAAATAATTATAATAGGATTTATTGAAATAAATTAAGGTATTCCAAGATAATAATGTTATTTTGAAGATCCCAAATCAAGATGCATTAGGACTCAATTGGGTAGAAGAGATTCCATTATTCATAGAGGATGAAGATGAAGCAAGTGTAGTATATTAGGGAATTCCATATAACCCCATCAAAAGGTTGGAAGTATGTGATCAACCTGATTCAAATGTTAGGGTTTCAAATGAGTTTCATACCCTTTCAGTTGATCATGATGAATTAGCCTTTTGGAATGACTTGGAAAGTTTTGGTGCAATGATTGGTAGTCCATCTCCACCTCAAGCCAAAATTAATGAAGACATCAATCTAAGAATGCTAGTTTAGCTGACATCATTAAATGAGGATGATATAAGTCACTATCAATCTATGAATGAAGGAGAATTAACACTCTTGATGAAAGATAGAAGGATTTGGGAAGAATATGATTGGGCTCTAGATCCATACATTCAATCTAGGTATTAGAGAATGGAGATGAGGAATAAAGATATATCACATAAAAGACATAAACACACTAGTTCTCCTATCAACAAGAAGAGGCCATTTAATGGAATAAATCATGTTTCAAGGTTCTATAGTAGTTTAAATAACTTTTCATTTGATCTTGGAGGTAAGTTCCTTTTGGAGTTAGTTTAGGTAGGTTTTAGATTAGTTTCTTTTCCTATCCCTTATTTGTAAGAAGTTCTTATAAATATTTGTTTGCTTGTTATTTATTTTTCTTTGTATTCAGTGTGTTTGCTTTCTTTTATTTATTCCTTGCATCTAAATAAGTCCTTTTAGACAACCCTTAACTCAAATTTCACCTAATTTTTCAAGAAATTCATAGTTCATAAATATAGGTATGACTTCTCAACATTGGTTTCTCATAGATTGTTAAAATGTGAGCTTGATGTTATAGTTTGGAGATACTAACAAATACTAATGGATAGGTTAATTGTTCCTTGAGATTTTAAGCCTTGTTATGATCTAAGATTGATTCTAATAAGGATTGTACATGTGAGATGAAAGCTTGGATTGTTGAAACACAATCATGTTTGTACTTAATAAACATTATTACCTAGGATAAAGTTTACAACCAAGGATGATTGTATGAAGATCAAAACACTTGACCAAATCCTAAAACCTGGCTAACTTGGTTCCCAGCCTTTGCTAAAGAATAAAAAATGATTTGAAAAATATAAAAATAAGAGCCTTACTGTAAACTTCAAGAGATTTCTATAGAAAGGTGATTCTGGTATGTTGGAGAGTTGTCAATGATGTCATGAAAGTGTCCAAGTGATAATGACAAAGTGTGCAATGTGCTTGTACTAGTATACTTGAAGAAGGATTGGTTGATCTTCAAAATTTTAATGGTTAGGGCTTATAAGGGATAACTATGATGATTTGAGGATGTGAAATCAGTCTCTAAGATGTTTTATAATCTTTGAGTGCTTATGTGCATGAGTGGATTTCATATAGTTGATCATTTTTTTCATCTAAACATTTTGGGTCTAGTGGTAGAAAATCTAAGTAGACAGTTTGTTGATGTCACCATTACCATGTGTGGATGAGTCAGGGAGAGTTGGTCATATGGTTGTGATAAAATTTATACCTATTATCTATGTGCTAAATATTAGGTCATGTGACTAATTTTAAAAAAGTATATGCAAGTGAAAGGTTTGGATCCTAGGTAGTTTGGCAGTGTTTTCCCATACTTATCCCAATTTGTAATGTGGAAAGAAGAGTTGAGTAAGCATTTTGATATAGTCATATTTCACACATGTGAAAGTTTAAAGATAAAATGATCATATGGGTTTGTTTATTTTTGTACCTAGTTTATTTACACTAATTTAGGTCATGTGATGAATCACATCAAAATATATTCATGTGCAAATTTGGCCTTGTAGGTAGTTTTTGACATAGTTAGCTCTATGGTAGAAAAAATCTGAGTGAGTAGAGTAATGGAATTATATCTCACATGAAGAAGGGTTCCAAGAGGATATTGGTTTATGGTTCGATTATCCTATGTGAATATATCATATGGTCCAAATTTGATATCATACAGGTGAGTGAGGTAAAATATATGACTATGCAAAATTGGCCTTCTAGGCAGATAAATAATGGTCCCCATACTTAGTCATTTTTCCACGATGTTAAAGATTAGGACCAAAAAAAGATCCAAAAATTCATACATCTATATATATGGTGTGAATTAAGTCACATGGGTCAAATTTTTCATTGTTTAATTGAGTAAAGATCAAGCTCCTTACAAAAGGATTCACAAAGCATGTTTATTCCAAGATGTCAGGATGTAACGAGATGGTACCAAGTGTTTGATGTTTAACATTGAGAAGAGATAAAGATAGAGATTATTCCAAAGATCAAAGGTGATAAAGTGTTCATATAGATAGAGATAAATAGTGTGAATTAATTTATATGATTTCAAAGTGTCTAATGTTTAGCAGAGATAAAGATCAACTTGCATATAAGAGATTGATGGTGCACATTGAATCAATATTGTAAGAGTACATGAGATGAGGTTAAATTTTCAAGGTTTAACATTTGGTTAGTGGTAATATATGTGTTGAAGTTTGAATAATATTTATGGTTAATGTTTAATTTTAAAATTAAAGAGAACAATATGTGAGCAAAGTGATTGAGGTTTAACTGTGATCGTTTGCATTTGAATATTTAAATTTAACAAAGGAAAAACTAGTGATATATATTTTGGCTATAGCTTTTGATATAGGTAGAATTTTCTCATGATGTAAAAATTGAACTTGTATAAATATAAAATTCACATATTTAAATATTTTAAAGTGTGTACAAACAAAGATATTATGCTCCAAATTTAACTGTGTGTTTGACCATGGATTGTAAGTGACCCAAGAATGATAATTAATCTTGTATTGATATTGTTTTGATGTGTCATGATGACTTAGATATTTAAGTGTGTTTTAGAATCAATCAGGATAATTTATATGTATTTTATAGGCATGATAAATATATATTTAGTACAAAAAATGCTAAATAAGTTAATTGTGTATTCATGCATGGTGTCCTTATAAACAAGGCTATTGTTTGAGCTGATTAAGCTTGTATAAAAGAGTGAAATGATGATGATAAAAATTTTATAATATCAAAGGGGTCATGTGGAGTGGACATATGAAAATTTAAGTGGTCTTATACTATTTTTTTGTGTTATGAAGTGCTAATTGGGTGGATAAGTCTCTATGAGGCCTATAAGGGCTACAAGGGCCTATTTGAAATGTGTAACTGCTTAAGGGTGACCCATGGGTGATATGGATGACCTATGTAGGTGGTATTGAGATATGTATTAATGTGATAGATTAATTAAAGGTTAATGAATGCATATTGACTAACAAAGTTGTTGATAATCATGAATGCTCTATAAATAGTGAAATCAAAGATGATGGTTTCTAGATTCGAGAGAGACTTGTAAGAGGTGTGCATGTGAGAGTTGTAGAGTGAAGGAGAGGGAGAGTGATTGATAGATTATTTCATGAGAATATTATATTTATTACTATGTGTATGATCTATGAGTCATGTTTTTTATGTCAAAATGTGCTCTTATAGGTTGAAGATGAGTGAAGAGGTCTAAGGTGATCCAAAAGGTGGGTTTGGATGAATTAAATTTGTAAATTTAAATAGAGTTGATATGTATAGTATCTCCATCAGATTGGTAGGAAATAAATGTTTAATATATTTTCTAGGTGTTGTTATGATAGCTCAACATATAGGGGGTTTTAGCCTCCTTGTAAGGTGAAAGTTGCTAAAGGTCTAGTTATTATGGCAACTCAGCTAGATAAGTGTAGTAGCTCCTTATGGGATTAAAATCACACTTAAATAAGGTATGGGAGGTCCTTTATCAATTGTATCTAGTTTAAAATGGTTATTTTTATTATAGGATAGTATTCCAACTATAGGTTCTAATGGGTTTTCTCCCACAAGAGAGTTTTCTACATATGTCATGTGTTATGTGCTTGCTCTTACATTATCTCTATTATTCATTTCTATGAATGTTATGTATGATTCATGAATGATTTTGGTAACTGATTAATATTTTTTAAAGGTTTTAAATTTAATTTTTATTATTTGGGCTCATTGATTTACCACCCTTCTCAGTGATCATACCTCTAACAATTAGTATCAGATCTAGTCCTTCTTGAAAAGTTTAACCACTTAAAGGTGATCAAAGGTAAAATGGTTAATAAAGAGGTTATAACTTGTATGTGATTTATCAAAAGTTAATGCAAGCATAAATGTTGTGAAGACACAAGTACAAGATCTAGAGGTAACCATCAAGAATCTATAGGTCATGATGAATAAAGATCTCAATCAAAGAATGGAATGATTAGAAAGTAAAGTTATGAATTACTTAGATGTGATCTTATCCAAGGACAAAAGGGATTACATATCCACCAAAAGGATCAAGAATGACAATTCATGGATCAATAATGATCAAGGAAAATGGAGGTCAAATATGAACATTGTCTTTAATGGGTATTGATTCTCTTATAATAATTTTGGTCATAGATATAGGGACTTCACTCTCTCTCCAGAGATCAAAAAGGATTTAATATGCTACAATTGTAACCAACAAGGTCATATAGCTAAAAAATACAAAAGAGATTTTTGGGAAAAGGATATACAATTCATTGACACCATCAAATGGTTCAAAGAGACTAATCCCAAAGAGGAAAAGAAGAAAAATCCAAGAAAATCACCAAAATAAGATTCATTTTTTGTTCAAGCATCTTTGCATACTCAAGAAGATGAGAACAAGAGATGGTTCATAGATAGTAGATGATTAAATCACATGATAGGAGATAAAAGCAAGTTTATCTCTCTCATAAAGACTAACCCAGGTATAATTAGATTTGGTGACAAAAAATATGCTAACATAGTTGGCAAAGGTACTATGAATTTATAGAATGGTCATACTAGGATAGAGAATGTCTTATATGTAGAGGGTTTGAAACACAATATTTTAAGTGTGAGCGAAATGTGTAATCAAGTAAATGTTATAACTTTTCATGATGATGTATGTGAAATAAGAAAGGTAAAATATGGTAGATTAATTACAAATGTTCATAATATAGATAAAAGCATGTATGTATTCCATGAATCTAAGAAGGAAAGTGCTTCATGAGTAAATTGGAAGAAAGTTGGATTTGACATAGAAGGCTTGGAAATATAAAGTTTGATAATATGGTAAAAATTAGTTTAAAGGGGTTGGTAAGGAATATGCCTAAGATTTCTAAGATACATCATTCTCTTTACAAGGCATGTCTTCATGGGAAGCAAACCAAGAGAAGACACAAAACCTAGGAATTCTCTAATATAGAGCCATTGGATTTGATCCACATTGATCTATGTGGACCTATGATAACTCAAAGTATTCAAGGTAATAACTAATACATGATTCTCATTGATTTTTTTACTAGGATGACTTGGATATTCTTTCTTAAATAAAAATAAAAGGCTTTTGAAAAATTTATGGAACTCAAAGCTGTTGTGAAAAATGATAAAGATTCAAAGATTAAGTGTGTGAGATTAGACAGAGGAGGTAAGTTTTGGTCTCATAAGTTTGATGATTTTTGTGAAGAAAAAGGGATAAGAAGACAATATTCTACTGCTAGAACAACACAATAGAATGGTGTTGTTGAAAGTAAGAATAGGAATATTATAAATATTTGTAGAACCATGATTCAAGATGAAAAATTGTTAAATGGCTATTGGGAAGAGGCAACCAAAAATTTAGTTTACATCATAAATAGGTGTCAAATCAATGTAAACATTAATAAGACTCCTTATGAGTTATAGAAGAATAGAGTGGCTAATGTCAAACATTTCAAAGTGTTTAGGAGAAGGTGCTTCATCAAAAGAGATAAATAAAATCTCAAAAAAATTGATTTAAGATCTGATGAGGGCATCTTCTTAGGTTATTCTTATATTAGTACTACCTATAGGTGTTTCAACAAGAGATTTCATAAGATTATTGAAAGTTAAAATGTAAGGATAGATGAGACAAGTAGAGTCAAGAAGCCAAAATTATAGGGAAGTGATTTAATTGAGAATTCTATTATAAATAATGATTAATTATCTATTTAAATAGATGATGAAGATGAAGAGGAAGAAGAAAGACAAGAATCTATATATCCATCTAGAAGAATTTATAAAGATCACCCAATATCTCAAGTCATTGGAAATGTTAATACAAGGTTGTAGACTAGAAGGAGAATGTTGATCAATCAAAATCAACAAGACTCAGCTTTGTTATCCATGTTTGAACCCAAAACATTTATGGAAGCTAGTAAAGATTAAACTTAAAATGATGTAATGGATGAAGAAATTTATCAAATAGAAAAGAATGAAACATGTGACTTAGTTCTTAGGTCAAAAGATAAAAATGTGATAGGTACCAAGTGGGTTTTTAAAAATAGGATGAATGAGAAAGGAGAAATCACAAGGAACAAGGCTAGATTGGTGTGTAAAGGATATGCTTAGGTTGAAGGAATATATTTTTATGAGACTTTTAATCCTATGGTAATAATGGAAGAAATTAAAATCTTCTTATCATTTAAAAGTTTAAAAGGTTTTAAGGTATATCAAATGGATCTAAGATCTACATTCTTGAATGGTAATTTAGAAGAAGAAGTCTACATTGAGTTACCTGAAGGATACTTCATGTCAAGTAATCAAGATTTTGTGTGTAAATTGAAGAAGGCTATGTATGGTCTTAAACAAGCTCCTATATGTTGGTATGATAGGCTAGATAAGTATCTTTTGAGTCAAGGTTTTAAAAGGGGGCAACTGATAATAATTTATACATTAAGATAGAAGGCAATCATCAATTTATTATTGTTGTATATGTTGATGACATATTTTTTGGATCTGACAATGATAAAATGAGTAGAGAATTTGTAGATATTATGAAGATTGAGTTTGAAATGTCAATCTTGGGAGAACTATCTTTCTTATTAGGATTATATATTAATCAAATTCATGCAAGGATATTCATTTCACAAGATAAATACATCAAGAATATGCTAAGGAATTTTGACATGATGGATTGTAAGCCAATGGGTAATCCAATGATCATGGTATACAAGTTAAGTAAATTGGGTGACTCACCAACAATTG